>VZTU01009956.1:0-220689 GCA_013400835.1 Zapornia atra
GGGGGCAATGTTTAAGGTGAATGACTTGGACATAGGTGATGTGGAGGAGGGAAAAACCAAAACATGACTGCTTGATTGAGGCCCTGACAGCAACAACCACCTTACTGGGATGTGAGGAAGGGTACTAGTGCAAAGTCTCAAAGGTTTAGACAAAGTTTAATAATTCAGAGCTTCTTGACTATAAAAGTTAAGTAGCTCTTCAGTGAAATCAGAATCCAGCCAATCAGTAATGAAATTAGTTCCATAGTTCCAGTGGAGTCTGGAGGGGACATGCCATATCCAGCAGCCCCCTGGGCTATCACAGTAGGCATTACTTGCCCTTCTGAGTAGTTCTTTGCAAAAAACCTACTGCTAAATGTCTGCAGACATTTCGCTCTTCGTCTTCATGTTCAGGTTCCTCATTTCCCACCTTGCATGTGGCCCAGGATTGAACAGAAGACTGCAGTTTCCAGAAAGAGAGTGAGCATTTACTTAATCGTCCTGAGCACATGTTCCCTCAGCTAGAGAAACATTCTCTCTTTATTCTGTTTTGCCACCTCTGCCTTTTTATTAGGAAAGAGGACTGCTGCATCTTTAATGCACTACTTTACAACCTTTTATGTAGAAAGATTAACAAAAAGGAACCACACTTAATTTAAGATGACAACTTAGGTTTGCCTCTGGATTCTTTTTTGGCAGACGTTCTCTTGGTAAATTACATTTGACAACCTGAAATAAATTCAAACCAAGATTTATGCCTGCGTTTGCTTGCAGGGTTGTGGTTCATCAGGCTGTGTGGTTAAAAAGCTATGAAAAGTAACAACTAATTAAAAAAGGTATTTTTAGACAACCTACATGGGCTACTGATGCTAAAACTTTGTTTAAGAAAAATCAGGTTTCTGAACATGTGGAGGTAATTTTTCAGTTGATAATGGAGTTATAGATGTTTGTGCAAGAAAAAAGAAAACAACATTACAAAGCAAGAAGAAATGAGTCATAATGATACATTTTCAGTTGCAGCTTAACACAAAAAAGGGTTTTAAAAACATAACCAAGGACATGGCATCTTTGAAAATTTTCCCAAAGGAGAAGTCAATGTTAGCCGAGATTGCCAGAATTTACTTTAGCTATTACTATGGATGAATAATTATGCTCAATTCAGCCAGTGATATGGGTTCACAGCAGGTTAATTGGTAATAATGGGTTTCATTCCAAACAGTGAGGAATGATATTTCAACAAAAAAAAGTGCTCTCACTGAGAGCTGAAGATGTCCTTGCTTTCAGTGCTTCATATTCACAATAACATAGAGGAGACCAGTGTTCTCGTTGCTGTGGCATTGAGTCACCCTCAGTTGCTCATGGCTGTTGGAAGAAGATGTAACAAATTGAAGAAGAATTGAAGTTGTGCAACCTGGTCCTGCTTTTTCTTAAAAAAAAATAATTCCTTGCCTCCAACTAAAATGTGCATTCCTTGGGCTTGGACAAAGGAGAACAGAATGATCTTGTGAAAGTCACTGATGCAGATAGACCTTTATCTCTGTGAGGCAGGTGTAAACACAGAGTTAGTAATTTCAAGTAAAGCAGGCTGATATTAATCGGACAAAGAAGAATTCTCCCTGCTTGTGAGTTTTCTTGTGCCTGTTCCATAGCGTGGGAGTTTCCATCCCTCCCTCAATCTTCTGCACTACACCATATAAATAATAATGAAGCAGGAATAAGCCTATTGATTAAGATTTGGCTGAACACTGGATTTGAGCCTCTCAATGCAGAATCTTCTCTCACTTTCAGCATCTTCCCCCAAGGCATGGGTATTATTTATGTACAGCATCCCAGGAATAAGGAATATTAGTGTGTGAGACGAGAAGATCTGAATACAGTTCAACCTGGGTTATGCCCCAAGTCATCTCTCTTTAGGTGTTGCATCAGATTCTTCCAGCCTTCGACTTCTGTGAACCTGCATGATTTCCTGTCTCACTACTCAAGTCCTCGTTTTCCTGTTGCTACATAAATAGTAATTTCTGCACTAGAGGATCCTAATGACTCTATTTGAAAGCTCTCCAGACAGCAGTGAGTAAATCTCTATTTAAAAAAGAAAATAAGACTAACCTCAAAACTTAATCCTTCCGTTACTTTGCCCTAAAAGAGGAAAAACCTCAAATCTCCAAGTATGTGTTTAGATTCTTTCTCTTAAATTTTGATGAGCCTAATGCACCACACCATGGGATCTGTTACAGCGATAGCACATGGTGAGTACATGCACATGAGCACTGAATAGTGCCTGTAAATAGTTTCCCTCTTGGCCTCCCAAAGCTTGAATTCTCTCTGCCACGGGTGCCATCAATCCTGTGCTCCTGCCTGTAAGGAGTTGGGCTTCGCTTGAAGAGAATGCAGTGGAGGGACCTCATTGCAGCCCTCCAGTACCTGAAGGGAGCTTATAAACAGGAGTGGAATCATTTTTTAAAAGGGTAGATAATGGCAGGATGAGGGGGATAGAGTGAAGCTGAAGGAGGGAAAGTTTAAATTAGTTATTAGGGGGAAGTTTTTTTACAGAGAGTGGTGAGGGGCTGGAACAGGCTGCCCAGAGAGGGGGTGGATGCCCCTTCCCTGGAGGTGTTCAAGACCAGGTTGGATGGAGCCCTGAGCAACCTTGTGTAGATCCAGGCCTGGAGGTTGGTGTCCCTACCTGTGGCAGGGGGGTTGGAACTCCCTTGGGGTCCCTTCCAACCCAGACAATTCTATGATTCCCTGTCCAGTCAACTCTGTTCTTTGGACTTTCCTTCTAAAATCTTCGGTGTATTCAGCACATTTCCCATAAGCAGTATCTGCTGCAAAGTATGGGAACACAGATGTGAATGTCAAAACTCATGATGTTTAGACATAATAAGAAAATGTAGCAATATTTCAATGTTTAAGGTTTTTTTTACTGGAAAAATAAAAGCTATTAGTCTGTGTTGGTACATACCTATACAGTACCTGATGCTGTGGATAACCAGCTCAGCTGGGATGCTGATTGATCTTCCAAATATAAGTGTTAGATAATAGGAAAACCTTCTCATGTTGGTCTTTCTATGAACAGTGTGGGCTGCTTCTCTGCTCAGTTTTCTAGTATTGATGACCGTGCTGCTTATTTTATATAAACTTTCCATCCATTTTGTACATCTTGTCAAAAAGTTTCCACCAGTATTCCATTTCAATATTCTTTCTTAATCTTTTAAAATTTCTTCTCAATTTAGTCCTGTGTGATCCTTCCCCTTCCTTGCTGCTTGCCATACTAAAGCAGATGGAGGCTATGTAAACTGTCTTGAGGAAGGCTGAAGCCTGAAGTTATCCCCATCTCATATTGATGCAGATAGCCCCAAAATACAGACCAACACTCTCTGTTCTACCCCACAAGGATCTAGGCTGCTCACTGCCTTGCCTACTATTAATTACTACTACCTGGAACCTCACCTCAGACTTTTAAAACCTTATGTGGTGTTTTGTCTTAAAGACTGTCTGAGATACAAATTGCAGGTAATTATCTACATCCATCATTCTTTGCTCTGCATCACTAAGTATGAACTGGTTCTGCTCTGGTGTTGTGACTTCTGTTTCACTTCCCTTTCTGCCCATTGATGTCATTAAGGGAGTTTTCCTTCCAAGGGCTGCAAAGGGCGAGTAGGATGAAGTCTCAGGCGTTGGAATATTAGAACAACACCACTGTGTTCCCCCTTCAAGAATAATAAAACATACAGCATATGTCTTGGGTAAAATAACCTTTTGCTTCAGGCTTTATGACTCCTGGGAGCTATATTTTACCCTGAGGAAATATTTTACTGCTTTTGTTCCCTGAGTCTGCCGCTAGAGTGATATATATAATATGCTCTCCATGCAAAAACCGAGGTGACCTATACATCACACAGATTCAGGAAGCTGATTCTGATTTCAGTAACCAAGAAGGAACTCCCATTCAGTCAGTGAGGTTATTCCAGTCTGGATGTGGTAAAAATAATATATTGAACTATGAGGTTGTTCTGTGACTACAGGAGTAGAGCTTTTCCAGGTGAGTTTCTTGCAATGTCACTTGGATTCAGATCCTCACCTTAACTGAATCGATGTCATTCTGCTGACTCTTTGAAACCAAGAAATATGTGACATCCTTAAGCAAGTAAGAAGGGTATCATGTGATGCTCTGGTTTAGGAGCAGGTCTAACACTTTTTTAAAGTCCCATTGCAATAACAGACTTCTTAATGAATTTTAAACACAATTTCTTTAAAAAAATAATTTCAGTTTATTTTTGAAAGAAAGTTTTGAAACATTGCTGCTCCAGCAGCAGAATCAGTTGTACAGATGTGACAAGAATGCTTCAAAATGTAGCAAAACTCTTTTTAGCCTGTGTTGAACAGCTAGAAATTGTTTACCTTAGAATAGAAATGCATGCTAAATTTATACAATAAATGATAAGCAGGCTGGAGTATATTGATCAAATGTTCAGATCAGCTTGTCTTATAACTGATGAAATTTAAAAGATACGCAAGGATGGAAAGGAAGGCTGTGAAACACACTGCACAGGAGCTCAGAGGTCAAGCGTTCAGCATAATTCAAATGTAAAGTCAGGCATTCACACAAGTGATAAAAATTATCCACTGCTTGGGAGTCAAGGATGCCTTGCATGCTTCTAGCATGTAAATAGTCAGGAATCAGCTACTTGGACTGCTGCTTTGACTAAATGTAACATTTTTAATCTCCTTGTATTCCTGTAATATTTTCAATTTCACAGGTAATCTGAAGCAGCAGTGATAGTGACTATATGGTGAGTTTTATCAGCTTAAGAAAAGCTCTGATTCTCCTGAATTTCTGTATCAGGATGTGGATTCATTCAACCATAAGCAGAATATTATTATTTTCATATATATATGTGCATATACACACACACACAAAATTTCTGACCCAGACTATAGGAGATTTATTAGTGTAAAATGAACTTGTTAATTTTTATAGTGCTTTAAGTAGTGGGAATGATTTTGATTGATAATTCCATGAGGATAGGAATAGGATTGTTTGTATATTTTCATGACTGTAACTCAGCTAAATGAGGATATAGATCTGAAAAGGCAAACTACTAATTTTGTAGTAGCACAGATATCTATTTTTTTCTTAATGCAACTTTTATGTTTCCCTTTAATTTCTTGAGCTGATCCTGTAGTAGCCTGCAGGAGTGGATGGAAGCAGCTCCAGAATCATCATCCATCACAATTTAGAAAGACTTCTTAGCAGTGTGTGTGGGTTGTCTCCTGCTTACTGTAAGGATGTAATTCACTTTTGGTTTTCAGAAACAGCCTTTTTCTGAGACCTGCAGGAACTGTGCTTTAGTTACATGTGCTGTTACCTTCTGGTCCTCCTGTCTCTTCACTGTGAGAATACAGCACAGCCTTAGTGCACAAGGGAATCATAAACAATTTCCTTTACCATTAAAACCTGTGTCTCTGACATGTTTCTTAACCAAACAGCTCAGAATAGAAAAGGTGTGACTATAGTTGGTGCCTTTCCATTCTGACATCATGGAAACATCAGGGAGCTGCTTTGTCGTCTTCCCAGTAAGTGGTCCAGTTGCACAATTCCACTGATGCCAGTCAGAAGGAACTGGTTGTATCGTGCTCGTGTTTATGTATATATATTACAGATGATGCCTGTATATAATGCTTGTGTAATGCTCTGTGGGCAGTGAGTGTAAGCGGGAAAGCCCAGACCTAAACTGAATTTCAGTGTCTGCCACTGATACCAGCTAGAAGCTGTTGAAGTAGAACCATAGGGAAAGTGAAGACCAGAGTAGAACATGGAACTACTTTACTGGTGCAAGGGTTTTTGATGGACAGTCAGGTGTATCCTGTGCTATTCTGGCAAAAATCAATACTTCTGTTCCTTCAGTGTTGTTTGAAAAATTGTACAGTGACTTAACACAGCAACTAGTTCACTTGGGAGGCATGTGAGGTATGTGTGCTGGTGACTTAAAGCAGTGGGTGCATTTTTACAAGAGTTAGTGGACAGAAAGTGATCACTAAATTAGGTTATGAAAAAGCAAGAGATTTGCAGTTTGCCTGTGATTCTTGATTTACAAGTCACCAGGCTTCCTAAATTCTTGCAATGTTTCTGTACCAGCCATTCAAATGGACTTGAGCTAGAAATGTGAGCAGATACCTTGTGTGATGCTGATGCTGTTAATCAGAAAACAGTTTAGGCTTTTTAAAAAAAAACCCCCTAAGTTCCCTGCAGTGTCAGTTTGGGTAGTGACTGCAGGGGGGGTGTAAACCATCAAGTGAAACATTTGGATCACTGTCCTCAGACATGATTTCAAGGAACTTATTTTTAAGAGGGGATTTTCAGTAGTTAGTGCCAGAGAAAATTATAACTTTGAAATATATTTGTTGTCTTGATACTAGTTAAGCAAATGCACATGAAAAACCACCCTGTTTCCATATAAACAAGTAGGACCTGAATATTTGTTGCAAAGAAAAAAATAATTGGTGTTTTTAAGAACCACTGACCTGTAACTATTAAATTTAAACTATGTTCTGCTACGTTTTTCAGATTCAAGACCTGCAAATCATATATGCTGCATTTTCAGCATCTGACAGTGATTTTTGACATGAAACCTTACAGGGATTTTCATCTACGTAACCTCAGGCCATCCCTTCATTTGAAAAAATCAGTTGTAGAGAAACCAATAATTACTTTGCTAAATATGGTGTGCAATGCTTTTGTGCAGGAATCCTCTTCTCAGCCAAAGGTCTTAGAACTTGATACCTCCTCCCAATAAAGAAGTAAACAAAACTTTAACCTGCCTTCAGAAATTCATCTGAAAGGTCAGCCCTCCGTTCCCTCCAATTTCCCAGGCTCAGTGGGAGCTGATTAAAGCTGCCAGCTACTCCTTGTCAGTTTTGTCAGAGACAACTATATAAACTCTTTGTTATTCACTTTGCAGTGTGTTATAAATATATTTATCTTCCTCCATCAGGCATTGACTGGACAGGTGCTACGGGCACAGCGCAGCTCTAACATTAACTGCTCTAACAATGTCATTACTTAGTTACACCAAAAACATGGGTGGAATACTCAGGTACTTTCTCTAGTTCTTCCTCTTATAGGAGATTGGAGTGGTTGGAGGAAAAATGTTAATTATTCCAGGTTTCCAGCAAGTGTATGGCTGTGTAAAATCAGAATATGTGACTCTGGCTGTTCATTATTTTGTAGCTTTGGGGTAATATTTTGGGGCAGGTTTTGATGTCCAATTTTAAAAACAAGAAAACAGATGAAACTTGGATAATAAAAAGCATTTTAGGACTACAGTGATTACATTTTGATTTGGAGAAAGAGTAGAATGTTATAATCAGAAGCTCAGAAAGAGCTTTGGAAAGAACTGGTCTTGCTGGGCATGACAGGAGCAAGCAAAAATCCCATGCAGCAGAAAAAGGCATCGGGGAAGCAATGTAGCAGCATGTTTTGCAGGCTGATGGCACTAGCATTTCTGGCCCAAAAGACAAAGCTACAAAGACTTCCTAGGTTTATGAACTGTGTCATAAAATTTATGTACATCCAGACCACCACCCTGGAACATTACTTTGCAAAGATGCCCAGAGACCTGATCTTCAGTAGAGGCACTTCCAGAAGTAGTTGGAGAAATTCTAGTCCAGCTTCTATGACAATAAGCCCAAGGCAGGAGATGCTTCCAGGCTGTGGTTGCATGTTCTGATTAGAGTAGCATGGTCAGAAGGGGAGATCTACAGACTGTGCATCACGAAAGACCTGGAGTCAGTGGAGAGGGAGCCTTCAGCTGTAGGTTCATGAACTTTCTGCCTGTCTGTATTTGGGACCTGAGCATCAGCTGAAACTGAATCTCTCAGTCCCTTTTTGGTGGTGATGAGGCATGGCAGGCATCTCCTACTGAATGTAGAGAGCCCATTTTCCAGCTACAGGTTTAGGCAATATGCTGTTAATCCCTGCTTTTTCCTAATCAAGGAGAACCTGTGCATGAAGATGGTCTGTGTAATGTTAGATTCCTTCTAACTGGAACTGTTAAGCTGTTCAATGTCTTCAGTGAAGCAAGGAGATATCATGTATTGGCACTTTGTTCAACAGAGCAAGGTTCTGGAAACATGGTTGGTTTTTCTTTGAATTTGGTATGAAAAGCTTGAGACTTACAGATACATCTGGATTAAGGAAAAAAAAGTCATGTGATCTGCAAAGTGCAACAGTATCATGAGAAAGAAAATGTTTCTGTATCTGAAAATAAATTGAAACAATGTTTTTACAAGAGAGCCTAGAGTTGTATGAGGTTTATACCCTGGAAGGACACTGATCAGAGAGAGCAGGTAGGAAGAAAGCAAGGGGTGGTGAGTGAACGCTTTTGTCAGCAAGATACTGGGCAACTCCTGCAGAGGGTGAATAAATTCTGCTTGGTGGGTTCTGTGGGATTGTCCCCATGAAAACAGTGAAAGTCTGAGTAGGGGTGTGATGGGAGGTGTAAGATGGGTGACCGCAATCAGAAATGAGTGCAGGCAGCTAGTAGTATTGGCTTAGGTGGAAGATGTCAATACATGAAGCTGTCCTCTCATGTGAACATGTGGATTGTTTTTGACATGGATGAATTTCTGGTCAGAAGGAGAAAGGCAATATCAAACTGCCAACTTCTGGCAGGGAACTGACTCTGTTTCAACCTCCTGCTCTTGATTCAGGCCGGGGTTCTGAACTTCTGCCCCTGAATGAGTTTGGGGGCTATTATATAATCGACACTACTGTAACATAGGTGGGATGTTTCTGTGATCTTGAGAACTTTCTCAGGGAGGTGAAGCTCCAATACTGTCTTTCTGAAATACTGACGGGCTTCAAAATGTGACAGGGATATGATCTGGAAAAGCCCAGAGACTGAAGGGCAGCGCCTGGGGTGAGCGGGTGTGGAGGAAGCAGCAGAGGGTTGTTTTCAGAAATCTTCCACCCATTAATTTCCTGTTCCTGCTTTGCAGTCAGATGCTTTTTAGGTGTGCATCCCTTGTTTCTTTACTTCTAAAGTGTTGTGGACAAACAGAACCACTCCAGTGTTTTCACAAGCATTTCTGCCAAATTCTCCTACTTTAGACTTGACTGGAATATTTTCCTTTCCAACCCAAAGCATTCTCCAATTCTGTGATTATTTCAATCTTCAGTAACTTGAAATCAGTGTTGATACACAGTACCTCCTCAGAGGCTTTCCTGCATTGGGCTTTCATAGTTGGAAGACATGTTATGCTTAACATCACAAGCAACATAAATTTAGTAGTTCTAACAAATTCCCTCCTGGACTTTTTCATCACCAAAACTGATGTTTACAAGTTTGAACAGGCTGTTCTGTTTAAGACAATCTGTTAGTAGTGGGAATGGGGATGAAGACAGACAGACAGAGGATTTCTTCCAGGTCATGTCTGAATGATAGTGTTAATGTGAACATGCTTGTAGAAGACTTTAGTTTCTAGTTATAATCAATACTTGACATATTTTTCCCCATGATTAAATTAAAGCTGGGAAAGTGAGATTTCCCTTAGGAGAAAACAAGTGGCAAAGAGTTCATTGGTGATCTGCATCTAATCCAAGTAAGTGCTACAATTACCTCTACTTTCACTCATTTATTTGTCCCTGTTTCCTCCTGCTGGTCTGCTGCCTAATAACTTCTTGGCTTGCCACCCACATCAGAAAGAAATACTTGATATATGTGGACTTGCTATCTTCAGTCCTTTATTAGTAAGGTAAAACAAGTTAATATTATCAACATTATAGCTTTATTTCTTCTGCATAATATTTTGCAAGCAAATCTGTAGACAGAGTCCAGAATCCACAGGCTAGCAAGGCTGTGGAGTAAGTGTGGTGTCTATACCAGTGATAGCTGGATTCTGGGTTCCAGCACTGCAGCTGTGGGAAGATTCAGGCTTCTGTAAAAGCATTTTTTCCCCTCAGACATTGAATTGGCAGTTGGTGCTTTCTTTGCCTTGTGGCTGGTGGTATTTTTGCAAGGGCCTGGGATTTCCCCCTCTTGTGTGTGCTTCTGGTGTGTTGGATCTTTACTGCACACCAAGGCTTTGTACTTAGGTCTCAGCTGCTCACTGCCTGCTTTTCCTCCTGCCTGTCCACCCCTAACTGGGCACCAGAGAGTTGATGGTGTCACAGACACATTTCCTTGGTTCTTTAAGGACAGTTTCATGAAAAGGAAAACAATTATGAATCAAAATAGCTTGAAGAAAGACATCAGGTATAAAAGCATGACTGGGAACCATTTAAGGGGTATTTTTCAGAAAATTATAGTCCAACTTGATATTCCACACAACAGTGGTCTGATTAGATTCTGAAAGAGCCTTTTCAGAGTTGCAGTGTGAGCAACAGTCCTCATGGTAGGTCAGCCAGAACTTACCTACTTCTGTGAGCCAGCTGTAGCCTTATTTCATTGTTTCTAGGAATAGCAGTCAGCAATCAGTCTTCCATTAACGATTTCTGCATCCTGAGTCTCTTTCCCTGTGGCTTTTTGAAGGATTAACCATTGGAAATAAATTATTCTTTTACACCTCACAATTTGTTTTTGATTTCTCTTAGACCATGGAAATAATTAAACTGTTTTGAATCTGGAAAATCAGTATATTAAATAAGTCTTTTTTTTGTTTGTTTCAAAATCAAACTTTTTGTGCTACTGAACTATGAAAAACCTTTAAAAACACCTGACAAGATGCTTGACTGGTTCTTCCCATGAAAGTGTGAGTGTTGTAATTTCTGCTATGTTCCTGAGCTAGCTGGTAGCAGGCTCTAACACTGTACTCGTATGCAAAGCTGAAAATTATGGTAGCATTAAATTAAAATTAATAACTCGATCTTTATGACGTTAATTCAGAGGCAGTCTGATGTTATACTGTCTGTGAAGCCCACAGTTATTTACAGCCCAGATGTTTACAGAAAATGAAACAACCTTTTTCTTTTCTTTTTTCCTTTTTTTTTCTTTTTAGTGGGGGTGAGGAGGAACCACTGTTTCCTCATTAAGTCTCCACCTCAGTGGTACATTTGGCTCTTTCAGGTAAACATTGTTTATGACACATCTCAGAACAGATAGAAACTGGAATAGTTCTGTTGCAAAAATAAGCAATAGTTCAGGTGTTAAACTGCTGATGTGGAAAATTGCTCTGACAGTTATGATGTTGTTCCAGCTTTTACTAAGACTTAAGCTATCATTTACTTCAGGTGCCTTGTTTCCTAGCACGTGCTACCCTGTACTGTACCGCTTGTGTTTGTGGTCAGTGATGCTCTGTGCTGTGTGGGTACCCTCATGCTGAAAGAACACATTAAAACTGGCCTGAAGAACTTTTCCAGTGAAAATTTACACAGCCTAGTTATCACACAGGAGTTACTCCTGTAGTTTGTATTAGTCCAGTTTATGCTGAGGAAACTGCAAATTAAAAAAAAAACCCTACAGGAGCAGATTTACCAAGCTTACTTTCACTTTTATATATTAATATATAAACATCCTGATAATTCTTCATGAGGAGATGCACACTCTTTAGCCTGTAATCAGTGTGAATGTAGAACTCAAAGATTCTAATTCCATTTTGTAGATGTAAAGTTTTGGTGATGAAAGGCAACTTGAAGTGATTATGAAGCATCTGGTAACTTGAATGCTTAACTCTAGAATCCTTCTTTGAGATTTTCTGTGTTGAAGTTGAAGTTATATACAGCCCTGTAGACTGTACTAAGGTTTTGTTCATTTATTATGTTATGGCATTTTCACCTGGGAAAGTTGTAAGGTATCAAGGTTCTTGACTGTTCCTTGCTTGCTAGAACAGTACTCTAGTTTTAAGCTAGGAGGGTAATGAGCTACTGGGTACCAAGGTGGACTGAATCATAATGCAGGAAGAAGTAGATGACCTTATGGACTGGAGAAGCAGCAAGAAATTTAATAAAGCAAATGCACATTCAAGGACTAACAACCTGAATTTTTACCATAAAGTAGAAATTGGTCATTTGTATGTGACAGAGGAGAAGAGAGACCTGGTGATGGTCATGGGTAGGATGTCTGTGAGCTGCCAGCGTAAAGTACAGAGCCCTTTGAGGGCTGAGTCAGTAAGGTTTTTGTAAGGGATAGAAAAAACTGTCAGAACCATTGTACAAGGTAGTGGTGATGCTCATTTAGTATGTTATGTGTTGCTGCTGTCCACCTTACTAAAAACATAAACTTGAACAAATTTAGAGAAGGCCACTATGGTAATTAAGGTGAGGAGAAACCTGTTACATGTGAACAGCGATTGAAGAAGGTGCCTTTTGTTCCTGTTTGGTCTCACTATGGTCTTTGGTTTTTTGTTGGGGTTTTTTTAACATACAGCACCCAAAAATGTGTTTGGAAGTGGGCATTGAGGGTCACTTAAAAATATTAATTGCTTTAGAAGAGTTGTTTTGGTAAAAGTTGTTATTGATAGTGCTGAAAATAGGGACAAAACAATGGTCCACTCATGCAAAAATGGTACAGCTGAAACAGATGTATGTGGCTCACTAGGTTATGGTCATACTAGCAGTAGTGCTTTCTTTCCTCTTGTCATTTATATGATTTTCCTATCATCATATTTCTTAATTGAAATAAAGGGCCAACCTGAAATACATGACTTTTCTTGCATGCTGCTTGTGTAACTGAATGTGATGTGCTGAAGGGTGGTGGTGGGAGGGGTCATGGGTGAACAGGAAAATAAAAATTGGCAGAAAGAAATAGAAACCTCTCTCATGTGAGAACTTGTTTATTCATGAACATCATAAAGCCCATAATTTTTTTGAGCCCACTTACAGTGCCATAAATGGCAGCGTGAGGAGAAGTGTCCAAGAACAAGCATCAGATGTGAGTCTGTGTGATGTCATAGAATCATTATGTCACTCAATGCCAATTGATTTCTAGGGCTGATTGCAAGCAATCGTTAATCACTTTGTATTGAACAGCATGCCAACTCCATCACATCTGGGGCAAGTACAAGTGGCACCTATTTAGCCAGCATCCTGCTCTCAGCACTTTCACACTTTGTCTTTCAAACTAAACCAAACTGCTGGAGATGCAGCAAGATCACTTTTCCCCTCTGTATGTCCCTTATTTTTCCAAGGGATTTGGGTTGTTGAAAGCCTTGCCTCACTTGTAAGTTCAGCATTCCCCGCTTGTACTGACAATGGCATGTCCCTGAACAGCAGGACACATCCTAGCTGGAATTAATACAGCTGCTGTAAGAATATTTAAAATTTCTGAATATTGTTATGCTACTCTAGATGTTTTATTAGACAGAAAAGTGAGATAATGTGAGGAGCGTTCCTTTTTTACACATCTGTATTGGAAAAAGTTGTTGCAAGTGTGGTGTATACTCAGATTCCAGTAGTAGAATAGTCTCACTGAACCCAGGGGTTCACTTAATCTGTGTAGCTAATATTAAGCAAGAATGTGAGGATATATGTTATAAAAGCCAAACTGTCTTGGGAAATGGGAAATAATTGACATGACATATTAACTGTAGAGGCTGCCCTGTAGTGTTACTGCAGTGCATTTATTCTACTCTTCATTTCCAGTTTAGGAATACATATTAAATCTAATACAATGTTTCTGGTGAATCCCACAGCATTTTATAATAATGAAAGATTTCCTTTCACCTTTCTCCATGTGCCTGACAACCATGAAAAGTCACTTAGACGTGTTACATCAAATTGGAATATTTTTAAATATAAATGTTCCTCAGTAGCAGGGGTGTTGGACAGTCACAGCAATTGGTAGCAAAATATTGCATTCCTATGAGATTATGAAATACTCTGGCCTTCTGTAATCGTTCTTCTCTAAGGATTGTCATCATTCCTTTGCAATCCCTGCATAATCTCTGCAGGTTCTGTTATTTGTCAGGTGTGATGGTTTGCTGTCAATCATTCATTGTCAAAAGATAAGGGAATTTCATAAAACATCCTGGTGGTGCTGAGGAAGAATTTACCTGTGGAGTTTGTTACTATAAATGAGACAAAACTCATTAAGGAACTGGCTCATCTTTGGTACACACACCAACTCAAAGTGTTTCTGTAAGGCAGGAGAAAGGGTAGTTAAGATGAGATGTAACCCTAATGACTTCTCAGAGTATCCTAAACAACACTCATTGAAACAAAGGTAAATTACAGCTATTGCATACTTGATTTTTTTGTAGCTCATAATTAGATAAATCTCCAAAGAACTTTTTATCACATGTATTTTCATTAATTAACTTTAAATGTCCTTAGCAGTCAACTCTGCTTGATCAGAGACACATAAGATGTAGCAAGATTCTGAGCGATAACACACCACTTACTAGCTATAGTATTGATTTTATGGTCTGAAGAATCCTAATTATACCTGATACAAACTGGACCTAGCTGAGCCTGCTGGGGGTACTTTGAACATGAATAGTTCTTGGCAGTTCTGAGCATCCCACTTGCATAAATCACTTCTGGGCCTGATTGTGCATCTGTTTTCAAAGGTGATGTTTTAATGGACTTTGAAATCTGAAAAAGTGCATTCTGTGTGGCTCCACATGAAAGAGGAAGGAGATTTGGGATTTTTTTACTCCTGATTTTGAATAATTTTGAAAAGATTTTAGATCTGTAGGCGGATACGTTTGAACAGTGGAAGTAATATGGCATAGTTGAATTTAATTAATACACCAACCTAATACAGAATTTCCCATAGCTCCCTATGACTTTTTTTTTTAAAATGAGTTTTCAGTTCTTTCTTCAAAGTTAATGATAGATTCAGACTTTCAAAATTTTAATTTCACGTGAAGGTAAAAACTGGGAAAAAAACCCCACCCTCACGAGGTGAATATTTGATTAGAACAAATGCCAGCCTGAGAAACAGGAACAACCTCAGATGTGTCTTATGTAAGTATAGTGCTTTCAGAGAAAAATGGAAAGGAATTCAGATCAATGACATGATTATGAAATGTTACTCTTACCCTTAATTGCTTATACTTAGGCACATGAAAAGCCTAGTTTTTAAAGTATGTGTCTGCGTATGTAATTAGCCTATTCAGTTGCATGAAATTTCAATTTACTCTCAATTCATGATAATAAGGTGAGCCATTGCTAGTAAATATTTTGTTGAAATTGTAAAGTGTGAACATCTTTTAGAGCTGAACTGATAACCGTATTTCCAGCTGGCCTTTTTCTGCCTGGTTCCATTGAGATCTTGAAAGGTCTTGAAGGGGATATTTTAACCAAATCCTTCTCAGGAGGAATTTAAAGACAGATAAAATGCTCCATCAGAGTCAGTATTTAAAAAAGAAAAAGTGTCTGGAAAAAATGACAATTGTTTATTACAGTTTTTTTTAAAATCAACTTCCTATTTTCAAGCTCTTAGAATAACATTCTGAGAGCTTCTGACTGCTCTGGTTCCACCTACTCATTCCTACTCCCACCTAACGTTTGACTTGCTGATTAGTAAATCAAAGAATTGAAACAGTCTGAAAAAATGAATGACTGGGCTGGTGGGTGGGCTCCAAGTTCAAACAAACAAACAAGGCAGCAAAACACATCATCTCCCCATACCTCTTTTGTTCTCTACTTTGGCATAGGATGAGGGGGCTTTATTCCTCAGGAGGTGAGACTCAACAGCATGAGTTATGAAAAATAATTAAAACCCACTTAACCATTACACTGTGCATTTATGTAAGCTTTTCTTCTATGAATGACAGGCCAAAATGGGATGCCTGGAAAAGCATGTCTTCCATTTTAACAGGGGAAACTGAGGCAAGGCCAGCTCAAAGCATACACATGGCCCTTGGTTGACATGCGTGCTTGGTACACAATACTGCTTTATTCTATCCTACTTATTTCTTCTGCACTCTTATCAGCGTGATACCTGAGAGCTAAACTCTTGGTTCCTGCCTTTGGGCTTGCGTTACAAGACTAGTTTTCTCTTTCTAGTTCCTATCAGACACTCTTTTTGAAAGGAGTAGTGAAGTAAGAATGCCTTAAGATGGAACAAGCTAAATAATTTCCAAGGTGCAGGGCGTAAGGCCAGAAGTCTAGGCACACACACACTGTTTTGATTTGCAGCCTACTCTCCTAGAGGGATTCAGAGCAGCCATCACAAACCTGGAAGCATGAGTCTTGCAGGAAAATTCAAGCTCTGTGATTCATCTTTCTGTGGAAGAAAGGCAGTACAGGCTGTATCTTCTTGTCCACTTGGTAGACAATCCAAAGGATATTGCAAGGTGTTTTATCAACACAGTCCTGAAGAATCAGTGAAAGGACTAATTCAGGAGTTATTTGAGTAGTCCAGGGTATAAATCAGTAAGCAGTGGTTCATTCCAACATTTTTGTGCTGTATTTATGTATTTTTCCTTGTGTCTGTCTGTTGTTTAATTGGATGGTGATTACTCTATCCCCAGGAGTTGGCTCATGCATATCTGTTGAACCTCTTCTTTGTTGTGTGTCACAGATACAACAGCGGTAAATTATGTCAAGTGAACATGATTCACAGAACCATAGGGGTTGGAAGGGACCTCCAGAGATCATGGGGTCCAACCACCTGCCAAAGCAGGATCCTTAGGACAGGTTGGTGTCCAGACAGGTCTGGAATATCTCCAGAGAAGGAGACTCCACACCCTCCCGGGCAGCCTGTCCCAGGGCTCCCTCACCGGGAAGAAGTTCTTCCACATATTGGTGTGGAAATTCCGGTGCTCCAACTTGAGACCATCACCCCTTGTCCTGCCTTTGAAAAAGATCTTAGAACAAGATAAGTTAAAGCTTAGCTTATGTGTATTTGAAGAAAGAAATGCCATGAAAGGAAGCAATGGCCTGTGTGGTGAAGGACAAGAGGAAGAGGAAAAAGTAGCTACAAAGAATAACGTACAGGCTAGTAGGATTCCAGTGAGTGGCAAGAAGAGAGTTTGCAATCACCAGTCTTGCTTCTGCTGTTCCTAAGCTTAAACATTTTCATGCACAGAGAAAACTTGTTTTTTCTCTGGTAAAAGATGTATCAAGAAATAAGGTCTTGATCCTTTACCCTGTAACACATGGTGTACCTGGAGTCCCTGCAGATGCTAAAACTTGCAGCTAAGAGTCTAGAGAGTGGGCAGGTTCCCTTGGAGACAGACTTGGTGAAGTTACAGTTTAAACAAATAGAGATGCAATTGCCTGAAAAGAGTTTCTGTGAAGGAGAAGTGGCAAGTGGCTATTGATCTTGGAAAGAAGTTGTCATATAATTTTAAATGGGGTTATTCAGAGGGGTCTTTGGATAGCAGTGTGCAAGATAACAAGACCCAGAAGATGATGAGAAGGTCAGAAAAATGGCTGAGAAGAGAAATAGGACTCTCAGCATGTAACTAAGGGGCAGAGGGAAGGAGGAACAGTCAGTGTGGAGCTTAGAAGACTTCATTAATGCTTTGCTTGGAAGTAAGCTCATGTCTACAAATGTAAATTCTACACAAGTTTGGTGCTAACCAACACGAGAGTCTTGGAGCTTGTGCTTTCTTTACTGTGATGAAGGTTGTATCTGATAGGAGAGGAGATGAAAATTGGGACCTCACTTGTCTCCTGCCAGTGTTTACCTTGTGTGCCTGCGCTGTGGAGAGGAGGACTTCAGTTATGATTGGTTTTGTTTAGCAGGGTGCATGTAAGGGGTGTTTGCTCAGATAATCCAACACAGAGTAAGCTGTTAAACTTATGTTACACTAAGTTAAAAACCATATGAGCAACATCTAAGCTGTGGTTTTTACAGCTCCACAGAGGGGGTGATAAAGTGCTCATCGGAAAGTGCTCTCCTTGACCATCAGAGCGCTGTGGACCTGAGATTGAGCGATGGAGAGGGTTCAGTAGGAGGATTTAGCAGATGGTACACGTGTGGTGTTGATGAGGGACAAATGTGGAGAGAGAAATGTACTTGTCTTAATTTGTGGAAAAAACCTTAATTAATACATCTGTAAATGGATGGAAGTTAAGCCCTACGCTTACTCCATAAACTCTCTCCTTTATAATTTTCCTTTTCCAAAGTAAATAAGTTTCAGTGCCAAATTTAGGAGGAGGGGGAAGAGGCACCCGAGGTAGCTGCATGCACCAGTTATTCAGATCTGGTTTTGTCTGTAGTGATTTTTTAGCTACAGCTTTTTCTGCCAGAAAGAAAACACTCACTTTAACCTGAGTAGCTCCAGTACCATCTGTATCTGATGACTGTGTTAGTAGATCCAAATTCTCTCCAAATACAAATTGACACAGTGAACTCTGTGGAGTTCAGCCATTTACACCAGAAGAGACTTTGGCTCTTACATCTTTGCCTTCATTCTACTGAAGTTCCTCCCCTGCAGTCCCTTGGTTCTCTGTGGGTTTGCTCTTTCTGATGTATTTATGAATGTTCCTCCCTCAGCTTGGTGACAGATACTTTGCACAGTGCCCTGTTACTGTAAGCCAGGTGCTTTTATCCTTAATGAGCAGTTTCCTGGAAAAAAAATAATAAACAATAGATAAAGTAGGTCATGGAGACAGCGGAGTCATGAGCTTTGCATAGTGATGTAAAATTAAATAAGGCTGGGGTCATGTTCTCATTTATCTCTCCAGTCACTGCTCTAACAGTGTCTGTGATGGTTCCTGGAAAGGTGAGGATATTTTGAGAGACTGGATCTTCAGAAAATTTTGGCCACAGTCTCCTCTTCCCTCTGCTTGTACAGAGGAGGAAATGGGCACAGGAGCAGAAGACTCGGGTGTTATAAAAGAGGATTTTACAGATGCTGCTGTTGCCTATCTCAGCTCCTGGAGACCCATCTTAGTGAAGGTGCAGTTGGGTGCTGCTTTGTAGCTGAATGAAGACTGCTCTTGGCACCTGTATTTGGTTATATAGCTTGAAGGCCTACGTAGAGTCGGTGATGGGTGGTCAAGAGGTACAGGTTTAAATCAAGAAGCAAAATGTCTCTGCAGTCTAGAAGTGACTTATACTGCTGAGGCTCACAGCCAGTCCTTTAGGCACAGCTTCACCTCCTGTCTGGTTCGCAGCTGGGTTCACAGGGAAAACAAGGCACAGAAAGGGATGTGGTGTGTGTCCAAGTCTTCCCTTGGCATGGAGTCAGGCCTTGCTAGGATCTAAACCTGACCTGACATTGGAATGTGTATCCTGAGCTTCCTCTAGAGAGTTCTGGGACACTGGCTTTAGGCACATGGAGTAAGTCTCTTGTGTGTGTGAGCAACTGGCAGGTAGTTCTGAAGCGGTAATTCCACAGTGTGTCCTCCCACAGCAGTGACCTGTAGTAACTGCAAAGACCTTGTTCACACAGCATGACCTTCTTTCTGTCCTAGAGGAGGACAGATCTGTTCAGCCTCTCTTCCATGTGGGATGCCAGACTTAAGAGCCTGCAGCCATCTCTAGACACCCACCTAACCAGCCTGATTCTCAGATAGGCAGAGATTTGTATGTGCTCAGAGAAATCAGATGAATTACGTGGACTCCTAACTCAGGCTTTTAGCTTTGACATGATTGAACCAAATACCATTCCTGCAGTATTGATAGTGTTCCAGATATGCCCTGTAAGAAGCACAGGAAAGCACAAAGGGTTATTGAAACTTCTGAGGAAACCTCTCATATTTCAAGTAAAATTGCCAAGTTTTAAGTGGCCACTCTAATTCTTAAGCCATTAGAAATCTAAAAATTGATTTAACATTTATCTTATATTTAGCAGACATTCATAGGAAAAGTTATGTTTTGTATGGCCTGGTCAATGTTTTTAATAGCTATGAAGTTAAAAAAATTTTAGATGAAGTTTTCAAGAGGCTGAGAAGGGAAATTGATTGTGGGAAGAGAGCATCCAAGTGCTGTTGTAACAGAGAATGAATGCTGGGGAGGATAAAGCACTGGGAGAACCCAGAGGAGAACAGATGAAGATATATGCTATAGGACCAGTGGGGTTACTAAAGGTAGAGATGCAGAGGAAGCAAATGTTATTTCCTTACTGTTTTATGAAGAAACTAAAGATAAAAAGCTTTGCCCTGCCTGCAGCATTTCTGGAAAATACATGTTTAGTTTCAGTGTTCGTTTTATTCCCATGTTCAGTTTCATTTTGTTTGGATTACTGTCTTCAAAGTTCAAGGTGTTCACCAACTTTAAAGCCAAATTGGGAAAAAACCGACTCTGGATTCTCAGTGCAGCTCCAAGGCTTGCAAATCAGCCTTCTCCCATAAATACTGCACTGTTTCTGGAAAAGAAGAGACAGGTCTCTAAATGAAATATGAGATGTAGCATTGGGATGTGATAGTACTGCTGTAGATCAACAGCCATCAATCTGTGTTACTTAATTTGTCCCTGGCTCAGCTGTTCACTGTACTTGGGACTTTTTTGCTGTTTGTTTCATTATATTTTCCTTTGAGATGAATGAAGACAAAAAGGATGGGCCACTTGTTCTTGAAAACAGGAGTAATTGTTGAAAAATGTAACTGTAAAGGATATTCTACATTGTCAAACGGTGCTTTTTTCCTTTCACATCACTTCCAGAGAATTATACTTACTGTAATTCACTGCATATATATTGAGCATCCTTATATCTCATTGCTTGCTACTCCCATTTTAATATCAACTTCACGTGCACTCTTTCAGTACTGTAAAAAATCTGTTGGAATGAATTTTGGTGGGTTTTTTAGCTAAACACTCAGACGTGTATTATTGCTCATCTGGGCATGCCTGTACCACTTAGGTTGCTTTATTTATCCTGATTCTTCTGGGTATACAAGGTCTTTGTTGCTCTAAGTGTCTAAGGAAGCATATGTTGTAATCGTTTGACATCTTGAACACGAATTAGGTGGGTGGGTATATATAAGCAAGCTGACTTGAGTTCTCTGGAGATCAGTTTTTTTGATGGGTGTCAGCTTACTTTCTTTTGTGAAGTAATGTATGTGAAGGAGAAGCTGAAATATGCATGGGATAGTGAATATAAATACACTGTTAAATCAGGAGAGAATGTGACTCCCCACACAGTTTCTGCAGCTTTAAAATTCCACTGTGCAAGAAGCTGGGGATGGGTGCGGGGGACACGGCAGCCTTGGCCATACCCTTATGGCAGCGGTCAGATGCTGGGATCAGGGTAGGAGGCTGAAGTGGGCAAAGGCATAAAGTGGCTCTTTCTGACTTTGCTTGTTTACTGTGTTTTAATTGGGAGGGTTTGAAGACTGCTCCAGGAGGATTTCTTAGCTTGCAGGAGGTTGTCTTCTGTTGAAATGCTGCAGGGTACCAGGATTTTGCCTTTGAAGCCTGCCAACACCATCTTGCTTTTGGCAGAAGGTTCTGGTGGAACGTCAGCCATCTCCCTGGCCTGACTGGCAGGCTGTGGAAGATCAGCTCAGGGCTTAGGCACTGCGAGGAACACTAACATTTCAGCGGACTTGGGTTTGGATTAATAACTTAAAGGGCCAAATGTTCAAAGGGCTGGCTTCCAATTTTACACTGGTAGTTGAGTACAAGTACAAAATTATGGGCAGAAAATCACAGATAATTTTTTTTCCAAGCTGACCTTTCTGAAAGGGAGCCAGCAATTATCTGTATTTGGGCACCGTTTCAGCAATGTTTTTAGGTGTTGCTAATGTAATATTTTCATTATATTTCTGCTGGACTATTGATTAACTATTCAATTATTTAGGAAAAAGAAATTTAGTATGGTAAGGAATAATAGCTTCTTGGATTGGTTCTTGTGGTTCGCACACGAGCGTGTGGATATTCAGCCTGTGTGAGAACTGATGAAGTAGGAGAGTCTGCATTTTTTTGTGTGTTGATATTGATCTCATGGAGTGGATGGATAATGCCAAATCTGTTTGTTCTTGCAGTATCTAATAGCTTTTCAGTTTGAAATATGCTCATTAAAGCACCTGGCAGGTTGGTCAGTCCTCTTCTCCTGTCTCCTGTGGAAGATACGGAGATTTTGAGAGCTTCTGTCCTAAACTCCACCTGAAGCTTCAAAGCCCAGTGTTGTATGATGAATGCTCAGAGCTCAGCCTACAGAGAATACTAGATGCAGAACTTGGGTGGAATTTCACCTACCCCAGCCTAGCCTGCTTTGCTAAGCCAGTATCACATCTTAAGTGTTCAAGAGTATGATTTAAATTCAGGGTGCTGAATCCCAGACACCTACACCAGCCTTTGTCTTGGTAAACACAGTTCCGTAACCAGAACGAAACTAATTGCCTGGATTACTTGCCTAGTGGTATGTCTCTGTGGTATTTTGACCCAGTTTTGCTTTGAGAGCACTGAAGGAACAATCCTGAGCTTCCAAAAATAACATTTGATATATTGAGAAGAGCATACTTCATTATTTATTCCAACTTTGCCCTAGCCAGGCTTTCAATGACTCCAGTGGAAGTCAGCTCGTAAGAGTGCTTAGCCCTTTAGCAGATCTTCAGACTTCATAAGATACCCACAGAACTGTGGCAGTGTTCGCTGTAGCAATTGCAACACACCCCCATGTATTTTACACCGTAGAGATTTAGAGCGATTTAAGAGGTTTGGACATTTGGTTCCCATTAAAACCAGGCTCACCTGCTCCCCAGTTTTGGAAAACTGAGCAACTGAAGTTCAGTGAATAGAAAAAGGAGCAATGGGGGCACTCCAGCAATTAGAGGTAGTGTATTTATCCAGTCTTTTAAAGTAAGTCTCTAAAATTACTTATTGGGGAATTAAATTAGTTCCTTTATTTGTACTGAGCAGCACCTTCTTCACTGATTGATGTAGCAGAAGTGGTTGCTGCTAAGACTAAGCAAACAGGACTGTGATGCAAGTCTTCACACTTTTTCTTGATGACTTCCCCATACACTGTGAATTGTTTTATTTCCCAAGTCATGTTAATTACAGCAAATACCATTTAATTGTTTGTGTTGTGTCACTCCCAACTTCACCATAACTTCAGCCATGAGTTTTCCTTGAGCATTGTTACCTTCCATAGGGAGCATAGAATACTTTTATCCTGAAAAGTTAAGGTTCCTGCCTAAGTTTATTGGCTTTACCATTGTGGCTAGAAGAGTAAAGTTGGAACAAGCTTGTCTCCATTGTGTGGACTCAAGGATATGGTAAGAAAATTCCTGGGTTTGTACATCTTGTTTGGGCTGTTCCTAGCTGGGGTTGGCCTCTTCAAGGCCTGAACTGGACAAAGTGGTCCTGTGCCATGAGCCATCCCAGGATACTGTGAAGGAAACCTCCTGAAAGTCAGAAGAACTGTGCTGTCCTGGTCAGCTGTTTCCTTGTCTGGGTCACCTCCAGGTGAAAGGAGACTTAGGTCTGGAAATGGTATCCGGGACATTTGTGAATGTGACTTCTGTCTCCAAGTGTTTCCAGGTACTGAACTGCTTTCTAGAAAGCACAGGCAGGGACACACACACTCACCTTAGAGAGCAGTGCTTGAGGGGAACATGGAAAAGCTGAATGTGTGGCTGCCAGCATGGGCTTCCTAGCACAAATTACAGGCTGGTTGTTCACCCTGTGTGTGAGTGATGATAATTTGCCCTTGGTACAATGACTCCCAGAGGCTTAAATTGACCCTGTTAACTGAAAAATCATCTTTTGTTAACAGGGGCAACTTCTTGTCTACTGTCCTCCCACATTAGTCGTGTAAGATGTCAGTAGAGGGAACCCAGCAACCCAGTGCAGTCTGGTGTTGCTGCCAGTTCCTCTGTCACTTGAATTTCTCTGTGCTCAGACGATAAGAATCACATTGTCAGTGCTTTTGTATTCAGTACCTGATCCTTCCTAGAAGTGTTTATCACTTTAAAACAGCTTTAAATTTTCATTGAAAAACAAAACAAAACCACAACCTGTTGTTGGCAATATTCCTGTTGGTCATGGCAACAATTTTTAGAGGTAACTTGTGAGTTTGAATGGCTTAGTTCTTGACTGCCCAGATTAAAACAACCTGTCTCTTAGCATTCATTCTGAGCTCTGTGTATTATTCAGCCCTTTCATGGTATCTTGAGTTATTAATCATAAATGGAGGTATCCAAAAAATCCTGATCAGTTTTGAAACTCGTGGCCTCATTTAGCTTTCATAACAGCTTGTTTCTAACAAAATCTGATGTAGAGCCAAATGAAGTGTGTGTTTAAATGATCTCTTGCCTAAACTATCATGAAAATTTCAGATGGGATGAGAAGGAGGAATGCCACAGAGGGCAGCTTGTTGGAAGCTTGCTACTACTTAGAGACTAAAATAGTGTAATCAGCAAACACTCAGTCACTTTAATGCTTCTTCAGTGAAATCCAACTTTTTGTTTTCTGCTTAACTGTTCTCTTGCACTTTCCTCAATACATAAATACCTGAATGCATTTTAATGTTGATGCACCTAGATTTTCTTATTTGGTAGAAGCTAGAATTAAGAACAGAATTAGGGAACCTCTGGATAAATATATTTATGAAAAATCAACATGGCTTTTAAAAAGCTTCATAAATTGTTAAAGCTCTTTGAAGTAAACATGTGGATCAAGAAGATCCAGTTTGATTTCCAGAAGGCTTTTTCAAGCTCTTTCATCAAACTTCCTGAAAGAAATGGAAGTTTCTTGTTGGGAGATTACAGAAGGAAAAAATCTGTATGTAAACAAAGTTTTTTTTCAGAGATAGGAAATGATAGGAAACAAAGTCTGAGAAACTATGGTTGATTTCTAACAGAGGAGCAAGGAGTTACCAAATGAAGTGGAGGAGACAGAAAAACAAAGGACATATTTCACACAGTACCTAGTTAAGATATGAGACCATCACAGGATGTTGTTGATGCTAAAATTTATATTTAGGGGAATTAAATTTACAAATTAATGGATCAAAAATGATTAGACAAATTATTGGAGTAGAATCCAACAAATGCTGTTAAACACAAAGATGCCACTTGTGGCTGAGGAAGTGACAAAGTTACAGGTTGCTGGAGACTGACAGGGTACCAAAGGGATGTGTTGCTGTCAGCTGTTGTCCTGTGCTCTTCCCTAGACACTTGTTACTGGCTGGAAGCAGTGTAGAGATCTTTGGTCTGATATAGCACATTTATCTAACATGATGTAATAATTTAGAGTGGTTTATCTCATTTCTGTCTTAATTTGTTTCCACTCCCCTAAACACACTTTCTTTGATTGTTTTTCTAACTGATTGCTCACAGGGCCAAGCAACTTCTGAAGAGCTTCCTTCTGCTATCCTGCTAATGTCCTGTACATCTTCACGTGCTGCTACTCCATAAAAACAGGATCCATCTGGGATTTTTAGCACTTGAAGGTAACACTTTTTAATGTGGCTCCTTGTTAAACGCATTGCATGGAAGTTTCTGGGACAAATTCAGGCTGGGTTAAATTGACTGCGTATACATTTAGTCCTCTAAAGGAATGAACTTCAAAAGTATCTAAGGATTTAAGAGTATTGCATGCCAGTGAAAGCCACTTCTGTAAATGTTTTCCCTAATTGCAGCTGCACACTAAATTAGCTTTTTGCCTGGTTCAGAACTCATTTCATCCCAAATTGAGACGAAAGCATTTAATTTAGAACTTTGTCACGGAGTAGAAATTCTGTTTGAATTTCATGTCAAAGTCATGTTGTGAAATATTTTGTGACAGTGGTGTAAAAATGAAATGTTTCACTACCACTGCCCCTGAACAGGAAATTCTCTAATGGTCATTTGGAGTTAATTTTTCTAGTCTGTCAGCCAAGGAAGCAGAGGAGAAATATAATCTCTGCTTTTGGTTTTCTTTTTTTTCCTCTCAGACACTTAAAGTATATGCTAGTCCTCTTTCTCAAGAATGTTACTGAAGCCAGATCCTCAACACCTAGAGTGAGCTTTAGAGTATTTCTGCTTCACCCAGCAAGGACTCTTTGGGGTCTTACTTTCTTTGCATGTAGCTCCCAATCTTGTGGGGTACAGTTGTCCTCACCTTATGCTTTACAGACTGCAAAAAGAGAGTAATCAAACCTGATTCGTCCACACTCTCATCTACTTCTTCACCTTTAAATGTTTATCTGCATCTTCTGGTCTCTTTGCAGACCCCAACCAAGGTTCTTGTTAGGTGAATCCTCAGGCAAACAAGTCGATGACTTGCCACCTACTAGTTTTTCCTATAGCTAAGCTTTGGGGCTCAGAGTGAAAGTGTGTTTCCTTTCTCTTGTGATGGAACCAGTGACCTGTATCAATATTGTAGGTGAAGTACCAAAATTTATTCAGAAAGGAGCAAGGTATGTGAAAATGGCTTAATGAGTAACAGATAACCTAATCAGTTATAATTACCAGAGAGTGAGACACTTGTGAAAAATCACCAGCTTGTATTTTTGGATCGAAAGAGCCTCTTTCGTGCCAAATTGTACCCAAATTGACTTCTTTCACTCCTGAAAAGAAAACTTGGGTCTGGAGAGACAAAAAGTTATAGTTAGGGACTGCACAGAGGACATTATTATTCTCTTATTAAGCTCCAAAGAGAGTGACAGTGGCAGACCCTGGGAACGTTTCTGTGATTTGGCTGTATCTTTAATGGAGTTACAGGCATCATCCCCCCCCGAGAAGCTGATGCTGCTTCCTTGGAGAGTATGTTCCAAACATCAAACACAGTATGGAGTACACATAATGCTGAGCAGTAAAAGCTGGAAACCCTGTATTAGATGTCATTACTGGAATCTTTGTTGATGTGGGGTTTTTTTTCATATACGTGCTTCTATTTTTAGAGTTTTATTCTGAATCCTGCAATAGCAACCATTCCAGTTTGGCATGAGGTCTTTTCTATTAACGGTGATCAAAGGGAAATACTTCATTTGAGTTAGAGAGAGACACTTGAGATGAATGAGGTCTTGCTGTATTTGGAGAGTTGGATGTTTCTGATAGATGACCTGACTCAAAAAGGTACAAAATCATTTGCACAAAGCAGTTCAGTTATAAACAGATAACAAAATACCATTAGAATAAAAAAGGATAGAAAACAGTTTTGAACCTCTTTCAAATACATTGTAAACAAATACTCTCTGTGCTATTAAAGCTTATAAATAATTCTTTAGGTGTTCTTTTGGTTTAAAAACCAAACTGATAACATTGTTTTCTTAAGAAGAAGAAACTGTGATCTCTGAGAACCACCCAATTCATAGAAAGGGCTGCTTTAGTTCAGGGAGAAAAGGCTCGTTCTCTTTAGGTAGAAGCCAGGCTCTCTTCCTGCCTTTAACTCATTTAGGGATAAATCTGGGCTCTTGGCGTTCTCAAGAAGTTAACAAACTGAGCACAGAGCCACGCTGTGATTTAAACCCTCCCCTCTCTGAAGGACTGTGTTCCCTTAAGCAGTTTTGCCTGGCTCATGCTTTGACCGTTTCTGTTGATTAGAAGCAGGCTTGGCTTTCCTCTAGTCCTGCTTGTTCAGCATCACCATGTAGAGAAGGAACAAAGGGTGTAAATGGCAACCTATAAATACAGAGCTCAGCAGAACTTGTCCTCTGTAATTCAGTATTATTCAAATGGTAGCTAGTGTAATACCCTCAAGGTGTCTTTTGAAGATATTTTTGTTCAATGGCTGCTGGTTATTTTGTTTAGCTTGGTACTTGGACAGCTCACACCGATCGGTACATGTTACATTAAAGGAAAGCCCAATTCTACTCCCAAACAAGCTCCAGTTTTTGCACATCAGGTTTGTTGGACCTTTGTCTCAGGAGCACTTGCAGGCCCAGCTGTTCAAGATGCTTTTCCTCCATGGAGAAGCAGTGTCTAGGGCAGCGTAGGGAATGTCTTTTCAATAAACAGAATGATCTCTCATGTCCTTTCTCATCAGCCCTCTTAATTTCTAGAGTATGCTTTTGCACTGTTGCCATGGGAGTTTGAAACAGCCTGCAGGTAGAGGATGGTCACTCATAGACTTAAATCCATTTCATGAGAAACATAAACATTAAATCATGTTAATTAACATTAATATGACTTACATGGCTTAAGACCTATCTTTGGGTTTAGTGGAATAATTTAAAAGATGAGCTATTACTCCCACTGGGATCTTGACTTCGAATCCACTAAAGGCAGTGGGTGTCCTTGAACTAGCTTAGAAAGCTTTGACTCAGGAGATAATTTCACATCAGCTTTCCTGGCTATCCCTCTGCTGTTCATTCTGCCTTGTGATGACTTCTTTATGGTGGGCTGTATATCAGTGCCATGCAGAGCAAACCCCTTAACATCCCTTTTGCTGTTCTGGACCATGAGGCAATGAGCCATGTGTTTTTCAGATGATCATATGAAGATTCAATCTATTTTTAGGGGAATCTTGTTGCCAGGAATAATATATGGGACTTTTGATTTGAATGGTGGATTATGTGATGATGTAAATGCCTGAAATGGATATTTAAAACTATTTTTTACTGACTTAACAATTAACAGATTAACACCTCTGATGCAGTTACAACTTAAAGCAGCTTCGTATTTTATATCAATTTTGTATTTTTGACTGATTTCATTGGGGGTCTGTAGACAAACACAACTTTGGTTTCAAAGCCCCACGTGAGCAGTAAGTAGATAGAAGTCAGTACTTTTAATAGATGAACTGTAAGATGATGAAGAGACAACACCTAATGAATTTTATACACTCTATTTCCAACTTCAATGCGAATATTTTTATTTCATGTTTAGTTCTGCATAATGTGAGCCATACTTTGACCTCTGTCATTCTAAGTGATCCCTCCACGTAAGAGTTGAAAAGTTAATTGATTTTCCTTCAGACACATAATAAGCAAATGTCTCAGATCTGGCCTGCTATAATGACACATGTAAAACCTGCTTAAATAAATCAAAGGGGGTATTTGGGTATTTTTGCATTTGCCTATGGGTTGATGGGAAAATAGATTGTTTTAATACCCCAGGTATTTGTTTTTGTCAGTACAGACAGCTGTAGAAATCATCAGCATCAGAAATGGAAGAACCATCAATATCTTGGGCAGCTTTCTCATCAAATTCCTCAGCTTTAGTAGATTAAAACATATGAACCCCTTTTAGAATGTATTTGCACTTTTAAAAATTTCACTGCTTAGTTGATTGCTTTTTCAAGTAGTTCAGCTTGTAAATAACTCCACAGTGTTTGGATTTGCACAAAAGCAGGGATGAAAAAGCCTAGAAGGATGTTTACTTCTGCACTGTGATGACTACACTTTCTTTTCTTTATCTAGATACAACAATGGTGGCTCATATGCTGTTCAGGTGGATTCAAAAAGGGCTTATTCTGTCTTTTCTGCTCAAAGTTACTCTGTCCCTAAACCCAGATGATCCAAATGTTTGTAGTCATTGGGAAAGGTAAAGTATAACAAGTCAATTTTAATTTTTTTTTTGACTGGTGATTTCAGATTCTTAGACTTAAAAGGCAAATTAAGAGCCATCAATTGCTAAATACCACCTTGCCTCACCAAAGAGCATGAATTCGTGTGACAGAAATAGCACTTCTGAGTGCCTTTAAGGGTTTGGGTCATCATTGATTCTAAAGCTAGGGCTGTAACCCCTGTGTTACCTCTCTTCAGAAAACTCCTCCACAGCTTCAGCTAAAGGACAGCACAGGGGTGTTTTCATTTACCATGGAGAGACCTGGAGAAATTGTGGCCTTGTTCTGTCTTGGTTTTTTCTAGTTGTTGTCCAGCAAGACTATTAGAGATTTCAACTAAGTTTTAAGCCCTTCTTGCTGCAACATGCAGGCTTGTTCTGTATGTACTGAACTTTGTGGCTGTATCTGCCAAAGTCATGTCAGCATCAAAGAGTATCTGCGTGAAAGCACTGAGAATTAAAGGCCCTTGTAATTCTCTTCTTTCTATTCTTACAGTGTCCTTGTCCTAAAAGTGGAGCTGTGCAGGGCAGTACATGGAGACCCACTGGCTTTGATAGTGTTCGTGTTCATGCAGGGTCTGTTTGCAGAGGCTAAAGTTCCTGCCCTCTGAAGTCTGACCTGCTGTGTTTCCAGTTCTGTTCTGTGATGTAGTTCCACACAAGTAGGGATTACTGTACATGTTAGCAAAATAAACAAGAGACAAACAAAAAGAATTGAGAGCAGAAATGGTATCATACTGAAATGGCACTGTGTTTTGATTTTAGAGGTCTTAATTAGAGAACTGTTGGTAGGCAATGCAGTTGCAAAGCCTCTACAGGAATAGGATTTTGCAGTCTGTGTTGTGAGGTGAAGTGCATTCAGAGCACAGGAATAAAATATTGATTTTGTCTGAAGAAAGTCAGCAACCTAGAGACCCAATCAAGGAGAAACAAAAATTAAATACCAAAATTGATTGGTTGTACTGACCAAGATGACTTTGTTACTTAGATGTTAATAAATCAAAGGGAAAGGATTGTTAGGGCAAATGCTGGATAACAAACGGGATCATAAAATAATAATCAAGATTTGTGAGTGTTAATGTTTTACATTAATAATGAGCGATGTAAATATTTTACATTCTGGCATTAGTAGAAATGAAAATATTATTGTCAGCCCCGGCAAATTATGATAGAGGCAAAAGCAACATCTAGTGGAACCTTGGCTTCTCTGGAAGGGGTACAACAAGCAGGGCAGTCAAGTCCAATCTTGGATTTCAAGCCAGTCAGACCCTCCAAGCAAATATTTAGGTATTCCTTCAGATGTGCAATCTTACAGGGCTTAATCACACCAGCTGTCCCATTGAGGAGAAGGAAATCGCTTGGATGATTAAGACAGTCAATATAATGAATGACTTGGAGGATCTAATTCCTGAGTCTTGACCCTGCCTAGAATGATTTCAGTATCGTTCTCCAAAGGTATTGTAGATCTGATAAAGCAGAGCTTGTTTCCAGATCAGAACCTGAGATTATGAGTGTCTGAGCAGTGCACACACTTAACTGTAGGGCAATACAGTGTTCTGAAATGACTGATATGAACAAGTAAATGGTATTTGTGTTCCTATATCGTGTAGGAGGCCGGCCCACTTTAAATATAGTCATAGTAATTAACATAGGACCTGTTGCATGATTAAGTAGCGTTTTGCAAAGGAGATGGCTGATTTCTTAGTATTGTTTGAACTTAGTGATTTCTAATCAATTTGCCCAGGTTTTGTTTATATCATAGAATCACAGACTGGTCTGGGTTGGAAGGGACCCCAAGGATCACAGAGCTCCAACCCCCTGCCACAGGCAGGGCCATCAACCTCCAGGCCTGGAGCTACACAAGGTTGCCCAGGAAACTTGTACAGCAGGAGGGAATCCTGTTCTAAGCAGACTTCAAAGTGTTCCAGATCTAGATACCAGTTCCCTCCTGTTACAATTTGCAGATAGTTCTGAGGTTATTTCTGCTACAAATGAAAAGGATTAAGTTGCTGCTGCAGAAAAAATAAACACTCTTCAACCTTTTATAAACTACCCTGTTTGATTGGTGCACCCAATATTTGAAGTAATGATGGTCCTTCATCATGAAATGAAGTGTGAGCATCCCATCGTGCTGGCAAAATGCAGCAGTGCTAAGTTAATGTGACCTTTTTATTAGTGATGTGGAATACAAACAAAAACAGTCCTGGGCAGGAAGGAAATGGAGACATTTGAAAAAGCATAGTGTTCTCCTCTCCTTTACAATATTCCCTGTCAAGTGAACCAAATGCCCTTTCTACCTTCTCAACTACCAGGAATGTTAGTACCATTTCTTTGTTTTCTAAAAGGGAATGGGTTATTAGGTTGAAATCTGCAGGCCTATTTCAGTCGTGGAGTCCAAGTCAGAAGCCTTTTTGCACTTCTACAGAAGAGCTGTGGTGGAAGGGAGCTCTTTTCTCTTCATCCATAATGCCCAAAGCATCTGAGATTATTGATATAATTATTTTTTGTGGTGGAGTTCGATGAGTAGCATATAGCAAGCAGGATCTGAAGCTTTTCATGTTGCAACAAACAGCTTTTCACTTTCTTCCTTTCTCTGCTCCTAAGCTACGCCGTGACGGTCCAGGAATCTTACGCTCATCCGTTTGATCAGATCTATTATACCAGATGTACTGACATACTGAACTGGTTCAAGTGCACTAGACACAGGTAAGAACCAATCCTAGATACTTTAGTTTTAACTTGCCTTTTCATCTCCTTACATAACTGTTTATTTACCCAAGTTTCCTGGTACTCTAATGCAGGTATGTACAGAAAGATGTATTTTAGTACAATAGCCAGGGTGTTTGGCATTCTGTGACACTGAAGTGGAGATTTTTTGTGTGAAATTAGAGTGAGATAAGTGGTAGTCAGTCTCACATAGGATGATTCAGGTGTACATATCCTTGCCATTCAACCCCACCACGTGCTTGGAAGTTTTTATTGTGTGACCAAACGTGACCAACTCTCCTTTCCCAGTGATCAGTGTTTATGGCAGAAAGTCCCTGCAGCTCCTACATCTTGAAGAATCAGGCACTTGAGGCTTAGTGATTCTTAGAAATGGATCCATATTTGAAATACTGCACCCAAACCTGTACTGAAAGTTGGGTAAGATGAGGATGGGCCCATTTCTAGCACCCAGAGAAAGCAGATACTGAACAGTTAATTTTCCCCAGGCTGCAAGATACTGCTGTTATATCCATTCTGATTCCAAGTAGAAAAGTATCCTAATAAAAATCCACTAATATGCACAATCTTTCAAGGGAGTTTTATCAAGCTAATCAGTACCTTAACGTCCATGCATTCAGCAGCTAAAGGGCTGTTCAGCACCACGCCAGTCTGTGGGGTTTTGCTTTTCAGTGTCTGTGTTAAAGATGCAGAGCTTTCTGGGCTATTGTATAGATTGGAATGCAGCAGAGTAAATTCAATCAATTTATCTAACATGAGGGACAATAGATTTTGTTCAGTTTAGGGAATTTCAAATAAACTAACATGAAGAAAGGTGTTTTGAAGTGTTTGCTGTTAAATATTGTCTTTTTTACCGTGGTATTATCATTGCTAATGCTATGCGGAAGCCTAAAAAAGCTATAGAGAGTTTAACACCTTTTAATTTCTGTGGACTACACATTGTGGTGGGGAAAACATGCTTTAGATACTGAACTGGGACTGTAATGTCATTTTGCAAGGCATGAGCACCTTGGAAGGGCTGGCTAGTAGGAAGAAATCACTTGGGGTTAACTTTGCTGTTTGTGTGTTGAGAGCCTTTTCCATCGCAGTAATTTCCTGCGTAGCGCATGGTGCAGTCATCTCCTAAAGGATCCTGTGGGTTCCACTGATGATAGCTGACCTTGCTGATAGGCAGAAATCAATCAGTTATTCTTGAAGAAACTCCTTGCCCTTGCTTGAGGACTGGGGAAATGTTTTAAGATGGCAGTCCCAGGAAGGGCTGCAGTGATTGACTGTCACGAGTACTGTGTTTATAATACAAGTTATATTTCAAGTTTCAAAACAAGTATCGATTTTCTTTTTATTGTGGCTTTTAATATCAAAAGCTTTCATGCATTTTAAAATAATTATTGAATGCTATCCTTACTATAATTTAACACAAATATAATTCCAGCAGTGGGCATTGATTTTCAATATTGTCAAATGGCTTTCTGTCTTGCAATTTAGAATAAGTTATAAAACGGCGTATCGAAGAGGACTCAGAACTATGTATCGGAGAAGATCTCAGTGCTGCCCTGGATATTATGAAAGTGGAAACTACTGTATACGTATGTAGAGCTTTGATTCACATATGACATTTTAAAAGTAATTATTGGAGGAACTATAGACAAGTTACAGGTGTGTTGCAGTAGTAAGGTTAAGGGTAGATTTTCAGAGCTGCCCAGAACCTTCAGGTCTTACTGATTTCAGCCAGAACTCCAGGTATAGGACATACAGCTTGTTTCATGTATGTGTATTTCAAGCACCTAAGGAGGGAGTTAATCAAGGTCCTGAGTACTTTCTGGAATCAGACCTTACTTCGGGGAGTAATTTATGCAAGTATGCACTAAGGTAAAGAATTAAAGGAACTGAGAGGTCTCTTAGGAACAAGCTACTACATAGTATAAGCAGCAGTGTAAAGTTCTGCCTCTTAACTTTGAAATCCTTACTCCAGATAAGAACAGTTTAAATCTGTTTGTGTTCAACATGCTTCTTATCAATAATTTTGCTCTTTTTAAAGCTTTGCAAATGTCGGAAGAACTTTGTCCTAATTGCAATGTATTAGTAAATAATAAAGCCCTGGAGTGTGTCAGATGGTCTGGAGGGGACAAGAGTGAAATGGATCTTTCAGCAGCACCTGAGAGCTTTGTTAATTAAAACCATCCTGTGCATTAGTGTTGTGCTTTCAGTATTGCAGCTTTCTAAGTATTCTGAGACAGAATGAGTATGCTATGCTTTGCCAAGAAGGAGGATGGAGTTTGGGATCTCTTGTCTACATCTGGTTAGAATGGGATTATGACATGAGAAAAGCAGAAGGAGGTTTTGATCAGCGTCAGAATCCAAATTTTATCGACAGGCTTAGAATGTCACAGAATGATTTAAATATAAAAATGATACAATTATCCGGCTAACTTCAAATGTCTTGACAGAGTGCTTCAAAGCTGTTTCTACCTAGTTCTGTTGGTGGTTTTATCTGAGTACCTGTATTGTATTTGCACTGCAATATGTGAGCACCTCAAAATCATGAAGGGACTCTAATCTCATTTTAAATGACCTTTCCACCAAATGGTTACTCTGAAGGGGCTTTGGACTGTGAAAAATTACAAGCCCTCTGAGATAAGGCATTAGAATTAGACTTATTTTACAGGAAGAATAATAATTTGCTCTTTTGAAGTGCAAAGTGCTGTTAACACAAATTCTGAGAAACATTTAATGTAATCTATCGTCTTTACTAAAATCCTTCTTATGTTAAGTACATACTTTGAAATTCCTCAAGTATCAATATAATTTCAGCAGTTTTTCCTCATACTTTCATTACCAACTTGAATTTCGTGGCTCAAAATCCTGCCTGGCACAGAACATGCTTACTATCACTTTTCTCTCAGCAATCTATTGATTTTTAAAAATTATTTTTATTTTTTAGTTGCCATACTAGTTGCACCAACAGGACATCTCTGCAGACTTTCTGATTCTTTGAGGATATTAACACTTATGTTAAAGTGCTTTCTTATTGGTATTAATGCTCAAGAGTTCTGCTGCTGCCAGGCAAATTTTGTCTTTATATTATGGAAAAAGAAGAGCACACATCACACACCAAAGCTCACGAATGCAGAACAGACCCACAGATACCTGGACAGACCAGGAGTTTCATGTTGGACTTGAAGTTAATGCTCACAGTCTCTCTGTTGCTTACATGTGCAGGAGTCAGGTTCTTCCATTTCATTTTCTGTGTGGTCCTAAAGGCAAAGTGCATGCCACAGGGATGTTTTCTGTCTGTCCTCTTTCCTGGGAGATCTGAGGAGCAAGTGCAGCTGAGAGAGGAAGGATATAAAGGAAGAGGTTCTCAGTCATGATTAATTCTAGATACTTGGTCTTAATTGTTTTGATACCACAGGCAGCCACATAGCAAAAAAACCAAACCCATAGAAACTCTCTGATCCTGCAACCAACAGTGTGAAGGCACAACAACATATAGCTGCTGTCATCCTTTTCCCATGTCATCCCTTTTGTTTCTGACACATCAAGTCCTGCTCCCATTAGTTTTGTTCTGTTTTTCCACAACTTGTTCTGTGCCAACAAGAAAATTCTCCCATTCATCATTCTTTGCAGTCAGCAGTGAATTCTATTTTCATTCCTGGTGGCATGTCCCTGCTTTCACCTCTTCCCTTGCCTTCCTTTCCCATTTCTTTCTTTTCTTTAACCTTACATTTTCTGCTGTTTCCTAATGAGGAAGTCTAGGACTCCTGTCCCACTTTCCTCTAGGTACTCTTGGTGCCTGCTCCTTTAGCAGCAGCTGCTACAAGAGTCAGGAGACACCATCAAAATCACAGGATCACAAGGCTGGAAAAGACCTTTAAAGATCAGGAAGTCCAACCATTCCTGTCCTATGCTAAACCATATCCCTAAGTACCTCATCTACCCTTTTTAAAAACAAGTCCAGGGAACGTGACTCAGCCCCCTCCCTGGGCAGCCTGTGCCACATCCCGACACCTCTTTCAGGGAAGAACTTTTCCCTCACATCTGATCTGACCCTGCCCTGGTGCAGCTTGAGGCCATTTCCCCTTGTCCCATCTCCTGTCACCTGGCTGAAGAGACCATCTCCCACCTCTCTACAACCTCCCTTCAGGTAGTTGTAGGTGGTGATAAGGTCTCCCCTCAGCCTCCTCTTCTCCAGGCTGAACACCCCCAGCTCCCTCAGCTGAGCCTCATAGGAACTGCCCTCCAGCCCTTTCCCCAGCCTGATTGCCCTTCTCTGGACTCACTCAAGGACCTCAGTGTCGTCCTTATGGTGAGGAGCCCAGAACTGGACCCAGCACAAATCACTTCCCTAGACCTACTGGCCACACTATTTTTGATACAAATCATTCCACTTGCTGTCATAGGACAGGATGGTTTGGAGATGAGTGTGCTTCCACTAAGCCCCACTGAAGGGCAGGAAGCTCCAGCCCTGCAGAGAAGGTTCTCCCTGCTCAGCCAGCCCTTGAAAATCTATTCCATTAGTGATCGTGGAAACCACTACAACATGGGGAGGGGAGAATACTTCCTGCAGTGAGTCTGATGATCAAAAGAAAGTTTGATTAAAAAACAGTGTGTAGATTAAAGGCTAATTGGTTCTTCTTTCATTAATAGCAGTTTTTATTTCTTGCAAAAGTTAAATAGCTTTGTAATTAACAGTGACATGTTTAGACTAGGGGAGGCTGAGTTTAAATCTCTATTAATGACTGCTTCTTAGATTTTAAAGCAGAAGTGAAGGCTTTCAGCTACTGTTTTGATCTTTTCCCTTCTCATTTACTATTTTGTAAAGGAATGTTAGATTTATGTTTTTATCTTTGTCTTCCTGTTGGGACTTACCGAATGGATTAGGTCCAATAAAATCTACCTTCAGTTCTAAATGATCAGGTTGACCCTGAACCTCTTGCTCTGCCCCTCTTTCTCTGGTGTGTTCTTTGCCCTTTTGAGATATTCATATGCTGCAGCCCCACAAAACGTGGAATCCAGCCACAAGATCAAACCATTTAAATTGTTGACTGGTAAGTTATATATCTGGTCAGCCAGTTAGTACCTAGGTTAAACAGATTTTGGGTATGAAACGGTCTGCCTGTGTAGAGCTTCAATATTTTTGGGTTGTAAAAATATTCAAAGAATACCACCTGAAAAATGCTGCAAATTCACATCTGCATTTTTTCCCCATTGCTATCTTAGAAATGGTCACTACCCTTCTGGTAGCTTGGCAAAATGGTTCCCCTTTTCTGAATGTTCTTATACATGACACAGCTTTTCACTGAGCTGTCCCTGAAAACAAACAGCACAGTCTGAGTAGTAAATCAGAGCCACTATGATTTACTGTGCTTTGTATGCTAAGGTAAGCTTTTGGCAGAGCACATGCATAAACTGCAGAAAATCTTCCTTTTTTTTTTTTTTTTTTTAAACAACCACAGGGTTCAACTGCCCTTCAAGGTTTTTGTAAGGATGTTTTGAAATTATATTGCCTAGATTAGTATCTGTGGTAGATAAAGTATCTCTAAATACTTTGATGCTCAAGAAAAAAGGGGAAAAAAAGAAAAGGAGAAGGAATATTACATGGCTCTTTCGTGATTTCTACCCTTTCAGTAGATGTCAGTTGAATACTTCCCTTTAAGAATATGTCAGGTGGAAAGATCCCCTGTGTACTAAATGGATACATTTTTGTCTGAGAGACCACTGCTTTGTTCAATCTGTCCATTTTAATCTTATTCTTCCACTACAGATTTATATAAAAGAGACGTTTCTTCGAGGTAACAAAGGGTCAGAGGCCCAAGCATCAGAGAAAAGGAAGATGGGACTGCAAGTGGCATCTACTTATATCTGGCTTCTTGTCAGGAAAAAAAACCCAACACAAAGTTGGGAATTCACTTTTTCTTCACAGGCTGAGATATTTCAGCTTTTAACAGTTTTCTTTTTCACTCTCATACCTCTTTTTTCTTATGTATAAATCTGTGCAATGTGACAGGATGTAGTAATGACAGAATTAGTGATTTAACAATCTTATTTGCTGCCATTTATCCGTCATTCAAACCTGACAAAATTCAGTAGAGTTATAGATCGACCATTTCATGGCTCTCTCCTTTCTTGGCCAAGATCAATCTCAGATTGTTTCTCAACATTCAGCTTTCCACATTACAGTTGCCACAACCATCATCAGGGCTCCTTGACTTTGACGAATCTTTTTACACAGAAATTCTTGGTCTCGCTGGTTGAATCTCAATTTGTCTCCTAGAGTGGCAGTTCACTCAGGCCAGAGGTTAGGAACATCGTTACACTTGCATGTCATTATTTACCCACCTTTTCAGCTGGCCTGTGTCTGACACCTCTAATGAATTTCAAAAACAAACGAGGAATGAGGGAGCTGGGGATGTGCTGCGGGAGCTGGGAATGTTCAGCCTGGAGAAGAGGAGGCTGAAGGGAGACCTTATCACCACCTACACTGACCTGACAGGAGGGTGTAGCGATGGTCTCTTCAGCCAGGTGATAGGTGATAGGACCAGGGGAAATCGTCTCAAGCTGTGCCAGGGCAGGGTCAGATCAGATGTGAGGGAAAAGTTCTTCCTTGAAAGAGTTGTGGGGATGTGGCACAGGCTGCCCAGGGAGGGGGCTGAGTCCTCACCCCTGGATGAGCTTAACAGACAGGGAGACGAGGTACTTAGGGATATGGTTTAGCATAGGACAGGAACGGTTGGACTCAATGAGCTTAAAGGTCTTTCCCAACCTTGTGATTCTGTAATGTACTATTACTAGTTGACTTGGTGAAATTATGCAAATTTGGTACCTGATTCTTCTCAGGATGTTAAATAATGCTTCTTAAACCCTGTAACTCTGACAGACACGCCAACTCTCTAGTATGCTGTGTGCTTTTATACCGTGGCGATATGAACATTCATGCCTCGGGATTGCGTTCAGATTTACAAGGCTGGGTGTCTAGAGCAGTTTTTGTAATCTTTGAAAAGGCTGCCTTATTGGAGCCATATGGCTAGATTGTTAAACATCTGTACCATAGGAGTAACAATTCCAAAGCTTCCTGCCATCTGGATGAATTACAATACTTGCAATTCAATGCATATGTTACAACACCACACCGACGCCACAGCAGAGTGTACTTATGATGAAAAGAAAAATAATAGCTTATGTGATCAGTGCAAAAGTTGCACACGCCTAGAAAAATGTTGAATCAGCGGCTTAAACTTCCTGAATATTCATAATGTTTGTTCATATGTCAGATTTGTTGATTATTTGCACTTTGTGAGGCAGCGGCTCATTAACATTTTAGAAGAAATGTTGTCCCACTCCTCCTCACCACAATTTTAAATTCCTCATGCTGAGCCTTCCTGTAATGTGAAAATATATTGTTTGAAGACTTATGGACTTAGGAAATATATTTTTCTTATCTTTATAGACACACCTTAAAGCTGGTGCTAGTGCTTTCTGTAAGAGCATTACTGTTACATTATTCAAGTAGAGCATTCTGTACATCAATAATGCAACATAAATTAAGGGAAATGATATAACAGTACATAGATACTTTGTATCAGGGGACGTTAGTTTTCTCTTTCTGATTTGGGATATATCAGGGTGAGAAGATGGTGTGGAAGGCCATCCTGCATATAGCATTATTAATTATAGAGCTGAACTGACAGCAGGAGAGATGCGGAGATTGGCGATGGGCAACACGCAATTCGATATGAATTAAGGTGCAGCCACCTATTGAGCGAAATCCCACACATTAGAGACATTTGTTACTGCAAACATGGCAAGCTAAAAAACTGCTCAGTGGTTTACACACACTGTTCACACCAAGCTGATTGGTTAGTAATTATAACAGGTTCTGATAAGCATATCTTATAGCTAAACATTGTTAGTTTACTTTTGATGTCTAAAACTATCTGCACACCTGCTGTGTCAGCCATTTATTATGGATGGTTCATGACATGTTCACTTACTCCTAAATACCTTCCCACAACTCCTTGGTTTAGGACAGTCTGTACCCCTGCCTTCAAGGCTGCTGTGTTTTGAGAATGTGATTACCAAAAACCTTTCAGCATGAGTAACTTTCCTGTCTCACAGGAATGTGAGGATATTGTCAAGGCCTATGCCTTCTCTGAGGAGAGTCAGGCTGCTGGCAGGCCTGCTGCCTTCCCCGACAGAGAGACTTTGAAATTTCTCCTTTGATGGGCATTTGAGATGACTCCGTACATCTTTGCCCAGTGAAGAATGTGGGGAAAATAGTTTGGGTCTTGTGTTCCCGTGTGAGAGGAAACTGGAACAGGAATCACAAAATAGTAGGAGTTGTAGTTAGAGTAGCAGCAACATTCTTGCCACTGAGTGGTGACTGGGAGAAACCCCTCTTTTCTATTGAATGAGCTGGTGGGTTGACAGAAAAGCAACAGAACTGGTTATCTGCGTTCAGCTTCTGCTAGCATACTGTTGCATGAAACCTTAGAGCCATACACTACTGTCTGATATGCACAGTGGAGCAGGCCAGAGCTCTGCAAACAGTAGAGGCCTTTGCTTATTCATTTTGAGCATCTGGGCAGGCAGGTGTATGGGGATAGGAAGGAGGAGACCAGCCTTGTAAGTAGGTGGGTTCATTTTGTGGCATAGACAAAGACACTGGGTTACTCTTTAGCACGGAGATAATGGAGAGACCTCTTTGATGGGAAGGTGAAAAAATCAATTCTCATCTCCCATCCATCATTTTATATTTGCAGTCAGCTTCTGGATGCTGATGGATTTGCAAGGATACTGGTGGGGAGTAGTACTGAAATAAGGGAAGGACCTCCGGAAGAAAAGCAGTAGAAGGAGGAGAAACAAAATGTTCATGCAAAGGAGTGAGAATATCATAAAGGTGGCAAGGAGGGTATGCTGAAGCTATAGAATGTCTCAAGGGACTTAATAAATATCAGAGGAAAAATTATGCAGGCATTATAGTTCAAAAAAGATTTAGGCTGTTGCTAGTGTAGCAGTAAAAAAGCTTTTCTGGCTGCTTTAGGCAATCTCAGTTGGATCACTATAAAAGAACTGGATCCAGAGCTGCTCACAGTATTCATGCTTAATGACCAGGATGCCTGGAAGCTTCAGCAGGATGAGAAAAAAGGCAGAAGAATCATAGGTGTGAGTTCATTGTTGAATTCAAAGAGTGAGCAATCCAAACTTTAGTCCATTAATTTACCCACTTTTGGCAAAGAGGTTGGTCCCCACCTGCTGTACATCCGCAGAGACCCACCCTGTTTGAACAAACATCTTCAGTTACTTCATCCTCACTTCCATATCATCTTCAATGTCTTAAGTGCCTTCCAAAATCCCCTGCCCCTTCTCCTGCTTTAATCCACTTCAGTGTGGTTAACACATGGATCTAGAACAGTGTGGAGGGCACCAGAACTAATCCACAATAGCTTTATGGCTCAGTCCTTGCTGCACTGCTCCCTTTGCTTGCATTAGATTTATAAAACCAGGATTCTATCCATCCCATAATAAATGAGTGAACTGTTTTTCAGGGTGCATACATTACCGTTTATCGAATTATGAAGGCAGAGAATTCCAGGAGACATTTCCTTCCAAAAGACTTTGAAGTTTGTTAGTAGTCTGGCTGTGTGTGAGCTGGGTTAACTTAGTGAAATCAATAGGGTTGAAAAGAAGATAGATGTGTGAAATGAAACACATGTTTAAAATTGAAGTTGTTTTCTTGACCACTCCTTTACATCCTTCTCCTGTTTAATATATTTATTTCCCCTTGTGCTCTGAAGAAGTTCTAAAGCCTAGTAGGGAAGGAGGGAGAGGCAGAAAGGAAAAGCAATTGCCTAAATCAAGATGGCCTTTCAAAAGAGCTTCTGATGTCATACAAAATCTGAGATAGCACCTTTTGCCACTTCTATTGTAGTTTCTTCTGGCTGCAGCCCTCCCCTGAATAGTCTGGGGGCTTTGTCACACAGCAGCTCCAGACATCTGGGAAGCCACCTGTCAGAACCATCCTCAGGCAGATTCCTTGTTGACCAACAAAAAGAGCTCCTGTAACCTATGCCAGATGTAAGTGCCAGTCACCCCTCTTCCTCTTTTCTAGGCATCTTGTAAGATCAAAACTGTAAATAAAAATGAATTCATATCAGAAGGATGTCTGAAGTGCATACAAGAGAATAATACATAGTACAGAGCTGTGGGTTAACTCCAGTACCTGCTTGCTCACTGACCCAACAGCTGCTCTTGCTCACCTCCCGCTGTGGCACAGTGAAGGGGAAAGGAAGAGTGAAAGAAACCTTGTGGAGAGAGATAAAAAATGTTTAATAAAGAAAAGTGGGAAGAAAGAGAAGAACAAAATGAAACAAGTGATGCAAAAGCAGTCCCTCTCCACCTCCCCTGGGTAGATCAATACTAGCCATTACTGAGCAAAAGGTGGCTAATCTCCCCAAACTCCCTCTCCCTTTTCATTGACAAGCATGAAGTTGTAATGCAAGGACTATCTCTATAGTTAATTTGGGTCAGCTGCCAGGTTATGTCCCCTCCCAACTTCTTGTGCTGCCCCAATCTATTCCCTAGGGGGATCAGCAGCATGAGAAACAGGGAAAGACTTGTTGCTCTGCAAACTGTTCAGGGATAGCTAAAACATTAGCATTCTCAGGGTTGTTTTGGTCACAGGTCTAAACCACAGCAGCATCCAAGCAGCTATGAAGAAAATAACTCCATCCCAGCCAGACCCAGAACACGCAGCCATACTGCAGTTAATAGAACTCACTGCTATCATCTTCATGAAATCTCCTTAAGGTCCCTTTTGGTCTTGTCACCTCTTGGATTCAGTAGTGCCAGGGGATTGCTTTGAAAGCTGGTGACAACCGTTCTTTTCAAGTATTTTTCACTCCAGAACCTTGGAAAGGATGAGCCACTGTTGGCAGCTGCCCAGGCTGGCTGAGGGTTTGCAGGCCTTGCTCCTGCCACCCTCTGCTCTCTCAGCCATTTATAGCAACAGCCGTGGATGCCCTAAATATATCAACCTGTGCAGGCAGGAGGAGGCATTTGGCTACCTGGGTGCATTTACTTACAGTTCAGCTATTCCTCATCTCCTCTGTCAGGACTGAGACTGGTTGGAGGCACTTGGCAGATTGAATTGGGTGCAAGAGCTGCGTGTCAGGCTTAAGAATACCACTTTCAGCACCTTCATGTGCAAAATGTGCATTTCTTTTATGTGAACATTTTGCACCTGTATCTGTAATTATCACTGCCTTTAAGCAGTCCCTCTTACAAGTGCCCATGACATTCACAGTAGGAATACCGCAGGAGCCTGCCATACACAATACTGTGCCAAACAAATTGTGCTTGTTGATGTTGGTTTCTCAACCACTGCAATGCATAGAAGTGCATTTACTGGGTGGGAGTTTGAAGAGGTAGTCATTCCCCTTGCTCCCAACCAGTTTGGTCTCACGTGGCATTTATTTGATGCTGTGAATTCTCAGAATAAAGGTGTATTATTCCATCATTCTCCAGTTGCTTTTGCAACTGCATCCCTGTCTGATGAATATGTGATAGCCTATGAAAATAGGCCAGCTGCTCTGTAGCTTAATGCAACAGATAGTACTCTGTTATGAAATAAGTCTTCAAAATTTGTAGAAAGTGATAATTTATGGTAAAATAAAAAACTACTTATAACTCTGAAGCTTAAATCATTTAGATCAAAGTGTAGAAAATATTAAGATGCCATCTTGTGCACAGGATCTCTGTGGGACTTTAGAAAAGGAGTAAGAAAAGGAGTAACTTCTTGAAACCACAGTTTTGCTTTGGGAGCTTGGCTTTCAAAGGTGTTGAATGCTGCAGTTTCCATCAACGTGGCTGAGAACTGTGGGTATGCACCATTTCTAAGCAGAGTTAACTCCTCAACAGTGTGAATGGATGAGAGCGGAGGACAAGTTCTTCATGGGGAAAGAAAAAAAGAAAAAAGACTGTTAGGGCAAAATAGCTGGTAGGAGTGAACTCAAGGTGCCCAAAGCGTGCCTAGATGGCCATTTCAGGTTCACAGTGCAGTCAGATGGAAAATCAGTGTTCATTTTTGGTTCCTACTTGTTCTCAGTGAGAGGAGAAGATGGTGACAGCTGATAGGTTGAAAAGCATCTGTTAACACTTCATACTCTCGTACAGTGTAAGAGTATTAATCAAATATCAAAAAGACTAATCAGAGACAGAGCTCTTCTAACCAGCCATGGCCACGTCCTCTAGAACCAGATATTCTTTGACTGTTTACATCCTCTTTTTTTCCTGTTCCAGGATTATAACATTCCACTTTATATTTGTGTATTGTTGTACATGCCTTTCTCTTTAATAAAGGTTAAGTAAGTCAAGAGATACTTTCAACCCATTTAATCTGAAAGCTTTCCTTCTTTTGATCAAGACTTTTCCTTTCTGAAGCCTGTGATTTACTTTCAATACTGTAATGCTCAGAAATTCATCTGCAAACCCACTAAGAGATAGTCTTAACTTGAAAAAGTATGTTAATGTACATACTAAAGTATGTTGAGTCAGAGCCCTTTTGCTGATTAAAACCAAGAAACTCTGTATGAATCAGGTTATAAACCTCTGTAAAGAAAATAAACCTGCCTTTCTCTATAGCAAGTGTCAAAAGGAAGCTTTCAACTGCAGCAGCATAGTGCACCTAAGAGCTCTGCTGAAGCCAGTCCCTGGTACCTACCTCAGGATCTGATATGATAGCCCTACACCTGCATTCACAGGTACCATATTTCAAGAAAACCTATAGTTTAAATAGAATTTCTTTTAAAAACACTATTAAAAGCATCCAAAATGATCCTTTTTTCACCAAATGCTGTTTAATAATGCTGTTTTATGCAAATGCTTTGTAAAATTTACCCTACATTATAGGTTAGGCATCTTTAATGGCTTCTGGCAGTGCAGGTAAAAGGTTTTATTTCCAATTCCCATCTTTATTTTCAGGTAACAGTGGGAATCACGTGAGTCAGAAAGTACATTTTACTGTGTCTCATTAGTCAAAAGTTTCTTTTAGTGAAAGAGTCTGAGAAAGAGTTTCTTTTAGAGAAAGACTCTTTTTCTTTAGAGAAACTCAGACATTACTAGGAAATTAGACTTGATCCTGACTTGACTGACCTCCTACCATCTGGACTTGGCCACAGAAGGTTTAAACAAGTAGCTTGAGGTGAGAACCAGCCACCATAATTATACAACAATTTGTTTCCTGGGGTATTTTTGCAGTTCTTTTCAGTAAGTTGCTCTGAAACACAATTGCTATAGTTCCTTTTGAAATTTGAGAAAAGAGAAAAGTGTTTGTATTTAAATATTCTATCCCCAGTAAAGCTTCTACATTAACATGAAATTCAGACTGTACTTCTAGCTCTGTTTCCACCAGGATGACCTTCATTTGCAGTGTGTGGCTCAATCTGAAATGAATCCTGAAATTCATTGGCTCTCTAAGGCCCATGGCATCTGATAACCTGGCCTCAGTGACAGGTTTGCCTTCAGAAATTTGTCCATGTGCATCCTATTTTGGCAAGAAACACAGAAAAGGATTTTTGTTAGATTGCCTTGGTGAAATTTGGAATAAGAAAGAAGAAAGATTTTGTTAGAAAAATCAATAGTTTATTCAATGCACTATAGGCTTAAAATTTATCTAGGAGAATCAGCGCAATTTAGTTTTATTAGGTGTTGCATTGCTTAGCAAAGGTAGCCAGAAGTATCATGCAGTCCAGATGTCTTGATCCATCTACTTTTGATCTTTCAGAAACGTCTTTGATGCACCCATCCTCACTCTTGGGCACAGCCCAGACTCCCTGCCTATGAAAATCAATCAGCAGTGGGGCTGTGTCATTTGCTGACAGGAACCAAAATTTTCTTGGCATGAGATCCACAATTCAGGACAAGTTGGTGATCAGAGAACTACAGACATGTGGCAATACTATCAGATCCAAAAATAAATACTCCATGGGAACTGTAATATGGAATTTGTACACAAAGAAATTCACTTAATGCCCTGAGGGGGTGACCTGTAGCAAAATATGTAAATGCTGTAAATTAGAGACAATTTTCAGAGAACAAAGCAAATTGGGTTGGTTTTTGTACTGGGCTGTTTAGGCCAAAGTCCTACTCATGTCTCTCTCACTTTCTGCTGTAGCACATCAAAGAATCTTGCCCTTGCTATAAATGCTTTTTTTGATAATAGTTCATTTGCTTTGACATTATCCTATATGTTTCCTTTGCCACTGCTTCAATCAAACAGGTTCTGAGACAGTGTTGGAACCTGTAAATTCCCAGTCTATTTGGATGACACAGTCACAGTACTAAAGCAGAGGTAGCAAAGCAAGGCAGTAGTAATATAGTAGTGAAATTTCTATAGCAAGGCTCACTTGGCTAGAAATGCCATCCACCTGCTGATGGGTTTCACACAGTTGTGCCATGTGTGATACAAGTACTTCCCCATTCATCTGTAGTGGAGTTATCACCTTCCTCAGTTGCAGAGCACTCACTGTATGTTCCTCCAGTCTTTTTATGATGGAAATATTTATTTTTGAGTTAGCACTTTGAGCTAATTTCTAACTTTGTACTTCACAACTTTCCCTTTCAACACAACTCCTAGGAGAGCCCAGACTGCAGAAGAAGATGTCCATACCTATGATTAGAGAACATCATTCCTTCAACAGTCTGTTGAGTCTAGTTTGATACTACCTGCCATCGCAGGTTGTTTAGTAGAACGGGTTATGCTTGCTCTTCTTTGGGTAGCTTTGATTGCTTCTTCCAGGGTTGTCAGGAAAGCTGAAAGGACATGGGATCGTTGTTAGTTATGAGCTTCTCCTCTATTCCCCAGTGTGGCAAGGATTTCATTCCCATAGGCAACAACAGTAAAAATCCCCTGAGGTCAGGAACAGAATGACTGGGGAATTCTTCAACTGGTTTTAGCACAGGAGAATTGCTTGTTCCTCTTTTGTCCTAAAAACAGCTGGAGTCTCCTGCTGGCAAATACTATTTGGCTGCATTTAGCTTTTGATGGAGTGAGGCCTGTTGGATCCTGTATGGAGAGAATGAAAGACAGTGCGTTAGAGTAGATGTTAATATATCTGCATGACTCAGAAAAAGACAGTAGTGCTCTTCTAAAGGTGCAATATAAAGCACAACTTGCAGACAAATTGTCATTAAGTTTGCTGCTTGGATGAATTAAGTTTCAGTAGAAAATTAACAAGTGAAAATGTATTTTCTACAAATTGCTGGATAGAGTTGGTCAATTTACCGAAATGGAAGGAGTAGACAGAGGGCACAGGAGAGGAAAAGCTTTCCTGGGTCACGGATTCTGCTCTGCTGATTCAGGATCTTGCTTAACCTCATTAACAGTTTGAACCAGTGATAATGATTGTTTTGAACCCTGCAGTGAGGCAATGGGAAATCATTTACCAGAAAAAGTTAAATGCTGAAAATTATCCCACAGAATAATATTGTGTTAGAACATTGATCAGCAGAATTGATCTCAGGGTAAGTCTTTCCCCTCGACATGGTAGAAAGCAATGATTATTTCTAGTTGAAGCAGTGGCAGAAAATGCATTAAATCAGTTATAGGCCTTAAATGATCAATAAATATCAATGTTTAGCTGTTCTCCAAAGAGTTCTCTATGGTCTCAGATTCACTTTCTGTGGTGGCAGTGAGAACAGTCGAGCCTTAGAAATGGTAAGGGATTTGGCAGTGGGACTTACCTTAGAGTGATCAGGATTTCTCCCAAAGGGGGAATTTCTCTCTTCCCCACAGAGTGAGGCCAGGTCTCCTGATCCCTGTGGAGCAAGAGGCATCCCTGTGTGGACTGTCATCTCTGACCTTGGCCTGAGGTCTTCCCCGGATGTGTGATGTTAGTCATGAATTGGTTGGAATCACGCATTAGACAGATGTTTGTCATCACCGCAGAATTTTCCTAGGTTCTTAAACTTAACTCCCCTCTGCCTTTGCACACATTCCTCTTGCCACAGCCTGGTTGTGACATTATCTACAGGCTAATGGATTAGTGTTGCTTTTAGCCAACCCCGTAACCTGTCCACTTTGCAGGGCAGATGCACTTGAGTGCTGGGAGTCCCGCAATGCCTTCCCACAGTTCCCTTTTTGTGCTCTGAAGTACTGCAGAGCTCTTCTGTTATTCACACAGCCAAAGACACAAAGCGGTTCAGCTTACTGACCCCAGTTCTGCTCTTCTGACATTTGCTGCTACAAGGAAGCTGCTTTTCAGCTCTCGTTCAGACATCATTAAGTGGTAAGTACTATCTCCCATTCCCTCTCTCTAGCAGAGCAGACGAAGCCAATGGGGCATCAAAATGACACCGAGTCTGTTAAATGTGTGACTCCCATCGACTTCTCCTTTTGCAGGGCTCTAACCTTCTCCTCTATTACTGTCACTGGTGCTATTTTATGGCCACTGATGGAATGCCATTCCTTTCTCAGGGATGTGCTGCTCCAGCTCAACTGTTCCTCAGACCCAACCAGACTGCAATTCCAAAAAGTGCTCCACCAGTCTTGTTTTTCTCAGGGCATGTAGAAAAAGTAGTAGTCTCTTCTGTACCTTGACCTTCCCCAGGCTCAGTTTGCTTCCCTAAGCACTCCCTAGAGGAGAGCCTACAGCAGGCAATAGATTGCAACATGGACTAAACTAGATTCTCATCAGCACCAGAACCTTCAGTAACTGTGGTAAACTGTGAGTGTTCCTTCTGCAAGGGGCCTGAGAGTCTGAAACACAGAGGGATGGCTGGAATTATTCCAGGACCTGTACACTAGCTCATGCCATCTGCCTGGGACACTCAGCCATGACAAGAATGTGGGAGTTGCTCTGTTCACCTTCCCATTAGTTATCAGGGCCCCAGATTGCCTTTTATCTGGTAATAGAAATTGGAGCTGAAACTATCATAGGTCTTACGCTTATTGACAAATCTTTACTTCCTACCAGATTCATACAGGGATTTACTGATACTTTGTCAATGATGACACTGACACATGTCAGATTGTGCACCTGGGAGAAGAGAAAATTGTCAAAATATATCTCCTCGATTCTTTTAGTTTAGACATTCACAAGTCATCTCTGGCATAACCTACTCCCTAAGCTTTGGCAAGGTGTCAAGACAGAGGATAACACGACCTAGCCACTATCTTGAGCAGATCAATATCTCACTAAGGCAGTGGTCAGAGACTCCCTGTGTCCCAGACAAGAAGAAAGATCATTGATTCTGTTCTGACTGTATAGAGACATAATCTCTAATTCCAAATCTGCCCCAAAAATGCGATGTAATTGCACCTACAGGAAAAGGAGCTGGTCTTGGAATGCGTTGCCGTTATGTGATCTGCATCAGTCTCGTCTTTCCATTGCTCACATTGATCTTGGGTTTGTATATTTTTATTAGTACTTTCATTGGGTTCAAAGAGGTACTTGAAAAATAAAGGTTCCCATATCCTGGAACAATAAATTCCTCAAAACCTGGGCAGGCTTTGAGATCTCTTCATGTCTTCATCTCTTAAATTTGCTAAACCCTGCATTAAAGTGCTATCCAAGGTGATAAATTAACGAAGGTATCCTGAGTGATGACCACGGAAATAGATATTAAGTGATGTTAAGGACTGTTATCCCACTTCATTGAAATGATTATCCAGGAAACCATCTGATCAGCATTATTCCTGATGGAAAGTCAGTGGTTAAGAGAGGGAATCTTCCATTCCACAAATAAGCAATAAAAGTAAGAATGAGGACAACCTACCTAGATGCAATAGCTGTAGTCATCTTTCTTTTCCTATCAAAACTTCCTTTTTTTGAGCACACTGTCAGAGTATCTAGCCAAAACCTGACTGCAAGCTTATCTTACAAAGCTAATATCCTAGACTAAGCACAACCTGGATCCAGGCCAGTACAAGTAGATGGAAAGACCAGAGTGGCCCCGAGTGACTAGATTCCTGATAATGGATAAGGAGCAAGCATCTTTTTCATCTTTTTTTCATCTTTTTTGACCTCTCTGCATTATCTGAAACCACCAGCCATGAGGTAACTGCTATTTCACCTGACAAAATTATTCTTTCTCCTAAAAGTGGCATGAGGGACTGGACGAATGTGCTACACTGGCCTAAATTGTTCTAGGGACATATATTAAATAGTGAAGGAAAGCATCACTAGTTCCATTAAATTTCTGCTTTGTGTAGTCCAACAGCTATCAGGCATGGGGCAAACTGGTTAGATGACCTGAAGGTAAAATACCAGCAACACCTGGAAAAAATGCAGGTTGACCTTTGGTTCACACCAAGTAAATTAAATCGGTCATAACTTGGGTGAGATCAGTGTATAGTGAAGAAAAACTGGAAACCAGTGCATAAACTGGGGCAGAGAAAAGAAAAACAGTTTGAAGAACTTGTAGTTGAGGGGCAGTGCCCTTTTGCCACCTGTGCAGTCAGAATAGGCTGGTTCATTGTGCATAGTTCTAGGAGAGTGCCTGAATATCTCATTGTGTCTCTGTTCCCATATAGTAGCATCTGCACCTTTGGTTAGCAATGTTTTCCATTATTATAATGTATCTACGTTTATTTATGCTTTCCATCACCTCCTGGCTGCACCACAGTCCCTGGGCAGAAAGCTGGCAGAGCCTAAGAAACTCACTCCAGCACGTCTCTTCAGCAGCATGCATTGCTAGGAATTAACACAGTTCATGAAACCTGTCTTCTGCTTGCTACACTGGGTTCTTTTAGACTTTGTAATTACACTGGTTCTTGTTTTGGAGATCCTTTGCTTGTCTAGCACAATAAAGTCCCACCAGCTGAAGTGGGACAATCACACAGAATCATAGGGGTTGGAAGGGACTTCGAGAGATCATCGGGTTCAACCCCCAAGAGAGATGGAACTTGTTGGGTCAGTGGCTGTAAACTGCTACAAGTTCAAAGGACCACTGGAAATGTTGCCACATTCCATCGTAAGCACAAGACACATTCTTTTCACTCTACCTTTTGTGAAAAAAACCCCCCACATTATATGTTCAGACAATGACCATACTTTGACCACTGAATGGGTTGATAAGGTAGCAGGGTACATCAGTGTGTATAAAACAGGCAGGGATGAACCTGCAGAGTCATAGTCTGAATCCATCCCAGGGAATGCAGGACCAAAAAGACAAAGTACCTCTGGATCCCTGGACTGTGGCTGCTCTTGTCTGGGATAATCCAACTGTGGTGCCACTCAGTAACACTGCAATGAAAGTATTCTCCAGGCAGAAGAGTCTGCTCCACTTAAGAGTGTACTCCTCAGTAACAACACTGTCTATTTAAACTCTGTAGATAGGAGACATAGACAACCCATTTAATATCTCTAAATTCAAATTCAGGACAATTAAAAAAGAAGTGCTAGTGTTAGAGAAATCTATGTAGTTATTTCAGGTGTGAAAAGGATTTAATCTTTAGGTCTATTTCCCTGAGGATTGACCTTATATGTTTAAAAAAAAAGCACTGTTTGTAATTATAGAGTAATGATAAGTATCAGGTGAATTGTTACAGAGCCCTTTTGTGGACTTCATTCCATGATAAGGAGCACTTGCTGTCTGACCTTGAATATGGCCAAACAGCTCATGCTAAACACATCGCTACAAAGATGGCATTTTGGCAGGGCTTTGATGTAGGTCATTTTATTACCAGGCTGAATCAAACTACAAACCGATCTTAAACTCATGCCAAGAATGCTAATAATAAACTGATCAATGAGGTGCTGGGTTGTTTAAGAGAGTTGGTCCAGGGAAAACGCAGACATAAAAGGTCTGGAATTCCAAAGGTTGAACTGCTTCGGTTATTATACTGGGAGGAATTATATTCCTTGCATTAGTACAAGTTTCTTTACTCCAGGGGCCTTTAGCTGAGTGTTGAGCAGGACAGTGGAAGAAAGTATATACTTATCTTTATTTTTCCTGACCTTTATGTGCAAGTAATTTTTATAGTTCCATTAACTAGTAAGATCATTTGCAAACCACTGTACAAAGTATATTACGAAGAATGCCTTGGGGACCATTGTATCCTATTATGTTGAATGTTAATAGAATGAAAAATTAATTTAAACTCTAAAGATTAGAGCAAGGCAAGACTTTCCTTTTATAGGGGAAATTCAAAATTTTATTTGCTATGGTAAAACTTTAGAGTTGTACCCCAATATGACCTTTATAGGGACCTTTATAGGCCTGATTCGCAGCAGACAGTGCAGGAGTCTGATTATTTGCCTTCTTGAATAAAACAGCTTATATCAAAGCTTCCCCTTTTTTCAAAGCAGGACTTCTGTGACCCCCACATACGGGATTACTGCTGTGTAAGTTCAAAGCTTGAAATGACTGTGTGCTAGTGAGCTCATAGCTGCTTGTTTTGCAAGTTGATAAACCAGAGATGTGAGAACCCGCAGTTGCAAGGAGCATCTTTACCTTTCTTGACTCTTCAGTTGCTCATTAAACATTGTCCTCTTCAGCTATGCAGGGCTTCAAAACACCTAAACCCAAAGATGCCATTCTCTCTGTCACTTGTTTTTATTTTGGATATCGCTGATTGCTTTAGCATGAGGAACACTCTCTTGAGTCTGGCTTCTACATCTCTCAGAGCACTCTTCCCAAGGGACGGGAGCACTACTACAGAAGTCAGCGCTTCTGTCCGTAGACAAGTGATTAAGTAAATTTTATACACTTAATTAGTCATTATTATTTCATATTTATGTTAACATAGTTAAGGTGTGATATGTTTGTGTGGCTCAATCAGCTATATTTAGGCCAGTAATGAGCAGGAGATTTGTTAGTTGGAAGAGCAAAGAAATAGTCCACCATCGATGCGATGTTCTACCTCACAAACTATGCCTTGCCTTAACCTGAGAACCTGGCCTAGTTAAAAGGATAAGAAAGGTGCATGTTTTACATGTAAGAATGATTCATTAATTTAAATGTCCATACAGGGAACAGCAATACCTCAGGTTTGATTTCCATACCTCTTCTAAAACTAATGTGTCAGAGATACATCAGTGAGAATGCTATTCTTAGATAAAGCTGTACAGGACAGAATCTTCCAAGTGTCCCCACGCCCTGTCTTCTAATACACTGTACATTTACGAGCAGATTAGAATCCCGTGCCTGGCTGTTCTGTATGTGGACTTCTTGTCATAGGTAACCAGCCATTTTCAAACAGTTGCCTGAAGGCGTGTATTTCTTCATTGGGAAAACCTGTTTTTTAATCCCCTGCCTAGAATTTCATCTGACAGCTGTAGACTAGGATGCCTCCCTGCCTTCAGAAACCCTAACTCAAGTAAAATAAATGCACGAAAGATTAGGACAATTAGTGACTAGAGAATTAGCTATCAATATTTCATGCCCCCTGCAATACTGTCTAAACACAAGATATGAAATAAGAATAAATTGCACTTGACTTGCAGTGAACCTAGAAAGGAAATTACTAATCTGGAAGGATCTTGCAGGCGTTATAACGAGGCAACATTTGCCTTGCTGGTCACATGTGTTTTGATGGATAAGGAGGAGGAAGATTTTTCCCATAGGATTATTCAAAGTTCACTCGTTATTTGAAGCTGGATTTAAATATATTGTGAAAAGCTGAGTCGGTTTGGTCTCCAATGACCCAAACACAGAATAGAGATGAAAATATTTGTGTCAACTACAATGCCAGCCTGAGCGCAGGGTGAAGATGTGATCCAGTCTGGTAGGCCAAACCAAATGTCAGAGGAATCTGGAGTCATTCAAATGTGCAACACGTTGGTGGAAAGCATTTGGCCCACAAGATACCTGGGATCTGAAAGGGTGTTTTATGTGCAAGCCCAGAGCAACTTTAAAATGTTCTCTGCCTGATTTAAAGCAAAATAGGTAGTTGAGCCTCATTTTTAGTATGGCAACACAAAGCTGCTTCCCAAAGCAGTTCTGCTGGCCTTGGTTTAGACAAGAATTGATTCATCTTTGGTTTTGAATAGTTTTGAATAGTTTTTGTAGTCCAGCTTCAGCTGGTTCTTGGTTCAGTAAGCACAATACCCACATTTCTCATCTGACATAAAGATGCAAGATATACAAACATAGGTTATATATGACCTAAGCTATATATATGTAAGTATAAATATATATATATGAATATGGTGATCTAATTGTCACTCCATTATGTTCATTAATAACTCATACATTTTAGTCTAGATGGAAATTGTATGTCCAGTTTAACCATCCAGAGTCCTAGGTGGTAAAGAGAGCAGTAAGCAGTCAGGATCAGCCTTTAAAGTATTCAGTATTGCACGCGTTTGTGTGTGATGAGCATACTGGCATACACTGGAAAATCAGACACAGGAGAAGACAAAAGTCAGGCACAGGAGAAGAAAAGTCTTACACCAATGAGCTGTTCTTACTCAGGGAGAAGAAAAAGAGCATGTGTACACCTCTAGTCAAGTGACAAGCAAGACAGTAAACCCAACCAGTTTTTCATAGTTTGAACCTTGAGGTTATTGAACTTTCAGTAATCCAACAGTGGACAAATAAGATCTAGAATGCTGTAGTTATGGAAAACTCGATGACCTTGAAAAGACAAGGCTGCACTTATGCCTACTGCAAGATGTAGTAAAATGATTTCTTTTCCTTGAACTATTTTTTTACAAATCTGTTTTGGATCTTAATATCCTTTTAAAACTGAGCTCTATTTTCTCTTATGAACAGTAGCAACGTGAGCGCAACAGAAGAAGCTGATACTCTCTAATACAATAATAATAATTGTCAGTTTGGTAAAAATTTTATTATGAAGCAAAACTGCTAACCAAAGTAATTTCTGGTGTTAGAGATTTTCATTACAAAGAGCTTAAGCGACAAATGAGTTTACTGCTGTCAAGAGACCTATATTTTATTTTGGTCACTTAATATTAATTAAATCTTGCTAGTAATTCTTTTTTGTGTGTTTGCTTTGTTTAATATTTTTAAATGAAATATTGTTCTCCAAGGCATAGATTAGTGAATGTTTACCAAGTCCTTACTATGTTTACAATGCTGAGCATCGTTTCTTCTTAACAGCTCTCTGCACAGAGGAGTGTGTGCATGGAAGATGCGTTTCTCCTGACACTTGCCATTGTGAACCGGGATGGGGAGGTACTGATTGCTCTAGCGGTGAGTAAAGATCCCAAAAAGGGGTCCTTATATAAAGCAGTGGCCTTAGAATTTGGGTGCTTTAAGTGGAAAAATGAAAGTTGTGGGTTATTTTGCAACAGTTAATGTGTGACAATAACCTTTCCTATGATGGTAACTCTCACCGTTCTTGCTTGTTCTTAAGAAATGTTGGATGCACTGGAGGATGCACTTAATGCTTTTGATCCTGTTCTTTGAATACCAATATAGATAATATATAACATTAAGGAATTTCTCTCTCTTAAATCTTTCCTGCAAAACATCCTTCATTAAATACTTTGTGGAGGAGTGCTTTGGAAAGCACGAGGCAGAATCCTCGTCCTGTTGAAGGCAGTGGGAGTTGTGCCACTGACTCTTCATGCAGCCCAGATTCTACCTTCTGACTTGAATCCAGACCCTAAATTACCCATACTGCAGAGGCTGGGGAAATGGCAGAGGTGGGAGTGCTGCACCTTTTACTAGGAAGTTAATTCACACTTGGGGCTTTCGGTTCTTCAGTTCAGCTGAGGAAGCTGTGGATGTCAAACTCTCTTAATTGGTAATGATAAGTTTAAGTCTATGTGATTAGCTGGAGCGAAACGGCTAGCGTTCTTTCCAGTACAAACATCAGAAATGTTATGTAACACGGACCCAATACCTTATTGACATAACAGAAACAGGCTTGTTAAACGCAGTCTATTTGTGCGTCAGGCGAGTAAATAAAGCTGCATCGAGAAAGATGCTGTGAGTCATTTACTGAATGAACGTTTCATTTTGCTTTTACTCCCTCCCTTTCTCCCAAATTGATTGAGATCTTTAAAAAAAGGCATCTTACCAGGCAAAGATATAACAGGGATGGGATCTATAAAGGGAGGTGTTAGAAGAGAAAAGGAGTTTACTTGTGTTGGGGGACAAACACCTCCAGAGGCTGAAGTCAGTGGGGCAGAGTCTTCTCTGGTCAAGTGGCTGGTGTTTTGTCAGCCTTGCTGGTGTCTCCTCAGTGACAGCAGGGAGGAGGGACCGAAAGAAAGGCCTTGCTTTGGGGTCTGAAGCAAGCCCTGACATATGGACAAGGGAAACACTGGGTAGGATAACATACTGAACATCTATCTATAACATTATTTTTAAAAAGGAAAATAGTACCTTCAATTGTAACATATTGTACAGAATCTCAGGATCTCCTTCTGTCCTTCGGTTATTTTTAGTAATAGATATGTTTAACCCAAAAGCTGGTGAGCATTTGTGCAGTGTGTGTGCACTTAGAGAAGTGAACAATAATAAGAAAACCCCGTGACAGCGTGGACATACAGATAGAGCTGTATGCATTTGTACACACACACGTACACAGAGTAATGAGCACTCTATTCTTTGTAAAAGAGGGAAGGATGAGATGTCAAAGTACAGAATGATCTCGTGGAGTAAAACTACCCAGTGACTCTTATTAAATTGCATTCATCTTGCAAGTGAAGATAAAAAGAAAAAGAAGGTTTTTCCTATATTGAATATTTAGCTTTTTAAAGTAATTAGGAATATTAAAGCACTGACAATGATTGAGATAGAAACATTATTCATAACTTTTATTTCCGCACCGGGCAGCAATCCAGTATATTTCATTTATGAGGTTTCAGCGGTGGAAAGAGAAGCGTTAGCCAATTCCTAAATTAAATATGCCCTGTTAACTTTTATAAATGATAGCCCAGGATTAGCTTCAAAATTTAAGCTTTCATTTTATTAATATAATTAGTGTGTTCACTGGACTATAGTGCCCATTGTCTTTCATTCCATTTGTTATACCCTGGGCAACATGCGTTCTCATCCCAAGGTCTGGCCTGACGAGCACTGTCCAGTGTAACACTTGTAAGCCTGATTGGCCTCGTAGTTAGCTTTTACTGCAGCTGAGAGAGCTACTCACTGTTACACCTGGCACTAAAAATTCAGATGATTGGCCTCTTTATTGTTAAGAGACTTTGTTTAAATTAAAAGGTACAGAGCAGATACCAGCTGAAGGCAATACAATTGTTACTCTGAGTGTTTCCAAGAGGGAAGAGAGAAGCTGGGAGCCTTTGCCTAACTGGGGTTAACTGGGATTTTCAGGTACATTGACGATCTGTGTTGAGTTGTATCTTACTCTTTTCCAGTAATGAGCTGGCAAACATTTTTTCACTTCTGCTGGAATAATGCATTATCTATGCCTCCTTTCTTCCTATTCCTTCATTAATATTGGGTGGCCTCTGCAATGTTTGCAGTGACAGGTATCGTTTGTTGGCTGGTTCTGGATGGCTGCTCTGGTTGATAAACTGAGGCTGTTGGCTGGATGCTTGTCGCCCCACGCCCCATGGGGCTGTGGTTTCCTCTATGGTCATCACTATCAGTGATTTTATTAAGTCATGGGCATATTGCTTTTCATGTTGGCTATTTGAAACTATTTTGCTTGGAATTGCTAGCCAAAACACTCCCTTTAAATTTAGAAAACCTCACGGGAGCTGTAATTGTTTCCTGAACGATCTCTCCTGAAAATAATGTTGAGAAGCAGAGTCTACCTGGCATTGGCCAACGTCTGTTGCCATTTACTTGGAAAAGATCCAGGGACACTCACTCTTTTTGAGATGGTATTTCAACACCCTGCAGACGAGCCGAGTATAACTTTCTAAAAATTATATATAACTTTCATTTGATTTGATGGGTGAAATTCAACCATAAGCAGAGCTCCAGCACAAGGTCCAAGCATCACTTCAAAACCAGAAGTCAGATCCCAATGTTTTTTGGTTTTAGTGTGCTGCAAAGACTGCCTTTGGCAGGAGAGGGTATGAATCCTGACACTGAGCACGGGTTTCCTATGGGAAGGCAAGGTCTTGGTATTAAATGCAATTTCCTGGTGTTATCATTCTTCCTTGGCTCGAATATTCTCAGTTAAAGGTTTTGAATAGTTACAGCAACAGCCTGTAGTCATCTGAACAGTTAGATCACCTTTCTCAGACTTTGTTTCACGCTTTCTTCAAACTCAGCTTTTAAGAAAACAATGGTGAAATCTTGCTATAGGTCCTGGTGACTGGTACATGTTAGAGTTCATCTGTTGTCAAGGTTAAAATAACTTCAGATAAATTGCTAAACAATTATAAAAAACCCCGTGCCATATTCAGCTCTGCATGCCTCTATACCTGTGTTTTACTGCATGCTGTTGTACATCTGTCGATGCCCGCAGGCCTAGCCTTGATTTCATGCTATAAAGCTGCAATATATTAAGGCTTGATTACCATAACAATAAAAAGAGAAGTAATGAGGTATTAACTAAAGAAGCTCTTGAATAAAATGTTTTCAACATTTTAATGATGCTAAAAATTAAAAGGAGAAGTCTTTAAAAAAAACCCCATACCTTTTTCTTTCCCTTTTAACTTGTTTTATTAAAATCATGCTCGTTTTGTCCATGCAATCTGCACAGTTGTTTTTTTAAATACAAAGGAAAATTGCAAATGCTCTGTGTGAACTTACCTGCTCACCTGTCCAATTATTTCAAAGCAATTAACTTCAAACAGTATGATATACCGGCTTGAAGTTCTGGTAGGAATATAATTGACTGTTGGTGGTTACCTGGCCTCTTCTGGGTCTTGATAATAGCCATCTGTATTTGCAAGCCGTTAGGCCCCAATCCAGCAAAGCACTTAAACATGTCCTTAACTTGACACACGAGTAGGACTTTTCATCTGCTTTAAGCTAAGCTGGTGTTGAAGGATGTTGCTGAGTCAGTTTTGGAGAAAGAGCTAAAAAAATGTCAGTGAAATCTATATAAGCATCTCCTTGAATTCATCAGGTCTGTAAGGAATAAGGAGGTCTTGCTTTCAAAATGCTAAAACTCAACAGGCAATATTATTGAAGACCCTTTTTACTCTCGAGCTTTTTGCACTGAGGGTAAGATCACAGGAATCTTTCTGGTTGGGAGGGGATTCACAAAAGAGTGGACAGTGGGTAGGAAAAAAGAAAGGTCAGAGCAAAAGCCTTAAACTAAAAGCAAGAACTATCCAAAATGGTGTGTGCTGGTTTGAGAAATATCAGGGTAAACAAACACGGAGGTTGTAATGAAAAAATAAAGTGGTTTTCACAGTGTTTGCTTTGCTATTAGTTTCAGGAGGAAATATAGTACTTGCCCAAAGTGTAATTAAAGAGATGTTGGCATAATAATCTCCTTCTTCATCCTGTGTCACCTGGGGGAGAGCCATTATAACATTGCTGTCTGGTACATGTATGGGTAAGTTTTCCTTGCAGAGGATGTTTTGTACAAACTGTCATTAAGAGCAAGCACCTATTTCATCTTTATCTCTTTGTCAAATATGGCCAAGGTCAGAACAGGCAAGTATAGCATCACAGCAAGATCACAGTGAAGGGTATAGCCCTAGAGCAGCTGGAGTGCTTCAGTTCCGAGACTTGTGATGAATGGGAACTGCAGATACTTTGCTAAATCTGAAGGGGGGTTGCTTGACAGGCTGAGGAAAGCAACAGGAGAAATCTCAGGAGAAAAATACGAGTATTTTACAGCGTCTGTGGTGTTTCTCAGGCTTGATTTTGGCTTCCATGCTCTCAAAATGCTCTGTATATTTCCAAAGAAGAAATAAAGTTCAAAGGAAAGATTCCTGGTTTGTGAGTACAGGCTCAAATGAATGTCAGGCTAATGGCAGGGACTGACTCATTGGTTAATTTTTTGTCCTCAGGTTTTTAGGATAGGATTGACTGGGAAACCACCACGGTCCACCAACGGGGTGCAGAGGTGCAGGACTGCAGCCGCTCTATACTGTTACTGAGCCACTGTGTCAATTCAGGGCCTGTCCCTGTTTCTTGTGTAGGAATTTGTCTGTGCTGGGGATATGTATCACAGGGACAGCTGTATCCAAGTGCCAAATGAGGTGACAGAACCGGGTACAATGTTTCTGTTCCCACCAAAGCCTATGTGCTTGTCACTCCAACTGCCGAGTTTAGATGCAATTTCTAAAGATCTGTGTAAAGTTGTGAAACTTATGTTTGGATTCAGGCTTAATTAATGCTTTAGCCAAAACAGAATTCATATGCATAGCATGTGGACTTTAAAGTTTTAATCTACTTTTCATTTAAGCCAAGCTCAAATTGTGGCTTAATTTTGATGTGATTTGCAGACTTGGTGACAACTGCATCATGCAAAGAGATGCAAATGTATAAAAACAAGCTCCAACAAGGCTCACTTCCACAAGGATCTTTCCTCAGCAGTTAAGAGAGTGGATTTGATTTCTGGCTCTTTCAGTTCTAATGATTTACTTTGCCTTAAACTTAAAAACTATCCAGCTCCCTTCAACCACTGCCGAACTGGTCTAATCAGGTAAACAGCTTGTGTTTAATTTTTGCCTCTGCTGGATGTTGGGCCCACGCACTTGGGCTTGCGTACCCAGGTTGCATGTGTTAAGCAGTCTCTGTAGCAGCGTATCTTCATAGGCCCTGCCTACGCAGGACAGCCTGTAACCAGGGAATGAAAATGTAAACACAAGCTGCTGTTCAGTGCAGTTAGCAGCACAGCAGCATGTCCTGTATATATTTTTACACAGATAATTTGGCTGCATTAAACTCGGCTAATCCACCGTTTTTCAGTCACTGGGAATATTTTGTCTCTTGCTGAAGCTGTTAATACCTACTCAGTTGTTCATGGTGTTTTGTCCAGGCTCTGTTAGAGATACAATAGTGTCCTCTAAGCTTCCATGAGCTAACTGCTTTGGAGGAGAGGGAGCTTATGGAAAGGTATGAGCCTGGCAATAACCTCGGCTTTTCCCACGGTAACTGGACTGAGCAAAAGGCCACAGTTGATTCTGAAAGAGGAAAAGTAGATCCAAGATTTACTTTGGGAAGAAATTGCTTTCCATACTTCTTCTGTGTGATTCAGTGAGATGATGAATAGATCAGTTGCCAGTTGTCCTGGGTCTTGTACTGAAGTGAATGAAAAATAGAAATTCAGCTTCCTGTGTCCTTTTCTCACCTTCATCTTCATCTTCCCTGTCACTGTGTGGGAAAGGACTTCCTCCCTTAATTCAGCAGGTCGCGTCTGAGGCCGAGGCAGTGACAGATCATATCCCCCAGCAGTCCCAGCCCTCCTCTGGGACTGCCTCGTTCGAGTGATTTTGAAGAGTCAATTATGCTGACCTGACTCTGTCTGCTCCAGTCCCTGGAGTTCTGTCTTCCAGTGCGTGCTGTTGCTCTTAAGGCTTGATCTAGCAATGTACTTCATGCATATGAATAGTCCTTTTAAAGTCAATAATGAACAACTACTTTAAATTATATAAATGCTTAAGTCATTATCTGAATGGAAACTTAAGAGATGGCAGGGGGGAATCAGGTTGATGAGCATCTCATTTAGGGACCAAGAGTTACTGAGTATCATCCAGGCTGAGCGCTGGCAGGTACTTTTTTCAGTGGACTAAACCCACCATCAGCTTCACCAGTATCAAGAAAGAGATGCCCAATGCCAGGTGTCCTGCAGAGCAGAGCATGATACACAGGTTGGTCATCTAACTCACTCCTGAGTTCTGGGCAGAGATGATGTTTTGACCAGCCACATAGTGGAGTGCCAGAAGACAGAGATGGGATAAGAGAATAATTTGAGTATGTAGCGTAGCAGGCTTCCATTTGTCTAATAAAGACCTTTTTAAAAAAGTAAAATGTTATCAGAATAATTCTGATAATTATAGAGAATTATTACAATATTACCAAATTTGTCTCCTCTGTTAACACATCGTTATTTCCATGTTTGACTGCTTTGCTTTAAGAGGCAAGCCCATCATGCATTACATGCTAGAGTGAAAATACATATAAAATTCATATGATCTGTTAAAACCATGCTTCCCATCTGTACCCAGAGTGGTAGTTCATGAGGCTGTTGCATGCTACAAGCTTGTCTTCTGTATTAACCTGAAGTAGCAACACCATTTTGTGGCCTTTCTCCTCTTTCTATGCACACAAACATTCTCTCTTTATTAGTTCAAGAAAGTGACTGTGTGGATCCAAAGTGGGGCTGTGCTGGGGTCTCTGAGGCCAGCTCCAGTGGTCAGCAGGCATGTCTGTATTGGTCTGGTCCTTGAGTGCTTAGCTGGGAATGAAGGACGTACACAAAGGCATCTTTCCTAGTCCAGAGAAATGATGCATAGGAAATTCTGTGTGTTATATAATCAATAACCAATGCTGCTGTAATTATAGTTTTGATATATTTATACATGTTAAGGCTCATAGCTGGCAAAGGGGAGGTGAGAGGACAGGATTAAGACCTAGTGGCTATTTCCATGTATCACCTCGCATTTACCCACGCTCCAGCCCCTGGTTGGCTGTAAATGAGCAGTATGGAAATTCTGTGTTCCACATAACCAGATTATCCAGCAACTGTCTGTGCCTGGGTATCTCTGGAAAATCAGTCTACTGGCTGCTAACGGAGAGTACAGAGCAGCCTGCCCTCCCAAAGCAGAGCCCCACTGAACTTGGAGCACATCTGCCGCATCCGGAAGGGAATTTTACCACAGAACTGTTCTCTGATCTGGGCAATGGCTCGATGGTTGACTAAAACTTTATACTTTAAGGATAATTTTCAGTAAATGAAACCATGGTTACTGGGACTGAATGGGCTAAATGCATTCCCGTGCAGGTTTTGTGTGGTTATGCAAGGGGGGATTTGGCTCACACACATCTTTCCTTGGCTGCCACACTGGTGAGAGCAGAGGAGACTTCATAGAAAAGCAGCGTATGTGTGACAAGTTGTTAGTTTTATTAATTTGACTGAGGTTTTTCTCACTTTAGACAGGGTAACAGCTATAACAGAAAGAACCTACTAAATATCCTTTTTAATGAACTGAATTCCTAATGCTAAATTTCATTGCTGGAGCATCTTACATTAATGTGGCTTTAAATGTGCACCACACAAGTGAGCAGACTTTAGATCAATTTAAAAGTACCATTGGTATAATTTTATGGCCTGGTCACTAAAGAGCTATGACATGGACACAAGAGCAGAATTCCCTCTCCTAAAGTGAGGGCAAAAATCTTAGATGTGAACACATTCCTGGGGTCTTTGCTTGCTAACAAACAGAAAAAAAGGTGTAATGGTCACAGACTCACAGAATGATTGAGGTTGGAAAGGACATCTGGAGATCATCTAGTCCAGTCCCCCAGCCAGAGCAGGATCATCTCAAGCCTTGGGTGGTCCTTTGGAAAGCTTCTATACCACTTGTCTCTGTGTTAGGCATTTGGAGAGGGTAGAGCTAAGCTCACTGCCCAACACTGAGGTATCAGAAAATCCCCTGGGAGCTCTTTCAGGCACCTGAACCTGAGGAAACCTCAGACCTGCTCTGACTGTCAGTAACTGTCTCCACAAACAGTGCTCTCAGAATTTGTCAAGAGATGCTCTTCTTCCTAGTTACAATACTAATTTATAGGCAGTGATTAAAGGTTGGACTCAAAAAGGGAAACAAAAGGTTACATTCAGAAATAAGACTTGAAATTTTCCTCAGGCCCCAGCAGGTAAAATTTACAAGCAAATACCAGCCATTCATCACCTAGTGTTAGAGACAAGGCTCTTGTGTACTGCTACCAGAGAGCTGAGGCAGAGCCAGTAAACTCATTCACACAGCATCAGCGAGTACGGCCCAGCCGTGGAAGAAGGGTCGTAGGGGAAAGCAGCTTTGTTAGCAATCACTTCTTTGTTTAGCTGTAACGTCTGCCATTTACATACAAAGATACTAAAATATTTTCTTCCAGACAGTAGCAGCTGGGTGTGTTTTAACTATACTTTGGCTGTTGTATCCAAAAATGAAGTCCATACTGTTCATGTCCCCTCCCTTCCTACGCCTGCTCACTGACCCCGTGTCTAACGTAGGCAGTGTCTTTGCTAAAGGAAAGTGTTACATGCTAAAATTTCTCCTCAGGCTTCACCCTGATTTTGTGTGATGAGCCTCCACGGGGTGGGGAGTCCTTATTTCTTCTTGCTTTCCGTGGGAGTTGAGTATATTCATCAAGTGGGTTAGCTGGGCCTGTATCACAGCTGAAAAAGGACGGCGGACTGCGGTGGCGGTGATGAGAGCTCAGCCATCAATTAATATCTTTGCTAAGGATGAGCGAGGCAATAATGTGCAGCTGGCCTTGGTGTCTTGGGTGGGTTGCATTTAAAATATAGCCTGGAGGCAGCTTTACTAACTTTAGAGCTGTGATGATCAGGTCTGCAGAAGAGTATGCAGAAGTGATGCGACATGACAGTTTAAAATGAGAGGATGATAACGCCGATTTACTCCGTTGCCTAATGGGTATATGACAGTATATTGAATCATTCCGTTATTTATTGCTTTAAAAGTTATTTCCATGTCAATAAAATATTTGTGTATGAATAAGAGACCTCTTCTAGAGTGACAGCCAGAGATAAATGTGCCATTGTACAGGTAAAACTGAGGTAAAAATTTTCTTTGCTGTTTCTTCTTAGCGTAGCCTTACAGTCACTTGCACTTCTAGCAGCTTCTCAGCACCCAGAACAGGCCTTGATGACCTTAAATCACTATGTGTAAACCAGGAAAGTTCCAGGGACTTTTCTTCTTTGTTTTACCCAGAGCCTGTGCTATTGGAGGTATGATAGCATATTTTTGAAGCAAAGTATTTTCAGAAGAATTTTTTCTGAGAAATCCTGTTCTGCTGAATTACATTCCTGTCAATCTCTCCTAGACCCCTCAAATGATACCCTGGTACTTATTTGTAGTCCTTATAAAGCCCTGAAAAAGACTTTGCCACAGGAGCAGGTATCTTGTATCCCCTGTGAAACGAATGTTTGTTGAAACAGCTTGTCTGCCTCAGTGATGTGGAGAGAAATAATGAAATAGCAGAGGACTTAGCAAGTGTGTACCTGCCTGTAAATCCAGGGCTTGGCAAGCCTGAGTCTTCACACCACTGCTCACAGGTGAGCGATTTGCTCTCACGGCTAATCTAGCTTTGGCAGGGAATGGGGAGGGCCCATAGTTATCTGTAAGGAAAAGCATACAAAATGAGGAAATGTGTTGTGACCAAAGGAAATAAATGAGCAGATGGTGTGCTAGCATCATACCTGACACTCCAGAGGAGATTCTTGTAGCGTAACCACAAACATAGTTACAAAGTGAGGCCAAATCCAAGAAGAGCAGGGAAAAGGTGAAATGCATGGAAACATGGAATAAAAGTGGTGCAAAATAAAGATTGAGACATGACAGAGGAGGAATTTGGGAGTGAAAAAGGAAAAACAAGCAAGGTGAGATGACAGCCAGAAGCAGCTGGGGATTGGGAAGGAGCTCAGTGGGCAGGTAGCGGGACTTGAAACAAGCAACAGCTGAATTCAGATACTATGCAGAATGAAAACTGCTGCATGAGAGGCAGTGAGAATTTCAGACCTGGGAAAACAGACGGTCAGTGGCTGATTCTACCAAGTAAAAATGAAAGATTTTGTCAAAATACAAATGTGAAGTGGAAGTAGAACGGGTAGGGTGGTGGGGAGAGATGACGCAGCCAGGGCAATGAGGGTGAAAGTCACAGTGAGTTTGTGAGAACAAAAGGAACAGTGATGGTAAAGGGAAAGCAAACCACAACGTGCCAGGAATTGCCTCAGATGGGAAAAGCTGAGATGTTGAACTAATGTCTCTTTAGCATGCAGACAATTTAGTAAAATGAGAAAGCATCTAATGCCTGCAAACCAGAGGTGATAACCTGACAGAAGAAGGATTTAGAAGTGAAGTACTCTGGTTAAAGTGGCATTTGTCTTTTTTTTTTGGTGCCAGCAAAGAAACCCATTTAAGTGTTTATGAAGGGATGTAACAATCTATCCTATAGTAGTCATCGACTCTATAGCTTCCATAAACACTGTTTAATGTTTAAACATGATGTATTGAAGTGGGATGCTGGAAGTTATAGTGCATTCAACTGCCTTTTCTTGGCCTGGAAGAAGAGTGCAAGCAAAGAAAATGCAGTTTACTGACAAAAATGTTAGGTGAAATACCAGATACTTTGCAGAAATTAAGGGAAATTTCTACTGTCAAAAGTTCACTTGTATTGTTGTACTCATAAAAAATATTCTACACCTCTAGTCTTAACCCTTCCTTTTACTGTTTGATCCTCTTGAACGTGTGGTGTGTAACAAGCACATCCTCCAGTCATTCCTTTACAGCTCAAAAAGACTTGATTCAGTGCAGAGAGTTGGAAGGACTTTATTTATTAAACACGCCTGTGTTAACCCAGCAGAATATCTGAAAGTTTTGGAGTGAAAATGAGAGTTAAAAAGCCCACAGTCTTGTTCAGGAAAGCACGGTGAAGGCCATTTGTCAGGGGAGCTGGGAAAAGACCCAAGTATCACAAGTGTGTCACTCCCTTTGTAATTGTGAGAACTCATGAAACATGATCAGTAACGTAAGAAGCAGGTAGATTCAGATAGCAATGTGTGTTGAGTTTCTGGGTTGGGGAGTTAAATAGAGAGACCTACACACATAGACTGACGCTTAAAAACTAATTGGGACTTTATTGAAGAAAGGTGAAGAGGGGAAAGTGTGTGAGAAAGGGTCCCACCCACAGCAGCTTTGTCACAGTAAGTCTGAACCTCTTTCACAGCTTTGTTGTGTGTTGTGCAAGGATTTTGGGCCCATTAGAAACAACCATAAGTGTCAGATAGAGATGATGTATTTATTATTACTGAGAGTAAATACTGTATCTGAAAGATCTTTGTGGGCATCAGCCAGAAAGAGAGATTAAACACTTGTTCTTTGATCTTGGAGGGCGGTCAGACGACAAAAACGTCTCTGTGTTTCATCATTTTCAATAGCTTTTCTGCCTATCACACAGTGCCTGCTCATGCAAAGGCCAGAGACTGGGGCTGTGTAAGCCCTGCCCCGAATGCACCAGATGCAGGGCAGGTTGGGTGACATGAGCCTGCAAAATTCAAATTTTAACAGAAACAACTCTACCATGAAGCAATGGGTGTTTGTGGTAGTAACAGAGGTAAGGGTTTCTTACCCGTCCTACTCTTTGCTTAATTCTTACCTTTATAAACCCTTTGTACAGAGTTGTGGTGTTCTAATTATGTAGCAGTATTAGTAAATCATGAAAACTGACTACATGTCATGTTCTCATGTTCTCATGGAAGGTCCATTTTTCCATAGGGATTGCAGGGGATGGGAGGTGGGGAGACATGACTGTAAGCTTGAATTCTTGAGAATCCAGAAGAACCTTCACTTTAGTCTCTTAGTGCATCCCAATTACATAGGTATCTTGCTCCCTTGCGATAGCAGTGAGAAAATATAGGCATTTCTGCATAGATTATTTCTATCTTCTAGGATAAATTCCATCCATTGGAATTCCCCAGATTCCAGTTTGGGGATACTGGTAGAGGGTGGTAATTCCTCCTTCCTGGTTCGGTGGGGTTATGATACCCCTTAGAATATGATTTTCTGGACAGAGCCCAGTGAATTACATCAGGAAAGAACTTTTGTCAGAGCTTATTCAGAACTATATTGGGAAAAAGGTCTTGTTGTTCAGCCTATCCATAGAACCTGATGGCAGCCACCTAGTTCTGGATTTCTTAGGGACCACCACTTTGTGAGATCAGAGAGACAATCTCACTGTCTTTCATCCTCAGGCCTCTTCAGAATGCTTAGGTTCTCAGCTTCCCAAGATCATTGAAATACAAGAAGTTCCACTTAAGCTTTAAAAAAACTCTCTTTTACTGTAAGGGTGACTAAATGCTGGAGTAGATAGCTCAGAGAGATCCTAGAGGCTGTCCTTGGAGATACTCAAAATTCAACTGGACTCAGTCTTTGGCAACCTCTTCTAGCTCACCCTGCTTTGAGCAGTGGGTTTGGACTAGATGATCTCCAAGGGCCCTTTCCATTTCAACTATTTTATAGTTTTATGATTCCATGAATTATTTTACTCCTGTTACTTTAGGGAACTCTGAATCAGAGCAAGGGGCTTACTGAATTGCTAGATAGAATAGAAAACAGAATATATAAGCAGCAGGTCAGAGTATTCTTGAAAGCCCATGGGAATCTTCTGCATATGAGAGTAGAACTTTCTATGGTGAGCCTATGCAAAGAATTACGTGGTTATCCTCCTGAAATCCTTAACTGCCATGGAAATTCTCTTGACAGGGTGGATTTTGGGTACCGGTAAATTCAACAATGCTAGAATTCCTTATTCATATTCAGGAATTTCACTCTGTTTCTAGACTGCTCCATCATTCTGGACATAACCCTTTTCATCTTTGTATTGCATTTAGTGTTTTATAAAATGATCAGCCTAACCTCCTTTGGGTGGGACACGAGAGCTTCTAGATAAAAACTGCTACAGAGGAAATAGGTGTTCTCATTGAATTAGTAAACATCAAATGCTGCGTGTTGTGTAGTGAATGTATGTGTTCTATCTGGCAGAAAGAAATGTTAATTAATTACTTTGACATGCAGTCATGATGTTGCAGTCTGTATTATAGACGTCCAGCTGTTGGGTTGTTCTTCCAGGATGCAACATGTTTGAATGTATTAGGAGGTGCATTTTTTCTTTGTGTATGACTATGACAAATTGAGCCACAGCCAAGCTGCTAACTTGCTTGAAGGCATCTTTCACGCTTCATCCATTATATGAGTGATAGATGGTATTAAACCACTTTTTCCTCGTGAGGAAAAACACATTGTGGATAATGGAAAGGAAATCATCAGCCTAATATTTATCCAAACTTTGTTTTGTATCTGCAAGATCAATGTTCTTTTAATTCACTTTTCATTCTCTTTTGCTCCATTTGCTTTGTTGTTGTAAAGGACACATCGCATCTCGGGAGAGTATTGGATCACACTTTGATCGCTGTTTTATTAATATAGAACTACACAAGTGGAATTATTCTGGATTCATATAAATGATAACAGCAACTCAGCCACTGTCAGATGTTTAAACTCAGTATTTAACATTTCTGAGCTGTTTCTATATAGTAGGTCTGGCTGTGCTCCACAGAAGTTTGTTACTAGTCTGATTACAGAAAGATACTTTGGTCACCTGCATGGGTGCCTGTCGTCTTCTGCACTGACTGATTCACCCAAATCTGCCAGGGTACTAGAGAGTTCAAAGCTCATAGAATCACACAACTGCAGACTGGTTTTGGTGGGAATGGACCTCAACCCCACAGTGCCACCCCCTGCCATGGGCAGGGACACCCCCACCAGCCCAGGGTGCCCAAATTCCCATCCAGCCTGGCGGTGAACCCTGCCAGGGATGCAAGAGCAGCCCCAGCTTCTCTGGTCACCCTGTGCCCACCTTCCCTGGGAAGGATTTCTTCCTAATACCTCATCTAAATCTCCCCTCTCTTAGTTTAAACCCATTCCCCTATGTCCTGTTCCTCCATTCCCTGATAAACAGTCCTTCCTGTTATCAACTTCCAGCAAGTTTTATGAAAAGTATTGCCTGGATAGAGCAGACAACTCACGTTTGTTCAACAGTGAGGGGAAAATCTATAGATCAGACTCAACATTATTTCTTCTCCTTGATTTGTCCATCACCATCCAGCATGAACATCCTCACCAGCCAAGCAGCACAGAGGGAACTCAGAAACAGGTTTTTGTTGTCCTCTGTCCTTTGGGACTTACCACTGTTACTGGTATTCTATCACAGCAACATTTTTGCCTTTGCCTTGCTAATTTTTGAAGAAAACTTAAAAATTCAATACTAATTATTTCTTTAATCCATTCTTATACTGCATGTTTTCAACCTTTTTTTTTCCACTAAATTATTCTGTTCCCTGTGAGATTCTCTGTGCAAGATCTGCAGGCTTTAAAATACTAAATCAGAATTTATTTTAAGTCCTTACCAAAAAAAAAAAAAGCCAGTAAAGAAAATATTGTCTTGTCTTGGTATCAGCTCATGGAACAGCTCTTCCTTCTTTTAAATTTTTCATGAGAAAACTCTTAATTGTGTTGTTACGTTACTTGCCAGTGATACCAAGTTCATTGATTCTCTCTTGGGACATAAACCATCCTAGGATTCAGATAGTACTATCAGAACTTTGTTACACTGGATGCTTTTCTTTTTATCTAACTTATGCAGGAGTAATCAGGGTTCTCAGTGGAAACAAGCTTCAGACTAACCAAACTGTGTCTCAACTTAGAATGTTTTTCTCAAGTTGAAGAGTAGAGGAGAAAAAAGTACTGAATTTTATTCAGCATTACTGAATTTTAATTACTCTGTCTTAGAAAAGTCATAAAACTGAATTCCTTCTAATCCAGTAACAGGACTGCCTTCTGAGAAGACACTCCTTTTAACCAGACTGTTCCTCAAATTAAGACACAGGATGGTTTTCCTCCTAATTTGCAATTCATGGCTGCCACGCAGTGCTGTGCTGCAGATAACAGCCCAAATTCTACCTTTTCCACAAGTCTTTCACACATTAAATACTAAGAGTAGCAGTATGGCATGTTAGAGTAAAACAGAAATTATAAATATCTCTGTCAGAGCAGGGTACCAGTCTTGATGAAGAGATGTTCTGACTCTGTCAGTACCATTTTCCATGTCTCTCCCCAGGCTTGTTGCACAACAGAGGATTTCCACATTTTTTTGCTGCAATTGAATACTTTCTTTAATAAAATAAGCAATGATCAGCACCAGGTGCATGAGTCATGCATCTCGTATATGAAATTGAGAATTTCATAACATTCCAGAAAGGCAAGTTAAAATTATAGCAAATTAGGTTAAAAATCCTATTTTTCTTCATCACTGAAAATTTCCTCTTATGCTCACATTGCAGCAGGATGTGGGGACACACACACATGTTGAAGTTTTCTGTTGGGAATACAGCACCCTTATGAAGAAATGACCTTGTCAGGGGGAGTCTGTACTCTGAGCATTTACAGTGACATGCAGTCCTTTCTGAGGAGAATGATGAGGTTCCTCCACATCTTACATTTTAAGATGAGATCTCAAGATGAGACTCAGCTCCAGCCCCTAACTGAAATTTCAGTGAGTGGTTAATTGATCTGGTGTGAGCTCTCTGCACGGAGACGAGACTTTACACTGTGCATAGGAAACACATTCATTACCATCCAGCAGCTCCATGAACAATTAACTTACATACACTTCTTCCTCAGCACCTTCCTCTAGACTTACATATTCTCCCAATTTCAATAAAGAAATGGAAATTGAATATCAAACTGGTCTCTGATATTTCAGAAGACTTGAAAACCAGAAACATGGCCAGAAGAAATGTTTAAAGTTTTATCGGGGCCCAGACCTCAGACATCCAGCAGCTGATCCTGACTGCGCCGTGGCTGGCTGTGATTGCATTTTAGGTAAGGGAACAGACTGGCCTCGGTTGCAGGATTGTTTGTTTCACTGTAATTAGGTAAATTAATCAGTACATTAACTTCCTAATGCAGAGCAGAGTTCTGAAATGAATTGCAGATATTCGCTATTTTGATAAGATTTAAAGAACAAAAACCTCTGCAGCAGGTCAGCATCACAAGGCTGCTAAGAGCTCTCTAAGTCTCTAAAAGCTTTTAAACTCTGGAAGAAGATGGATAGTAAAGAGAACATTACACATGGGTTACCTTCTGGTTTTAAGAAAAAGAAACAGGTTGGCTTGAGTTACTTCGCATTCATTGACATCTGTAACCATCAGTGCATAACAAGCCTTGGCCTAGCCAATAGTTAATGAAAACTTATTTCAACACCACAAAGCAAAGGGCTTCCCCCTGTCCTGTACTGCGTTCCCACTGACAACACCCATATCATCCCAGAAACTGTTCTTCCACTTAGTCAGGATCATTTCATGTTCAGCATAAGGGACAACTTGTGAAGCACCTGGGCGATGGGGCTGCTGGACTTGGCTCAGCCCAAAGTCTCTCTTACCGGAATACTTTACATGCAGCCCCCTGTTGTTAACAAAGGGATGTCTGACAGTTAATGGTAAATATAGAACTGCACTTAAATGAGGCTTTCTGGTTTCTCCTGACTCATCTCCCTTTTATCTCAGGCTTTCAGTGCAGTGATTCTCTGGACACATTGAACATGAATCGGTTCCTTTGTTTTAGTAGTTGAGCACAGTCCTGTATCTCATTAAAGAAACCAACTCACAGTGAACAATGTCACATTACTAAAACTTTTTTCTCTCTCAAATAAATACAGGCCAGAAAGCAGGCTAAGTTTCTTCTTTATCAGGAAGGGATCTGGGATTTATAGTGATGCATGCCTGGCATCCCCACTTCCTAAAATACCCTGGTCTTGAGATGCTACTACCACAGCAGGCTGAAGTTTAGAGAAAATTCTTTGTGCTGGATCCCAGCTCTGACTGCCTTTTGTCTCCATGTCTTATCCTCTTCCTCCGGTCTCGTTTTTCTCTTGCTTTCTGCTTATATCCATTCTTTTTCTTTACTTCCCTCCCTTATTGCCCTTAATACCACCTAACTCCTGCGTGGGAGGAGAGTCAGATACCCTGGCTCTCACTTGCGAGCCTTACGAGCAGTCAGAGGCCACAGTCAGCTTTGTGCAGCGGCCTCCTGAGCTCACCGCTCCGCACGGTGAGCTGCCTTCCTGATTACCTTATCCACCGGGCAGGGAGTAAAGTGGGTTTCAAGGAGCTGCCTACTGTTCTACCCACAGTAAGATGCTGCAGCACAGCCATGAAATGGCTCTCAAGCAGAGCAGTGGCAGGATTTTAGTACCTCAGGTTCTGTGTTATTCCCTGTCTTCCCTAGACTGCTCTGATGCTGTTTAGGTAGCCTGTAAGAGTCTTCAACAGTGTTTGGTATCACAGGAAGATTCCTTTAATGCATTTCAGGGTAGCAGGCTGCCTTTTCTGGCAGTGCAGCCAAATAACAACTATTTGGTGTGGTTACTTTCTTAGGTGAGTTAGCTTTCCAGTGGAAAGCCCCAGGTGTGCCCCCAGTGTCACATTGTGGTGTCCCTCTCACCCGACAGTGGGAAACGGATGGGCAATCAGAAGCACTTATTGAACGTAATCTGTGTTATGAGAATTCAATGTTTGCAAATGATGCCAGGCTGACACCCAAGGGGACCTCGATGTATTTCTATATTTGAACTTCTAAAGGGGTGAGAGGAGGAGAGAGGGGAAGAGAGACTTATACAGAGGTTCATGAGCCTGTTTCTAAAGTTTAGGAAATAGTAGTATAAAACACAAGAGGATTTGTATTCACTGTCGTTCCAGTGATGGACAGAGGATTATTTCTGCAAATTCAGTGATTGCTGCAGAAAGGCATCCTAGTCACATCTAAGCCTGCTTTCAGGTAACTTCTCAGTCCAGGTGTCCCTGCTCCAAAAGCCTAATTAGAATTAATCATCTCTGTTTCTTTAGGAATTGAATCCAAACCAATCACAGTGGCTGGCACCTTTTGAGAACAGAGGGGATGCTTAGTTTGCTGATACTGCACCGAGTCTCCTGGCACAATGCACCCACCTAGTGTCTTTTGTTTGCTTATGATCATTAAAAAGTCATCAGTAAAATCAAGGAGGTCTTCTGACTCACACATACTGTCTGTTTGAAAGCAAGATGGATTTGGGTGAAGAGTCTCAATATAGTTCCTGGTGAAGCAGCTTACACTGCATGTCAGGGATCAAAGTATGCCTGGACAGTCTCTCTGCCTGGTGCAGAGGAAGTTCACACCTTGGAGAAGAGCCTGTAGCTCCTGCAACCTACTTGGAATAACGCTCAGGGGTGTAGAGGTCCTGTTCCCACGGCTCTTTCAGAACCCAAATACTTCACAAATCACAGTAGGTCTCAAGCAGCTCTGGCTGTTTCTCCAGCTGGGTGAGGAGTTGGGTCATTCCAAGACAGAGAACAGCCAGTGTGTCCTTTCTGTAGGTGGGGAGTCCCAGGAAGCAGCTGCCTGTGTAACAGCAGTGGCTGCTGTTGATACACCACCTTTCCTACCCATGATCTGGGGCTGAACTGCCTGGAATTGTTGAGGAGCACTACTGGAACTGCTGTCTCAAAGTTGCCTGTGATGCTTTGACTGTGCCCATTACCTTTAGCTTCACATCTGAGTGAAATGCTAACCTCAGTTGCACGTTTGCTCTGGTAGAAATGACTATCAAGACCGCCCCAAGACCCAGCCAAAGTGAGATCATTAGCTGGGGCTTGAGAGAAGGTGCATATGCAAATATTCTTTCTAGTTGCAGGGAGTTGAATTATTTGTATCCAACATAATTTTTTAATGCACCCTTTTGTTCAGCAATTAATATTTAACAGTCTCGAATAAAACTGTCAAACAATATGGTCTTTGCAATACGGTTTTAAAATATCTACCAATCCTTCATACTCTATTATAATAAAACATTGGAATGGCTAATGTGAGTGGTGATTTAAATTGGTATGAAGATGAGCCTTAATAATCCCCTTTATTTCACTTCAGGTTTTTGTGTGTGTGTGTGTGTGTGTGCAAGAGAAATGCAAAGAAATATGAGTGTGGGGGGACATTAATGATCTTCAGGTGTCCATTCAGTGGCTACTTTCTCACACCCATTTGTGGACTGCCTGGAAATTTCTCTACAACTTAATTCTCTAGTTATAAGCAATCTGCAACTTGAGCAATAATCTTCATAACCTTTGCTACAGTTGTGTCCTTGATGTAATAGGAAAGGTAATGCATTAGTAGTCACATGCTGAGCTCTGGCTGTACCTGAGATTTAATGATATTTAACTCTGGACCTAATTTCAGTTTACAAGCGATTACACGCTGTCCTCTGGGACATTGCTGCGAAGAATTTCCAAATAAGTTGCAAAATAGTGACGAATTAACTTGTAGTCTTGTCAAAATCAATTATCTTACATGACAGCTCAACTACACTTTTCTATTTGCTGCACTGCAGCATGCTAAACATCAGCCAAAGCGTAAACATAAAGTCCTTGTATGTCAAAACTCTGTAGTAGATTGATCTTGTATTTCATGTGCATGCAAATCTCCTGTAGGCTTAATGGAAACGTCTTTCTTACATTCAGAAAAAAAGAATATTTTTCCTGCCATATTTATCAACTGTTGCACTCTGCAATCATATACATTTGATATAATTTGATCAAAACATTTACTTGGATGTTGGCTTTGGTTGATCGAAGTTTAAAACCTCCTTTCAAATTGATGCTGCTAAGTCAGTGCCAGGTAAGACCCTCAACCAGGTGCACACCTTCCTCCCCAGGCGTGGTGACCTCCACACCACTGATGTGAGTCTGGTCCTTCATATGGGAAATAAGCACAGGGTCTTCAGGAAAGTGATCGGCAACCTGTCCGATACAGCTCTGCACCTCAAGGAGTTTGGGGGAGGAAAAAGAGAACTGTGAGGCCTCAATGAATCAAATAATTTTTTTTGTTATTGAGGAATTGAGGATTAAACTTCCTGCTGGTGTGATTTAGCTGTATCCACGGATGTGATCAGCTCTTTCTGTTTATGAGAAAGTCACGCTGCACAGAGCTGTCGTTTGAAGCCCCAGACACTTAAGAAGGCAAGACTCCTTCAGTTCTTACTCAGTTTGTAGTTCTAAAAGGTTTCATCACATGCTGTGTGCAAAGAGACATCATCTGTGAAAGCATAGACTCGTCTACAAAATTCTGTAATTATAAGATTATAAAATGCACAGAGCCACTTTATTATAGTTTATATAGAAAAGACAGTTACGCTGACAGGGTAGCATTATGCTGTAGGGTTATGATCGGCTTAAGAGAAATAAAAGAGACTAAAGATACATCAACATCTGTTTAGGTCAAAATCACTGCAGGAAAGGCAGCTAGAAGTTTTGAGTGGTGTAGTGCTAGGAATCTGTTTTGCAGGTTTAGCACTTGACTTGGCTATATGTGGAGGCCTGTCAAACGTTACTACAGAGAGAAATACGTCTAGGACTTGTATCGCTTCCAAGCTTTAATTTCTCTGATATATTTTCGAGAACAAGTGTTAGTGAAATAGTAGATATTCCTGCCAACAGATTACTGAACCAGGAAAATACTATTTCAGTTGTAGCATTGGTAGTAATGAAGATTGAATAAACGACCCAGTCATAGAAAATAGCATCAGGCTGAATAATGACCGTTTGATTCATTTTAATCCAAGGGAAGCAAAAAGAAAAAAAAAATCACACCTGGATAAAACAAACATGCAAAGCTAAGGAATTCTGTGTGGAATGTATTTTGGCCTGAAACACTCAGGATATTTCCTAAGATAGCTGTCCTGAAGTCCAGGTTCTAAGAAAATTGACAGCAACCTAAACTTAAGAGGCAGAACCTTATAGCTGGAGATCCCAGAGCCAATTTTGTATTAGTTATCAAAGGAGAAGATAGTGGAAATAAGTGGGAGATCTGTAAAGAATAGAACAAGGAACTCAACAGCAGACAAAAGTATGTCTTAGAAGTCAGGATATGCTAGGGATAAAGTGAGATTTCCCAAAAGTCAAGCTGAGTGATGCCTACCATGGGCTATTAAAACAAATAGCATCTGTGTAGGTAAAAAGAGAAAAGGATGGGAGCGTCCTGCTGGAGGAGGAGGACACTGGTGTCATCAGAAACAGACAGGTTGTTTTCCCAGTTTTCTGCATAAATGATGAATGTGGGGTCAAAAAGAAGATGAGTAAAGGGGAAAGAGACAACCACAACTGAGGTAGGAGCAAAATAAAAGACATTAGTATGCTCACATAAGAGAAGGTGGATAATCTGCCAGCCGTGTTCGGAAACAACAGCATATGAAATGTGACCTGATAGCAAGCAGTTGTTAATAAATCTTGTCAAGGTGAAAGGGGCACTTGTCAGAGCCCAGTATATGCTGACCAAGTTCTTGCAGATATTGCTCATGTGGGGGGTTTAAATGCCTAACGCAGAGTTTACTTATTTGAAGTTACAAGGCATTTTGATTTATAAGAGCGATACAGCAATGCACTTAGGCTACCGTACAAGTACAAATTGCACTTAGCAGAGTGGAGCAGTTGCAGTTTACAGTTGAATCACAATACAAACGTGATTTTCTTTGCTGGTGTCTATAGTGTGTTCACCATCGTGACACCCTGCATCCCTACTTGCGGGGAAGGAGAATGTGGGTCAAAACCAGCTCAAGCCCATGGCTGTCTTCAAAGTTCTCTTCTTCATTGTTCATGTTTGATGCTTCATGTTGGGTTGGGCCAGGTATACACTCCCCATGCTGGTCTAGCTAACTCAAGAAGATGTATATTTGCATTCTTTTGATTTTGATGAGAAAAAAATCAGTTACAGAGGTGGTTGATCCACTCAGATACAGCCAGCTGATCTAGAACAAAGGCTACCCTCCAATTCCCTTCTGGTTGAGAGGAGTTCAGCTTCCTTTGTAATCGCTGTGGTCAGTCATTCGCTCATTCATCCCCCAGCCTCAAGGACACACAGTTTTTGCCTCTCTTGGAAGAGTCTCCTTCTAGTGCCGCAGTTCATTGAATTGGTCACATTATCACATACTTCAAGAAAATCAAACATAGTTGCTACGTTTAAAAAGGTGGGAAAATAATGTGCGTAGCTAGAGGCCTGTTTTTCCAATCTCAGTAGCATAAACATCATAGAGTACAATTTGAAAGAAATAAGAGAATCAAATGCCTAGAAGCAAATGAAAAATGGGATAAAATACAACATATATTTATCTAAGGTAGATAGCACTAAAAGAAGCTGATAGATTTCTTTGATAAAATAACCCATTTTCCAGGCAAGGGAAACAGTGGGAAATGCTTTGTAAACATAAACAAGTGGAGGCAAATTGCTGGCTGACGGGTGCACTGTAAACGTTGCCTTGCCATCAATTCTGTAGCTTGTGGTAAGTTAAAAAGAGAGGGATGCTCAGTTTATTTATATGAAAATATCAGCATGAACCATGTAACATGTATTAGGACGCCAGCCATGTCACGTGCACAGTATTGGAGCTGACTCCTACTTGCCAAATACAATTTGAGATACATGGCCAAGCTGGGGTTTACATCATCCTACCATACACACTGCACACCAGAAGAGGAACCCTTGTTCCTCAGTAGGGGGACTGGCACTCAAGTGAACCTTGGCCCTCACATCCAGGATTGAGTTGTCCGTCTTGAATGCTCTTGTTTACTGACTGCTGCGTAGCTAATGAACTTCACGTCTTCTAGGAAAATATAGGGGAAGGGCAAAGGTGGTGATGCTGGGGAGTATGTGTATGTAAGTGCTGAAAGCACAACAGAGCCTTTAGTCTTCCTAAGAGGATGTTGCAGAAGTTTGAAATGTGCCATTGGCAAAGAATTTCTGAAAGACCGTTTGTTTTCTGATGAAAGCCCCTATTTAGGACTTCACAGCTACTTTTTAACTATTAACTCAGCCACACAGTTGACCTCTCCAGGCGGTTTGAGAGTCTAGAGTTCACAGTGCAGGATGTCCCACTATGAAACCTCTTCCCATGAATGTAAAGATTGTTTTCATACTGGGTGCATCCAGTTCCTCATTTTGTTGTAGATTCCCCAGTTCTCTTGGTAGGCATTGCTGTCAGCATTTCAGCTTGAAATACTCTTCTGTTGACCCATGCATGTTAGATAAAGTGGTTAGTTTCTAGCTGGTATAGGCAAAGAATATTCTTCATTCAAATTAAAAATGTAACTTTTTGTACAACTGAATTAGGCTATTCATCTTATAATTCAATTCCTTACTATTTGTACCTAGTAGCAGTGGGAGGGATACCCCAGCAAGGTCAGGAGTGACTGGTGATAACAGTTTAGGTATCTGGGCTGGAGTGACCCAACAGAAGTTTCTGGGTGCTCTAATTCTGATGTAGATGCCTGAACAGAAGAATAAGGTCCCGTGAAAACCTGGTCCTGGCAATTTGTACAATTCAGACCCTGAAAGGTGGCATGATACACCTGTAGTCACCACACTGGAGCCTGGAATGGAAGCTCTGCCTTCAAAGTTTGTGTCTGACCTCCCCACACTGCTGGTTTGCAGACACTCCGCATCACCAACACTTAGCATTTTCTGCCTTGGAGAGAGTAGTCTCCACATTTCATCCATTACACTAACCCAACATTTAACTCTTACTTCATAGGAAAGAGGAGGGGGGTTAGTTAACATACTGCCTTAAATAAGGAGTGAATTCCCAGCCCTGGAAGGCAGTGGGAGTTTTGGAATTGACTTCAGTGGGGTTAGGATTTTATGCACAATATTCATTTGCTGTTTCAGGAATACTGGTGTCTGCTCTAATGTAAATAAATATTACCATGGAAAGTTATCCAACTGCAATTACTTTGTGCATTACATCCTAAATATCTACTTGTACATGACATTTACTAAAGAAAAACACTTGCAAATTACATGTTTGATTAACATTACATCTTTCACAGTTTAAAAAGGGTATGGTAATTGAAAGCTGCATTACTTAGAAACCATGAACTTTATTTGAGCTCTTCTCTATAACTACAAATCTTCCCTTTTTTATTGAATATTTCACTCTGGATTTATGAACATTTGTAATAGGTGGAAGGAAAGTCCTCTTAGAGCAAACATCCCAGAACATGAAGGTAATGAATATTTCCTGCTGTGTCACTCAACAAACAAAGGTGCACATGGAAGGAGAAGTGGGTAGAATGATGGTTCAGGTGTTGCACCCTGTCTGTACCTCACACAAATGACCAGAGACATTCTGTAGACCTCTACAGAGGGCCTACGTGCGCCACTGGTAAGTGCTAACAGCAGTACCAGTGTTGTGAGTGCACATTTCTGCACCTACCAAGTGTCAAAACAGATGTTGCCTTTGAAAACAGACACCCTTGAAAAGAGGTTGTAATTAAATTCTATCCTTGCAAAGCTTCTTCACAAGTAGAACAACACCCTGTGATGTTATTCCTGTGAAATGGCACTTGAAATATTGTTTTCAACTCTGGTGTCCACATCCTGCCCTGGTGTGTTTCCAGTGACTTTAGCAAGGTATCAGTTGACCCCTCGCAGCATCTCTGGGTGCTGTTAGACCAAGTCCTCTATGTGAAGCTGAAAGGCGACCTCTTGTCTTTGAATCAGAAACAAGCTCCTCAGTTTTGGTGGTGAATATACTGGGAATAGAACAGAGTTCCCCTGGGAATTTATTTGTGCTGTCATCCTTTTCTGTGTCAAGACGTAGCCCAAAGTTAGACAGCTACAGTGAGGTTGCTGTTCAGGTTGGTAGGAACTGCAGGTCCTCAGCCTGCTGGGAAGTGAGGTGGAGGACTTTTCTGTTTGGGGAGACAGGGTTAGCACGAAAATGAATATGAAACACTGGCTCTAAACCTAAATAAATCTTACCTGTGCTCTTTTGTTGCTTCTCATGATGCATGTATGACATAAATTCTCAAAATCTATTTTTGTGCTATTGCCAGCAGCCTAGGAGTTGAGTAAATAAGAATTATGGCAGCCATAATGGCATCGCTTATGAGAAAATAAAAGAAAAGACAAACATGTCCATACAGTACTTATAAATCTGTTATAAACTGTGGTCTAAGCTTTGCTACAACATTGTTAATTTAATCTCCATTGCAGTGTACAGTTGCTACAGTAAAGAAAATTTACTGTGCCTTAAAGATGTGAACTGATTAACTTGTTTAAATATTGGAATCAATTTTTGAATGTGTGTGTATGTATATATATAAACCTCCAAGAGCTTTTGAATAATTGATGGTCTTGTAGGGATGAGATTTGTAAAGTCAGTTGGCTGTTAATTTGAAATTGTTATTCATCTATAATTGCAGCCGGTTGTTTAGAAATGTTCTCTCACAGCAGGCAATGCAAGGGCTGCATTCCAACACCGCTTACAGATTGCACCTTGGGACCGGTGTTGCAGAAGCAATCGCTGCACTGATGTGGACCTGATGGCAGTAACAATGGCACGTCTTGCTGGAGGCATGGCAGGCTCTAAAATTAGAGTCATGTGTTGGGCGGTCATAGCCTGGGTTATTTGCTTATGAGTTAGATGTCCTGTCACTGAGTTATTTCACTTCATGGGCTCCTTTGTAAAGTGAAGTGCAGCCCTGAGTGAGGATCCAACCCATCTCAGACAGTCTGCTGCCCTGGGAAGTGTAAGGCTTTGCCAGCCCTCCCAGTGATGGAAGTGCACTGCTTCGATGTCCCTTTGTAGTGGCTCACTTTGAGCCAGCCTTTGCCTCCCCTCTGCATCTCATCTGTGAGGCTTTGGGGCTTTGCCTTCCACCCTTCCCTCTGGCATATGGCATGCTCCCAGGGTGTTACTCCAGACAAGATCAGAGTAGAAGACTGATCAGAATGGGAAGAGGAGTTCTGTGAGAACTCCTTTAAAACCTGAATGCGCATCTAAGTCCTGTGGAAGTTTCCCCTCTCAGACAGGGCTTTATGTTTTTTTAACCCTCAGGCCACCCAAACCACCTTCATTTTACCTTCTTATCTCATTATTCAGAGGTTTGCCACACACCTCCCAGTGGCATTCCTAGAAATGCCATGACTTTTTTCCTTTCCTTGAGGTTTGGCCCTGTGCAGCAAGCTCATTTTCAGTAAGCTGTGCTGATTAATAACTGTGTTTCTATCCATTTTATTTCTCAAATGGCCTTTGCACTCACCGGAGCAGCCAGGGCATCGAGTTGTGGAATGAAAACTGGAGCAACACACAGTAAAGGACTCAGCTGGAAAATAAATAAATAAATGTCACACACCCTTTTTATGGAAAGCACTAAACAAACCAAATCTAAGAAAGATACTGCACTTGCACTATTCAGGCCTTTGAAGTACAGTTGTGTAATGTATTATTTATTGTCCACCTGCCACTACTGCAATTTCAGCTGATAGGGAAAAGATGGTTTAGATGTTACTGAAGAATGTAAAAGACTGTGACTTAGTGAGTCCCAGGCTGTGGGAAGGGCTTCTTCTGCTGCTCCTTTTATGGCTGCAGGCAGAACTCTTTACTTTTCCCGCTGAGTAAGGGTTGCATACACTGCAGCCCTGTTACTGAAGGCAGGCTGTGTAGCTTAGCAGCTGGTTTGACTTTCACTAGGTGAGCTGACAGCTGTAAGAAAAAGTACCCAGGAAAACCCTCACCTTCCTCATGGGCATGGTCTCCCAGCACCCCAGACCAGTGTGTCCCTGGGAAAGGGCAGCTAGGCTTCCACTTCCCAACCGCCTTGAGGAATCAGATGGGTGGGTGGCCCTAGGGCCCTGATCTGTGGTGCAAAAGCAAGACATAAACTCCCTGAGATCACTTGGAAGTGGACTTTGGCTGCTGCCCCTTCCTGCTTCATTGCCTGCTCCACAAATGTCCCTTTGCAGGGACAGGAGGCATTTGCTTTAACAGAGTTGCATTTGCTGGGTGTCTTCACCAACCAGAATGTATCTGGTAAGGATATTCAAAGGGCTTTTCATTCCCATTGCTCCAACAGAGCTGTAGTTTGGGAGTAAGTCAAGGAGAAAAACTCACCTTTTGCCTGTGCTTGTAATTTAGAATCCCAACAAGGACACACACATAACTTCTCTTTGATGACAGATGAACTGAGTGGCTGATCTCGCCTCTGCTGCTTGTTTGTGGACAGAAAGGAATCCTGAGGCCTGCACACGCAGTGTCTTGTTTTGGCGGGAATGTCTCTGGTAGTTGGAGCAAATGGCCGTCTCTCGTGACAGGTAAAACCCCTCCACGCCAGCGGCCAGTTCAGACCACAGACCTGGTGTGGGACCAGTGGCATCTTGTTTGTTACATTGTGCTTCAGCGTCTCACCCAAATAATGGAGGTAAAAATGCACCATGTAAGATTTAATACTAAAGTGCCTCAGGTTTTCTCAAAAGGAAGTCTCTGTATGAGGGGAAGGAACTACTCTATCGCTTCAACAAGCTGCTTGGCTGAAACAGCTTGAAATATCTGTACAAAATGTTTACTTAAAAGTTGCATAAGCTCTCACTTACTACTGTACATGAATTAGGGAGGATTCTGTTTCAACATTACTGTAATTCTCCTATTTGCCGCTGACAGCCTATCTACATTATATAAATCATCTCTAGAGCACCTAGTTTAGTACTATTACAGTCCAGATGAAATATTTATGTAATTTCCTTTCTTTTGATATAAACTTGAGTTACAGAGAGAAAATTGACTGTAAAAATGACATTGTAGGACTCTATATTTATCTTCTCTCAGTGATTTCCATAGCAAATTTACTCCATTTACCAGTTGAAGGCTTTTTTTTCCTGTTGCCTGATTGTAAGCATGGCAAACTGAGCATGAAATTGTAACATCATGGTGTGTTTCTCCAAATCACACTTGTCACACTTGTAATCTCAGTAGAGGCAAAAGACAGATTTGGTGTCTGGGCTGCACTCATAGCAGTGATCCCTCTGTAATTATAGAAAAGCTGGTTTATTAAATGATACCACACCTCTGCTATTCCTAATCTGTAGACAAGGAGGGACATGTTGATATTAATATTTACAGTAGTATTTTGTAGCCCTGGTCAGGAACTGGCACTTTGTTGTGATAAGCGTTGTATTAACAGGAGACAAAATTTCAAACCTTTGCCTCCAACTGATTAGCCCGATATGCATAGTTTGATGCTTAAAAAGAGGGTTCTTTTCCTCAAGGCAGCCTTCTTTGCCTCCTTGTCTATCTGGGGCCTGAGAACAGCAGTATTTTGGGATATTCTACCAGTCTGCCAAAGGCTGTTGAAATTGGCCAGTGAGTTAAAACAAGTTCTGATTGAGGATGGGAGGCAGGCAGGCAGGCAGGCAGGCAGGCAGGCATGCACAGACACACAGTGACAAAATAAATCCTATTTCAAGAAGAAAACAAAAGAGATCTTTTGCACCAGAGAGCTTGCACTAGCAGAGCTTTCAATTCAGCATCTTTTCAGCTTGGTTTCTTGTCTGAATGCTGGATGACTTTGGTAAGACAAGGTAGAACTTGTTTGAATTGTTTTGCATAACGAAGAAGATCAATCAAAACTTTGATCTCAGGCAGAGTTAGGAAAACCTCAGCAAATCCACTGAAAACACTAGGCAAACTGGCTTAAGTACCAACCCCATGGGACCAACCTGGGGGTTGGACCCGATGATCTCTTGAGGTCCCTTCCAACCCCTAAGATTCTGTGATTCTGTGATATGATACTGTAGGACACCTAGTAAAGTGGATTATGTGTGGAGCAAGAAGTCTGATGGGTCTGGGGTTGTGTACTGTAGATACATCTAAATATCAGATAGATTTCATGAGGTTCAGAGCATGTGCTCAGGATGAGATTAGGCAGCATATGGTCTTGGTATCTGTGACTGTCAACACATCCCTTCTCCCTTCATCCGTAGAAAACTGTCTTCTAGAGGTAACCTGCTGGTGGAAAAAAATCACTTATTTATTGGCAGTCTACTCAAAAAGCCAAACTAAAAAACAAGAGTGACATATTGGAAAGTGTCAGAGACCCAAGATTAATTCCAATTACATTTCCTTGTGAGACTGTTTTGCTAAAAAGCTGGATTTAAAGGGAAGGGCATACCCATTTTGGACAAAAATGTGTGCATTTCTGTGGGTTGTCTGTGTCCATAGTGAAGATCTAACACGTAACCTTTGAACTGCTCCAACCACTCCATGATCTTAGTGCCAAAGAAACTGCAGTGTTCAGTTTTTCCTCACATTGGAGATGGGGGAGGGAGTTTCTGACTAACATCCATTTTTGATGTGCAACAAAAACGCCATATGGAGTCAAATTGGTGATCACTGCTGCTTCAAATAGAGTGTTATTTCTTATTTGTGACATCTTTAAAAAAAACTCACTTAAAGCTTGTCTTTTAGTATTGGGCACTCATATATTATTGGCCAAGTCCTTGATGGAAACAGGGAATGATCTGTAGAAGTCAGTTTTATCCCGGGAGTTTTATTTCAAAAGATCTATTATTAATAAATCGCTAAGAGTATATTCTTTGAATCTACTGATGTACCATCTCATTAACATGAAGTAATTTCCTGTGATGATCATGGCAATATGAAGCCTGCCTCTCTAAAGTCTGGGTTCTGCAGCCAGACCTAAAATCACCACTGCAAGAGGCACGGTGTGTTCCTAACTCCGATTTACGGACCGCAATTAGCTTTCTAAAACTACCAACCTTTCAACCTCCTTTCTCTTCTCACTGGGGATAATATTGACATTTAGAATCTGCAGACAAATGCCGCAGTAAGAAAGTGAATGTTTTTTTAATGGAGACTTCTGCCATATCTGCGAGAGTGTAAATGTATGTACACAATTTGCATGCATTTCAATATATATATCCTGATGAAATTCAGTGGGCCGTTTTATTCAGGGGGAAAAATAGCCCATGTAGTCAGCATAATTGAATGAATATTATTTTAAATATTCTAATGTGGAAGAAAATCGTTCTCTGAGGAAGGCCAAAATGAGCCCGAGTACCTCTGAAATCACATTTTAGCCCTCAAAATAGACCTGAAGTAATACATAGACCTTTTGTTTGCTTCTGGCACAGAGATAAGGCCCACAGAAAGCTTGATGGCAGTTACATATCTCATGTACTGGTGCGCCTGTCGCCCACTGGGATTGTCTTCTTCATCCCTATTGTTCTCTTGGTTTTCAGCCATCTGTTGCCTTCTCAGAGAGACACGGAGTACGTCTGCGTTGCAGCCCGTTGGGGTGGCAGCGCATATACATGTATGCGTAACACTTATGAGTTGATTTACAGGGGTTTTAGTATAAGCGTCTTGGACCCCTGTGGGACTCTGGCTAAGTATTAGGTGAAACAGTGCTGCTCAAGTCTGCAGTTTGGGGACTGGCTTGTATACGTTAGGGCTGGTTGCGGTCACACCTCTGCATCACAGCCTCAGCTCCTTAGCCTGCATTCTAGCTGTGTGTGTACAGTGCTGAGCCCAGCGACATAGGAGAACAGAGCTAGTGAGAAGGTGGATTTCTTCTGAAAACCCCTGCCCTTTCCATTCATAGTGATGGTGGGAACAATCAGGACATGCAGCATTTCCTAATCTCAGCAAAGGCCTGTGTACCCCAGACTGAATCCTTTGGTAGCTGCTTCCCTCTCATATTCTGGTACAAATCCCACATTGTATTTAACTATGTCTTTTCCTTAAATAGTTTTTTGTTTGGGGGTTTTTAAAAAGTGAAGAGTACAGAAGAGTTTTAGAAAACTGGGTAGAATCATGTTCCATCCCCATGAATCATGGGAGACATACCTTCTTGTCTATGCTCTTGTTTGCTTACTTGTTATGGTCTTAGGTTGGAGGCTTGCAGCAAAAACTACCCAGCCTCTTCCAAAATGGATGTATTATATATTTCCTTGTCAACATTAGGCAACTGTTGAACCAGACTATTGAAGGATACTGTCAGTGGGCATTCCTTGTTCTCCAGCTCACTCTTAATAGTGAATCAACTTTAGGAACACAAAAAGGTTTGGGTTTTTTTTTTTCGCTTTTAACAACTAGTTTGGGTATTTACCAGTGGGCACATCAGTTTTATTAAGAGCAACAGGACATCATTCAAAACTGACTTTTAAATGCTTTGAAGTGGAGCGGTTTTCAAACTGATGATTTTCTAACTCCACTGAAATTAAAACAGAAAACACAGATTGAAGAATGTCATCAGGCAGGGCCCTACATTTGGATTATCTCTGTGAAGGTTTGTTAACCCTGGCTTAAGGTTGTCAAGTGGCTGGGAGCACCAGAATTACTTGTCGTATCCATAATATAAGATTTTTTCATATCAGTCAGACTTTTTTTAGCTTACTCTTTCTTTGCTTTTTTTTTTTTTTAATGGCTATGAGGCAGGATATTTATTACTCACTGAAGCTTGATTTTTAGAGAACTGAAGACATTTAAGAGCGTGACAGAACTGGTACATAGTGGAGCAGAAGCAGCAAGGCAGCAGGTATTCCCACAGCACAGTAGCTGGAATAACCCAAGAATAGCTCCTAGCACGAGCCTCCCCATACTTGTGCCATGGCACCCATGGGTCTTTGAGGTGAATAAGGATATGATGGAAAAAGGAATGAAGTTACCATGTGCACTATTACCCATCCTTTACCAATGGCAAATTTTATGAAAGTAACAAATTCAATATATTTCCATGAAACCTTCCTGTTGCCTGGAATGCCAGGAAACAGTATGATCCATTTGGAATTTTTTACTTGCCTCGAACCTGAAAGGAAATCTTGAGTCCACAAATGATCAAGATTAGTATTTGCTTTGCTTTCATGAAAGGTTACCTGTAGAGTGCCGCACATTCATTGTGAAATTTATTTCCTGATGAATCCAATTTACATTAATGTGGGCTCATTAAAAGATAATTATTGTTCTGAGAAGAGGACCACAGCATACATCAATAGAACATCTGTAATTGTTTAAGTCATATGATAAAGAGATAATTCTGAGTTCAGCTTTTCATAATGCCACTCTTATAAATGTCAAAACTGGATTCTTATTTTAACAGCTATGGCAAAACTTAATTACTGTGATAATTATTATCAAGAAGCAGATGCCTGGCACTAGCTTACCTTCTCTCTATTAGCACTGTATAGAAATCTTTAATGTTTTAACAGTTATGATTTTGAAAGGGACAACTAGGGTCATAAAAGATGAAATATCTGGATCAGCTAAGTTTTGCTCAGAGGAAAATAGCACTTTTAAAGTCAGGATTTGGAAGGCACTATTAATCAGTGGTCCAGCTGCAAAACTGTTCTATGCAGTTTCCCAACATAGAGAAACTTGAATAGATTTAGCTAAGATATTAAAAAGAAAATTTGGGTTTATCTGGTAAATTTTGCTCTGTGTTTGGAAGGTCATGGTTTGTTTGCCCTCTGTTTGGCATTATATAATAAGAATTAATGGATTCTTGCATTTACATAGCTATATACCTTCACGTCCCAAGTATTTCATAGCATTAACTAATTAATCATCACAGCAGCTGCATAAACTAGGAAGATACACTGTATGATAGAGTTCATGTTCTTTAGCCCCAGCATTCCAGAGAAACAGTTCAATAATTTCTTCTGCTGTATGCAAACAAGCACTTGGTAACACAGCACAAAGAATAAAGACCATGAAACCATCAGGAAGAAGTAGAAAGGCAGATGAAGGGTCCAGTTCTGTGCTGGAAATCAGTGCAGATCACAGAATGACAGAATGACAGAATGACAGAATGACAGAATCACAGAACTCTAGGGGTTGGAAGGGACCTCCAGAGATCTTCTGGCCCAACCCCCTGCCAAAGCAGGGTCCCCAGGACAGGTCACACAGGTTGCCATCCAGACAGGTCTGGAATATCTCCAGAAAAGGAGACCCCCCCCCCCCCTGGGCAGCCTGTCCCAGGGCTCCCTCACCCTCACTGTGTAAAAGTTCTTCCACATATTGGTGCGGAACTTCCTGTGCTCCAGCTTGAAGCCATTGCCCCTTGTCCTGTCATGTATGTGTGCCAGGTGGTGTGAGGTCTCCATGTGTCCCACTGGTAGAACAGGTAATTCTTTTATCTGTCATGGACTATGCAACCGTTGGCCAGCAGAAAATACACGGATGGGTAATGCTTGTGGACCACATTTTTAGAATACGGAAGTTCCTTCTTTTTGTGGGCTTTTCCTGTATCTGTCAACACCAGCGTACTGCAGGGTGTGTATTGACTTCCAAGGGCTCTGTATTGGGTCAAAACTGGAGAGGGTGGTCATGGTTCACAGCTTGTCTTGGTGTTTGTGCTGCTACACCTGTGACAAGACCAATATGTACCCTTAAACATCTGCTTGTGCCTGTAGAGATTCAGGATAGCAACAGTTTGTACTTCCACAGGTCAAGGCTTCCCATGAGGTTTTAAAGCCTGAATTCATAAACCGGTAATACACAGACTGTAGTGATGTAAAACTACAGAATCACTGAGAGTGAACAAAACCTCCAACCTTCTACTGTTTTCATAGCTGCAAGCAAAGCCACAGGGACGAATAGACCTTATCCAGCCCAAATGCATCAGTGCCAGCAGTGACTCTGCCAAACCATGTGCATCTCTCTAGAGATCATCAGGTTAGGTTCTTTCTCTGCCTCACTGGAAAACATATACAGAAGAAAACATTTGTTGACCACTCTCAGAGTCAGAAAACCAGGGGTCAAGAGTAAATCCATGAGCAAGCTTACTAGAGGAGCTCTAAGTAACTAGAAAAAACCAGAGGACTAAATAAAGGAGAGAAAAAAGTCAGCACCATTTGATGCAAAGAATATGCTTTAAATTCTCATTCCTAAGAAGGTTTCCTTTGTCACTGATGCTTCTAGAAGGTACATGCAATTGTAAGGACGTTTTTTAGCCTGAAACTTTACTCATTTGTTTAAAGAACATCCTCACTAGGAACTGAGTCACACATTTAGGTTTGGTGTAGCTGCTGCAATCTACCACTTTGATTAAAAAGTCTAATTTAAAATTAAAAAAAATTTTTAGATCATCCTTTCAGCTCGATGAATGTCAAGATTCTTTGTAAAGTGTATCTAATACAGCTCTCAGTGTGTCTCAGATGACATCAGGCTCTTAGACATTCCAACTATGCAGTGGATTTCCGTTAATAATGATGTTTGGGACATTAGCACCTTTCATCTGAAAATACTGAAGAAATATAAAAACAATACTTAAATCTCAGAGAAGGCCCTTCTGATGGGCAGACCAAGGTACAAAATGTGGGGCATTATTCATGTTTCACAGTAGGTCAGACACTTCCCTTTAAACACTCGGCTCTCAGATCATTTCCCGTACAATAGGCACGAAGCCAGATTTAACATTGTAGTTTTATGAGGCTGCAAAGCAAAATCCACCTCCCACTGCTTCTTACATTTCACAAAGGTGGGGATATGGCTGTTAGAAGGCTCCAATTCAGAAGTTCATCCATATTTAGAAAAGCATTTAGCACATCCTCGGCCAAGTTTACATATGCATATGCATGTGATTAAAGCAAAGCAAATGCTGTAGGGCTGCGCCGAATTAGCATGAAGGAACATCCAGTCCTATGACATGGTCTAAGAGACTACAGCAGGGTGAGCTTGGCGTGAAACCCAATCCTCTGGCTGCTTTCACACTTCAGCGCTGTTCTGCCCCACAGCCTTTAGGTGCCACATGCTTTTCAGAGAAAGTCTCTCTCCCAGAGATGTTCCAGAGACACGCAGTATCTTTTTACTAGAATTACTACAGATACCAAAGTTGTCACAAATCCACCAGTGCAGATCGCTGTGATAGTAACGATGCCAGCCCAAAATAGTTTGCAATTGCTTTCTGGTAGTTTCTACTTCAGATTTTGTATCTTAAGCTAACCCATGATTAGGAGAAGGTTCTGTGTATCACAGGGAAAAGCTGAGATTCTTGAGTCCCCTCCTGTAATTTTGAAGAATATCACTAGTGCATGTATGGTGGAGTAAATATACCTGTCTGTGGAAAGGTAGATGGCAACAGATAGAGAACATACCCAGAGCTGAAATAATGAATCAAGCTGTTTCCAGATGAAGAGCACACATCCAAACTGCCCCATCACATAGCTTTTTGTTTTTCTGAAGTTAAACCTAGGCAGAATCTCTCCTAGGAAAAGGGGAAATTGATTTGCTTACTGAATTACTCACAGGAAAAGCTGATGTTGGAAGTTAAAGTAATTACAAAGAATGGAAAACAATTGGGTCCAAATCGCAGGTTTCTTTAAATCACCGCTCCATTCAGCGCCTTTGACTTTTGCAGTGCTGGAGGTGTCTATTCCCCGTCACAGCGAGGATACGGTATGCATAAAGACATGATCACTGCGTCGATCATACACTGTAATGTCTGCAAAACAGATCTATAATTTCTTTCTTCTCTCTCTTGCTTGGTTTACCAAGCTGTCCCTGGGGTGCTCATTGTTAAACATATTCATAAAATTGCTTCAACTTAAACAGAAACGAAAGATGCAGAGGAAAATCCTACTTTGGGTTATAGCTGAGCAACACCAGTAAAATTAGCCAGTGGCTCCGATCCTCACTTGGTGTAAATTAGCACTTTCAACCCCAGATGGAGTTTTGTCAGTTTACACCAGCTTGTTTTGTTTGCAGCACTGAAGCGACAGCTGAGTTTGGCTTGTCCTGCTAGAACAAATAGGCAAAGCAGAGAACAAAATACACTTCGCCAGCACTTTCCAGATGATCTTTCTTTGTGATAGAAGTGTTTGTATTTTAATAAGTGCCTTTTCCACACAGCCCAGCTACTGTTGCTTGACACAAGCAGGTTCTCAGCAGGCGTCGATTGATGTAGCCTCAGCAGTGTCAATGGACAAGTTTTTAAAGCATAAACCTATAGCTATTCGCCTGTAGCTGTTCACCTGTAGAAAACAGTGTTGTTTACTCCGAGGTGAGGCTGGCAGAGCAGCCATGAAAAGCCCCTACATTCGGCAGTGCTCCGATACAGACTGAAATTTTCCCACTGAGGAAGTCTCTGTGTTTTCTTTAAAGATGATTATGCAGAGCCAGGGCTGGTTTGTTGCTCTCTCCTTTCTTTATGTTAGGAAATAATATGTGTATTCTGCAAATCGGTGACTTCTTCATCAAAATTCTGTCTTAGGCTTTTAAATCTCTTCCATGTGAAATACCCACTGTCTACTTACCTCTCTCCAAGCACAGCAATTATCAATCTAATAACAATGACTGGGAGAAGACCAGATCCACTTCAACTGAGATGGGCGAGCTGAAAAACTCTTGTTGATTGAAAAAGAGTTAAAAACCATGCCATCTCATCACCTTTCACCGTGACAGCGCCCCCCCCTCCCCTCACCCCTCATTTTCCTTGCATCTTATACTCTGACAATACCCAGCAAGACTCCAGAGGCTAGAGCAGGGTGGCTTGGGCAGACAGTTAATCCATCTTTCCTCAGCTGGAGCACATTGGGTGGGAGGGTCAGCAGGCACCCAGTCCTGCTGGCTTGGAACACGCTGCTGTGGAGTCTTTGCCTGAGAGAGACTCGGTAGACCTTGAATAAGCAAACAGCAACATCAGGGCTATTTTTAGAAAGGATTTAACCTTCCGTTGTCCTCATCATTGATTTGTGATCAGGAAAACAGAAAGAAGGGTAGTGTTTGATAGGTGACCTCTGACATGAATGAGTTGAGCAGTTATACGGCCAGAATAAGAGAGGGGAAAAAACAGAGGAGAGTGTTTTGAATACCTATGATGTGTCATATACACTTATATACAACTGATAAAGAATAAGAAACCATATGTTTCTTATTCCAATTGTCCTCTGCACCCCTTCTCTCAGAAGAAAGGATAGTAATGAAGTTTTATTACACATAAAATTAGCTTCCGTAAGTGCTGCCATTAACTAGATAATAAAAAGAGTTGCCTGGATCTTGCAAAAGAATTGTTTTTTAAAATGTCAGTTAATTGCTGAATGGCTCCAGCTCCTATCCAGCTACTTTATCTCTGCAACAATGAAGACTTCAGCAATTGAGTAAAAGATTTTATGCCCCTCTTCTTTGTTCCCTGTGAGGAAATGGAAAAGACGGAGCCTCTTACACACTGCAGTGACTTTTGATGTTAGAGCATCCATCTGTCCACGGCCTCTCCACTGTTCCTAGGACAGACTGACAGACCAAGTCACCAAACTCCTTGGGATGTTCACCAAGACTCTGCCAGGCCCTTGTTCGGGCCTGGTGTCACCTGGGCTTTCCAGAAGGAATATTGCCAACAAAAATTATCATAATTGAATGTGGAAAGGAGGGATTTCCTTGGATCCAGACGGAAAACACTACAACCCCTTTGTCAGGGTTTAAACCCATTTCAGCTAATGTACTTCTCTGAAATCAGAGATGAACCGTTAAGGACAAGGGACAAGAGGGAAGGGGGGCAGGGGAGCAAGTGGAGGTGAGGGGAAGATGCACACCAGCAGGAGCAAAGCTCGCATTTTGAATCCCTGTTCAAGCACGTTTGGTATTCCTTCGGACCTGACCCCATGATGCTGTTTACAGTACAGAATCGCTGCCTGAAAAGCATCTGGTCATATTAAGTCAGAACATTAAACTAACAGATTGTAACATTTCATTACCATTGTGCCATTTGTGTGAAAACTGAGTCTGTGGTGGTGTTGGGGACAGTCTGCGTTGGGCTGGCATCCCGTTCCTCTGGAGGCCTGACTCTGCTTAGCTTTGCCCAGCTCCAGCTCTCTGCTCGTTTTTATGTCCATTCTCCTCACTTACCACATCTACTTATTTAAACTAGTTCAACAAAGCTTTTAAGCACGTGCCTAAAGTTAATCACATCCTTTGCTGAATAGGAAGGGGTTTAAGCACATTTAAATTTAAGCATATGGGTAAGTGGCTGGCTGGAATAAGTGCTGTCGTTATGAGCAACTTTTGAAGAGCCTATCAATTGTGTGCGTAATTCCCGAGCATCCCTATGCAGAGGACTCTATTTGGGAGCAAAGGAGCCTAGGGACCTAGACAGTAGGCTTCCTGGTGTGATTCATAGCTTCAATCATCAATAACAGCCAATAGTATCACTGTATCTTACATGTTCATTTATCCTTCTAGAGTTATATTTAATTTATTGTATAGATTAATATGAAGCAAGTTTTGCTTTGCTTTCATACAACGACGCTCTCTTAGCATGCAAGCTCTCCATGCACTGAATAGAAAAACCCACTACTTCCATCAAATCCTGTCACCTTTATCCTGTTCTGGGATGAAAGCCTGTTGACTCAGATGTCAAGATTAGTTTCTGTTTTATTAAAAAGTGAGAGGAACACATATTAAGGAGGTTGAATTTACTCCAGCAAAAATGCCACCTCTAGACTGTGGTTAGACTCTGCGTGAAGTTTTAATAGGGAGCTCAGGGAATTAATTAGGTATGTAAAAATTGTCAACAGGAATGAGAACTCATGTTCATCACCAAAAATGTAACCAGTGGTTGAAGAAAACCTATTGCTTGAGGAGACATCTAACACCAATTTTTTTTAATGTGAGATCCCATAGACTTCAGTGGGAATTCATGTATGGAATGATAGTGGAATAATGTACCCTGGTCATTGTTCCTTGAGAGGCTTTAGCTGCCCTACAAGACAAAGTAGATGGTCTGAAGGTTTTATGTGATGTGGTCCTGAGATGAACACATAAAGTGATGTAGAAAATACAGGTAGGAATTAAATGGGTCATCTGAAATGGATGCAAATAAACCCTTCACCCTGTACTGCCAAATTGTCTATTTTAGATAGGTTTACAGAAAAAAATACTTGACGTAAGTTTTACGGAGTTGAAATTCATACTCTTGGGATAATTTTCCATATCCTGGCAAATGTAAATGTGAATTTTATTTAGGTATGCTGGCGGTCCTTCTGAATAAAGATCAGAGGAATCTTAAATGTCTTAAAGCAAATCAAGCGCTCCAGATACTGTTGTACTTTTGAATATGCAAAATCTCATGACTGTAAGGTCTTCTAGCCAGGAGTTTACTGAGTCTCTCAGCTGGAATGTTGTTTAGGCCTTTGACAATCCAAGAGTTTATCTTCCCACAATGCAGATATTTTACAGTCCTAATTCTATGTGCATATAGAAACCCTGTAGCAGTTCAAAGGGTCACCCTGGGTGTAGTGTTGAGGAGGTGAAGGCAGGGACCTGGCTGGTGGAGGAAGGTAGTTTTGTGGGATGACCTCAGAAATGGCAGCAGCTCTGAACTCAAAAGTGTGGTTCTATACTGGGGAGGTGGTTTAGGTAGGGAGGCCACCACTGAGGTGGGTGGACTTAGGTTTTATGTGGTTTTTAATTCATGGCATAGATTTGCATTCCTCTTTCTCAGAGTATGTGTGCTTGCTAATTACATAATTAGAGGTGCTGGTGTTGACACCGCTAAAACAAGAGATAAAATTCATTCATTGCAAATTATTATTTATTCCCTGTAAATAAAAATATAGACACTATACTCCTCCCAGGAACAAGCTTGATACTGTGATAAAATACTGTATGTGAGTGAAGCAAGATGCTGTCACAACACTCTGGTAATGAAGGGAGAATTTGTGGGTTCATTGTTTCTTTGTTAAATGCTGAACCCAATAAAGGGATTTGGAAGATGCCTGGGACGGATAAGTAGGAGAGAGTGGGGGGGAGGGAAGGGGGAGAAGGAGAGGATGGTAGAATGGCATAGATGAGAGCACACAGAGGCATTTCCCTCTGGTTTTTATTCAGATCACACAGCGTTACTCTGGAGTAACTCCTTGAAGCTAATAGTTTATAGACAAAACAAAATTGGTCTGGAGAGAAAATAAAGTATTTCAAATTTGTGGCAGTGGAAGAGGAATTTGACCTCATCTAGAGACATTAGCAAAGGATAACTGGGGGTGAAATGCTCAAAAGTCTTAAGCTGTACTTTGAGAATTGAAGTAGGATGTATCTATGTCTCCACACATTCACAAGACCAGTACATACAAACACACAGGGTTTAACTTACTAAGTTAAGATGTTGTTAGCAAGGCAGATGGAACAGTAAGAAGCTTTCTGCAAGCAGCTTCATGAGTGGGCCAGCAGTCAGTTCTGAGTTTGTTGATGCCCTATGTGTACTGCCAGCAGTGTCAGAACTACCTGATTGAGGCCAGCAGAGGTGTTTCCAATGAGCCACAGCATGAACATTTTAGATGCTTAATGCTTTTAAGCTTTCAGTCACTCCTGGCCCCACAGACCTGTGTGTATCTAAGTAGAGTAGCAGGTCACTGACCATTTACCCCTGGGCTGTGGGGGCTTCATTCTGCTCCCCATCCCTGTTTCCCAGCTCAGGGGGCTGGGTACCGGAGAACAACTGGTCTTAGTATTAAAGATTGAGGTAGAGAAGGCATTAAGTACCTCAGCCTTTTCCTCATTCTTTCTCATATGAAGAGCTTTTGAAGGTAATCGTCTGCAACTAGTTTTTGTTATAGAAATGGAGCAAGTAAACAATCACCTGAGTACCACAGCTTCTGTTTCCCTGAGCTAGACAGACCTTCCCTTTGACTGCTGTGCCCTGTTGAAAAAGTGAGGGCCAGTTTTAAGGCAGCCCATTTGAATTCCCTGTTTGCCAAGCTATCTTCACAGTGTAGTTTTCAGAATGATTGGTGGTTGCAGGATGTTGTTTTCTAAAGAAATTGGAAACACTTGGAAGTGAACCCCTAAAATGCTCCTAACTTTTTTGAGAAGTGCTTAGAAGTATCAGCAATTTGAAGAGGTGAACACCGTGCATATTAAAACGATGCCTTGCCAAAGCTCTGAAGCTGTTGCTAAAATGTTACAATAAAAAAGTCATTCCATCCAGAACACATTATCAGTTAATGCAAACACAGGGTTTTTAAAAACCTATTACATTCTTTGTTGGGCAGAGCAAGGAAACACTAAAATTAATACAACCTCATCAGCTCACACTCGTGACACCGTGTGAGCGCTGGTACTTCACTGTAAAGCTACCAATAACCTACTGTATGACTCCATGTTTTCTGCTCAGGCACAAGTCTCTCTGGAAAACAGCATCAGCTCAGCACTTCAGTGGGTCTGTGATGCTAATTAGGGGACAATAGGCAGGAAAAGCTCCAGAAATTTTAAATGGGGTCAAGAAAACCTTTTGAACAACTAATAGAGTCATTTTAGGATGTAAGGATGTAAGATGCATGTTAAAAGCCCATTTCAAAGCAACACTGGAATACAGTAAGTAACACTTCAAGCACCTGAGATCAAATAAGCAATTGTTTTGTAGAAATTCTTGATCAAAGCGACAGCAGTTACCTGCCTGGTGAATCAACAGACTGCAAGAGGGTGAAATCCTAATCTAAAACTCAGATACATCTCAGACTTAAAGCACAGTGCAGTATCGACAGCGGTAGCTGCACTCTGCAGTGGCTGAGGATACGTCCCTACCTTCAGCACTATAAGAAACAACAGAAGTATTTTCCTACTTGAGTTCCAGATGCTGGGAGAAAAAAGGATGTTACCAAGGGGAAAATGCAATATGCTGACCATCTGGTGAGGCACTTGCAGGCAGGGTGTGATCTCAGCTACAGGAATGGATCACCCACATCTTTCTCATCCAGACTGCCAAGCAGCAGTTGAGACGCAGAAAAGATTTGTCTATTAAGAGGTGCAATGAAATACCATCATACTTGAGAGAATTAACATAACGAAGTGCAGGCTTCAGCTTCTTGACTTCTTGTGTGTTTTGCACTTGGATTATGTAACAGAGTGTAGCATCACATTTGACCATATGTTTAACATTAGCATGAGTGATGTCACACTTTAATTATCTTGAACAAGTGACCTCTGATTAAAAAAACCAGTATTTCAGAAATGTACAAGTTTATCCCTGTTTTAAGTAAAAAGCATTATTAAGCATTTAAATTGTGAAATGATTATACTTGGTGGTTATTAGAGATGGGAAATTCATCTCTAGCTTAGAAACAGGGTTCTGAAGAACTGCTTGGATGCTTTCCTTCTGATTTCTTAGGTTTTTCTTTTTGATTTGCAGCTCACAACATGCCTAGACTTTTAAGAGCTTGCAGCGAATGCCTTCTCTGCCTGTCGATACAACAGCAAATCTACCAGTAACTGCATGCCCTCCCAACCAGGGAGTGGTGGTGCCCTCAGTGATAAAGGAGTTCTCTCTAATAGATTTACTAGCACTAAACGTTGGCGCTTTTATCCATGCCACATTTGATTAGGCCTGGTTTTGTCAGCTTTTTCATCACAACTATGTAAATCAAGGGGTTTTTCTGTGGCTGACCAATACATCTCAGACTTCCACTGCTGACTGTGCAGAAGATGATTGATCAGAGCTTATTGAATCTCATACAGACACATAGAAAGTGGCACATTGTTGTCTTGTACAGCTCTTTGCTTGCTCCTCACGAGTGACTCTTTGTGAGTCCATTTTAGGAGACCTACTGAAGATACTCAGGCAGGGTACAGTGACTCTCAAGGAGGTCCGTGGGGCTGGGGCAGGTCCAATGTCAGGCCAGTCCATGGGCCAGGGGTATACAGGGTTCATGGCCAGGCAGAGGCTGAGACAGAGCTGGAGACAAACATGTCTACAGCACAGCCCTGGCAGGGGCTGAACACGGGGCTGATGAGAAATGAGGGTCCTTGGGCAGGGAGTGGGGGTGATGGTCCCAGGGGAGGTTGGGCTGGACCTGGTGTAGGCAGCAGTACTTAAATGGTGTGTACAGGAGGATGCCTCCAGCCACGGGCTTCCATGTAGTGCAGGAGGAGTTTTCGAATTCACTTCCAGTTGTAATAACTACAGCCTCTGTCTTCAGACGGTTTGGTGTCTCGTGTCATATATGTACCATCGTTTCGGCCTGTTTCAGGTGTGGTTACCAAATGTAACTTCCTTACCAAGGGGTATCCACCCCTTGCCAGCCTTCTTTGGTAACCTTCCTCAGAGTGATGGGCCAGATCTGGGACACATCCAGATGCCAAATTCTTTGCTTTGACTGGGCAACGTGAATGTAACGTTAGTGTTCAGCCCTGTATATTTTGTAAGGTGTGTGTAACAAACTGATATCTGAGGCTCTTGTTCCTTGTTTCTCTTCTCAGAATCAGATGCAGCATACCCATTTTGGACCCATTATGAAATATTCCCACCAGGTAGTCAGGTTGAACAGTGCTAAAGGCTCATCCTAAAGGCTCAAAAAATAGTACATTGCAAATGCCGTTTCTACTTATTATGCGAGTCTTCTGCAAGCAGAAGTGAAGAGTGGGAGAGGTGGAGATACAATCCCATGTGTTGATGGAGTGATTACTTAAGGAATTCATTTATGTTTTCTGAAAAACTTTATGCAGATTTGTCCAGGTCATTTGGATCTCTGCCTCTCAACTGTATACATGCTGAGGATTATGAAATCCCACCGAGTTCTCATCTTCTGAATTCTTTTTATCTTGTTTTCACTTTGGACAGCATCGTACTGAAATTTCGTGGGAATATGTTAGATCCCTAACTGCAAAGTTATCATAATGCATTTAACACGGCCTGCATATCAATTACATTCCTATAATCAAGAATATGTGTGTTAAAGAGTCTGGAACAGCGCATATAAAGAAATCAAGAATTTAGTTAAGATTTTATAACCATGGGCTTATAGTCAGCGAGAAATAAAAATGCATGCAGACTTGGTTTTTCTTCTCTTTCCTTCCTCGGGCAGCTGCCCAAATGTTGCATCTCTGAGTTATAAGAGGGAGTTCGATTTGGCTCCTGTACAGATTCCGCATTCACTGAACTGCTTTCTTCATTTAGTTAACGGTCTTTCTGAGCAACACTGGGTTGCATTCATCTTTATTATGCAGTAATGGGAATCACTGCATGGGAAGCCTTGATCTGGAGTTTTGCATAAAACTGCAGCCTGCAGATGCTATAATCTTACAAGCTATTAGTGCAATAAACTTGTAATTGATATATAGGTGTAAGTCTTCCACATGGCCTACCTGAAAGCCAAGAGTTATGAAATTTAATAAACGGCCTGTGTCCTTGGAGCCGTGATCTCCCTTCATTTAGGAGAACAAAATGTCCATCACTGCTCCTGACAATTATTAGAATAATTGTTAACATACTAAGAGAAGTAATTCAACATCAGGGCAATTTCTGAGACACAGTAGGCAAATTTAAAACATTTTATTGTGCTAATATTACAGTTACAAGTGATATTTTAAAGCAATTTACCATTATAATGTCAATGCAGTGCTAAGACAAGTAGTTCGTTTTAATGCTGTTCACAGAAAAGCTGGTACCCATATAAATGTAGAAGTGCTTCTGAAAGCCTGGTTTAATAAAATTAAAAAGCAAAATCAGTGTGATACAGTATGGTTGTGAAGAAAAAAAAGGCTGGATGAAACTGAGAAGTGTCTGTAAGTGAATGCCTGGTACGAAGTGGAGTTGAGTAACACATTGCAGTCAACACATGCCATTGACTACATAACTGTGTGCAGTATAATTTATATCTTTTTCTTTCTAAGAAAAATAGGAACTCTGTAAACATCTGCAAATATATTTAACTGCTACCTCCAAGGCACTATTTCAACACATTTGTAGCATATTAAGACCAACTAATCTAGAAATGCTGCTTTTGCTCAGTAGTATGCAAAGGGAGCACCATCCTTCTAGGGATCTGTGTCTGATGAACTATAGCAATGATTGTTTGATTGATTTAACTATCTGAGAGCTTATAATAATCATAAACCAATTCAAAACATCATTAACTAGCAGAGCATTTGAAATAATGCAAACGAGACTTTGATTCATGATCTTGTTTAGATTTATGTACTGTTGTGGTCCTTAAATATTTAGAGCTAGTTTACATGGAATTACGGACACTTCCGTGGCACTGTTTTCCAAGAGACATTCTCGATCGTGACTAGTTTGTAGCCAGGCAGAAAACAAAAAGAGCATCTTATATCCCTAAAACAAAACAAAAAAGAAACCAAATCCTCTGGAGGAGTTGGGAAAATGCAGAAGTTTAAAGGAGAGCTCAGCATGGGGTGGGAATGGAAACTGCCCCACAGCCATTGCTATGGAATGACTGTCATGGTGTGTACAGGTGCGTACTGGTCATTTAGGTACCTCAAATTTGGGTTTGAAGGCTTTGGAAAACAAACAGTTCAGCAACATTTGCCTTTGTTATGCCTTTTTCTTCCTTTACCTATGGTTGCCTTTAATTATGCATATGCATATGCATGCCGTAACGCAATGCCGCTGTTTGCTGTAGAGGAGTGTTAGTGGCGCTTGGGAACGCTGCGTATGCTTAGGGTAACCGCTGCCTTTTGAGGCACTGATATGTGAGGTTACCATGGGATTAAGAGAGAATCGTTTATAAGTGTATTCATTTGATTAGTGAAACTTCTGAGTTGTCATTGCGGTCTCATAAGCACCGTATGTCTTTGCAGAGGAACACCGTTTCTGAGGCTCATTAGCATAAATAAAGACCTCATAATGATGGCTTCCCTATTCTCTCCTTCCTTCTACTGTGCACATCCTTTACACCCAATGGGGAAAACTGATCTCTTGCAGAGAATTTAGAAGCAACAGAAGAGGATGGAGAGGCTCCTCTTCCCTTTCCGAACACCACCAGAGACCCAGCACCCATCATGTGGGTATCAGAGGTTTCATTCAGATTTTCTACAGTTCCTCTTTTTTGTTGCAACAAAAAGATTTTCTTTAACTAGGACACACATTAATGATCAGATACTTTTATCCTTTCCTGCTATAGCCCAAAGTCCTTTCTCCATTCCGTAATATTCTTTGCCCGCTTCTGCTTGATAATCAATGTCAGCAGCTTTATTAAGTACAGTACCTAATTTAACATCAAAAAGAATCAGACCACCTCTCTGGTGTGTGAACGACTGGAAGACCCGACTCAGGGAAGACATAAGGCATGTGAAGTGTTTCATAGGCATCAGGTTTTCTGGCTGCCAGCATTGCTGAGTTAAATGCAGGGAGAGCGAAGGCAGACAGACCACGGTGGGTACAAAAGCAACAGAAAAGACTTTTTTGCGTGTGTGCTAGATCCCAAAAGTCCACCTGTAAAAACATTCCCTAAGGCACCTGTCTATCACTCCTCCTATTAAACCTTTTGAGTCAATGTGTGACCTGGTAAATTTGATTCATCCAGATAGATGCATTTGAATGAGAACTCACTCTGCAAGTGAAGACTGGCTGGTAGAAAGATAACAGTTCTTATTTGTCTTTCCCTATTATTGTAACCATATTACAGAGGATAATGAAGTGCGAGTTACAGCAATTAGTTGGTGGCAGCACAAATGATAAGCACAGCACTATTACTTTCATATACTGTGCTGTGCAATGCAGCCTATTGATTTAATGGCAGCTTTTCTTTTTTTCCCCTTTCACTCTCTAGTAAAAAACAACACTGAGATTTATGTGAACAGTACTGTTTCAGAATACAGATCAGGCTGGAGAAACGCTGGTATGACTCTTTGGATGCTCACTATTTAAAGAAGACCAGGCTAGGTTAATTCATAAAGTGCTTTACAAAATAGGATAAATGCCGTGTGTTCCGCAGTAGGGCTCCTTGGCTTTTATCCTCACACCTGACTGCCTATTAATCTGCCTTTTAACTGTGCCTGCGTGTAGCCACACATGGTTGGAGCCACCAGCAATGTATCTCTCTCCAGGTCTCTCCGAACTGGGTCACCCTTTTGCTATTGGTTAGTGTTAAATAATTCCCTCCGAGATAACCAAGACACTCCGTGGTGCTATCTATTGTCATGTTCTGGCACTGAGATTTTACAACAGATTATGGGCAATCTGTCATTTCAGGCTGTTCAAGGATATATGAAAAATTAGACACATGTTACGCTCTCACACTGAAAAATTTGAACAAAGGCGACAAACCCCATTTTCCCCCATTTATTATTAGGTTATTATCCCCTATTATAAGAGGGTAAATGAAGCTGGAAGTGCCCCTCAAATCAAGGACTCCAATGATGAAGGGCATTTGTCCTCATCAAAGTGTTCATATGGATTTCAGTGGAGAAGAACTTCACCTACTTTCAGTTGGCTTTGCTGTGCAGCCCCTTCCACAGAGCACTTGGAGACTGAAGCCCCATCCTGCCAGCGAGTGTCCTTTGGCTGGACCTCGAACACACCTCACCACGCGCTGTTTGAGGCCAAACGGCCATGGGGTGGTGATGCATTTAGATTAGTTTGTAATCAATGTCTCCTAAAATACAATGTGCTTCCTCTTTCCAATGGAAAATGAGAACCCAGAAGGATTTTATTGTTGAATTTGTGGAGATTTTAAGTTCAGCCTAAGTCACGGCCTTTGTACACAACCAAGCCATTAATGTTGTAGGAATATTGGCATGGACTTAAAGGAGTTTGGAATTTTACCCAGATAGATATATTCTATCTGAGGGCACTATGTGCACAGTATATTAATAAGGTGTACATATATTTTGTATTTCATCTGTATACTTCACATATTTTACACATATATATGTAATATACATTTTTGTAACCTCTATATTTGTGTGCTTCACATATGTGTGTATATATATACATATATGTGCCTGTGTAGATTTGTGTTCCTTGTGCTCACAACTGTCCATCTTCCATTGTCTGTGGTTGTGACACTAGATGTACATGTAGATAGACATGGATTGATATTATCTTCCTATTTACACACTTCCCTTTTGAGGCATTTCCTACATTGGGGGCCATTGGTGCCATTCAAGAGCGACTTTTGCTTTTGCCTGGATTGCTCCTCTTCCTTCTCTTTCTCTCTGGAAAAGACTTCTGATAATGTTGGGTCTCTTCTCAGAGCCATAAAAGTGCAAGCTGCCCTCTGGCTCTTCATCCATGGCTCCACGTGCTGTCTGGACCTCCTTCTCTCCAGCACAGATTTACCACTCTGGCATAGCGCTTCTTTCTTGGCCAAGACCCCCAAAAATCACCCTCACCCTCCATTTCCTATTGCCTGTTCTTGCAATGACAGCTGCCCTCTCCTTGAAACCAGTTTTGGTCTCCTTCCCTTCCCCACCTACACATAATCTCATTTGTGTATGTGTTTGCCTACACATAATCTCACTTCGAGAAACAAATTCAACTTGTACGTCTGCCTGGACAGCTCCCATTATTTGTGTTCAGAAGTATTTGCATCCTCCTCTCTTGCTGTGCCCTGTCTACTACCTCCTTCCTGTACTGAGAAGGACACCACTGTCATGCTGTTTGCCTCCCACACAACGGGGTTTTCTTTGCATGGGTCTCCTACACATTCACATCCAGGCTGTGTCAAAGATTTTTAAGATTCTTTCTGCACAGAATCTCCCAGATGTCTATTCCTTCCCCTCTAATGGTGAATTATGTGATTTAGTGAAGTGCAGGCTCAGAATTTAGCAGGGTATGGCTTTTATTGTGCTTGTCTCTGATAAATAGACATCGCCTGCCAGTGAACGTTTAATATTTTCACCTAATATTGTATGGTACAAAGAGAATTGTGCTGGATATTTAATTCTGAAAAACAAGCAGTGGGATGATAAATGCCATGGAAAACAACTCAAGTCACTGCAGTGCTTAATGTTTTCTAGTCCTGAGTTTATATCAGTTTCCAATTACCACCACAAAGACAGAACACCAACGTAGGTATAATTAAAAGTCATCTAAGCAAATTGAGAACTGAATACATATTTCAGAACTTAGAACAAACAAACCTAATAACCTTTTTACACCATTAAGGAAACCTATTTTTATACTCTAAAAAAAAAAAAAGGACATACTGGCAATGGCTGAGCAAGGACTGGGAAGCTGTTGTTTTGCCTGGGGGCAGAGATAGTGGAGACAGGAATTTATTCTGGGACAAGTAATCCCTACCAGCCCCACATCTGGTTTAGATTATTTCTCTTGCTCTATGTCAGCCACTACGGTCACTGGATGAAGCCTCAACTCTTGGTTAAAGACTGAAAGCAGCCCTGTGAACGCTGCACTCCTGTGCCCTCTGGCAGGTTGTGGAAGTAATGATCCAAAATGGTTTAGGAGTTTTATTGCGGCAGGAAGGCAGCAGGGGTCAAATCTGCACCAGGAGACCTATAACTTACATGGGCAAAGCTGCAGGGATTTCTGCTTGATTAAGGATTGCATGATTGAGGCCAGTGACATTAACAGGCACAACATCCACTCTGCATCTCAAAGTGGTGATCTAACATGAAAGAAAGAGCCATGTAATAGCAAAATCCCTACACTTTCTTGCTGGTAAAAGTGCCTCTGTGCTTCCCGTGCGCATGCCAAGTCTGTAAATGGAATTTAATTCTTTTTTTTTCTGCTATCAAAAGCAATTTTAGGAGCTTTCCTGTTGTATTTAATGCATGTCTTTCGCCTGTATGGGCTCTGAACTTCACCAGTATTGTTTTGAGGCTACATGATCGATAAATGTCAGCTTCTGAAGTGCTTTGCCAGTTTAGGTATCAGGAATGAAAACATAAGCTTCAGCTCTCTTTTACTGGTCATGACAAATTGATTCTTTTTGGTCTACCTTGCATTTCTATCACTTCATCCGTCTGAAGGGAAGTGGATTTCTCGCTGTTACCTGCTGTTAGGCCAACCTGAATTCCAAAATCCTTTCAAAGGTGGGTTGTTAAATTTGTCTTGTGCTCATGTGCGCAATGAAATGGGAACCAGTGGGATTCTGAATGTGCAAGGACTGGGAAAGCAAAGCCAGGACCTGTATTCTCTGGCTTTAACTGCTCACAGCACTGAGTGGTCTGCATGTTTCCTTGGGGTAGTGTCTTTGTTGGTGTCCAGCAGGCAGTTTGCAAACCAGAATCCAACAGACCACTTATATTTTGAAAGCTTTCATGTTTTGGCTATTAAGAATAGTAAAACAAAGACTCTACGTGCACGGTGAGCGTGCACTTGTAATGGCATACACATAATCATTGTTAGGCAATTAGGTGAGGAATGATATGCTTAAGTGGCCACCTGGGCACTCTATGGCCAAATAAAGAAGTAACCACTCGTATGTACAGAATCATAAGGGTTGGAAGGGACCTCAAGAGATCATCAGGTATGTACGGTACATATATGTTCACCTCAAAAGAAACAACCCAGAAATGTTGGCTCTCCAGTGCAAGGCCGTATTCATTTCCCCTGAATACCAGAGGGCCAATTCATGATGAAGAAACCCTAACGAGAGATTGTTTTCTCATTACTGTCTTGAGCAGCAGCGCAAGTTCAAGGATGGATTGATCTGAAACTATACCTGTAGTTCCCTAAAATATATCCACAGTTTATTTTACAGCCAGCTGTTGCTAAGACATGGAGTGGCAGCACGCACTGCAACGTGGCTTAGCTTTGTTCCCCAGAAAGTCTGTTAATAAACACTTTGTTCTTGGGGGTTTGTGACACAGGAAATGTAGCACTTGGGTTTTTTCAGAGTTAGTTAACGGATTGAGTGTACATTGCTGTCTACTGAAATCTGTCTCTCAGATTCCCAGTTCATTTTTACTTAATTTCTGTGTTCTGGAAATTTAAAACTCTCAGCAAAGATGTTTTACCAGTCCTCATGTTACGATGGTAAGCTGAACTCTAGTTTCACTAGAGGGTGGAAAGCGGTGCCAGTTACATGCCTTTTCCTCTGATCCCATGGGAGGAAGTCTGGGTGAGCTAAAGGTGCCACTGGAAGAAAAAAGAGCATGTAAAATACATATCCACAGGGAAAAAAAAAAAAAAAAGAGTGTTATTAATCGATGCAGAACGTATACAACACTTAATTAAATTGAGTTTCATTGAAATTAAAATAAATGACATGAATTAATGAATGCATTTTGTGATGAACACTCAGCTCCCATTGTGTGAGGAGACTTTACAAGAGGCACTTTGGATACAGCATTTTGTGGGGCAGAAGCTGTTGTTGTGTTTGTACCACATGGAAGGGCAATGGACAGCACACACATCTCTGCTCCAGCATCCGGATGTATCCCAGCATTTCCGCCTCCCTGGGAGGTGACCTTGGGCAAGTCACCTGTCCTTGGATTGTCTCCATCTATTGGCAGAACAGGGATTATTTCGATAATCTCTGCAAGAGTTTTGTAGTCTGCTCAGGAGCAGCAGTATTTAGGAACAAAGCCTGATGGTAACAATAACGCATGATTTGCGTGCCACTTTATTCCCCAGCATGGGGTTTAAACAAAATTTATATGATATACTGGCTTGTGCTGGATCTCTGCACAGGAGTGAATCTTACCCAGGATCGATAGAGTCATTCCCCGGCCCTGTGGGTTTTATGAGTTGTACAACAGAAAGAAATCAGGTCCTTCCACTACAAAAGCACTATGCCTCTGCCATCCTTGTTAAGCTTGGGAATTGGACAAGTACTAAATTCTGTTCTTCCAGTGTTTTTCACTGTTTCTGTAACCGTTAATGACATTACAGTTTTGCTAATAACGTTAATGACATCGTGGCCATGTAAAAGGTATGTGTGAATTGTCAGTGAGTACAGGTTTGAAGAAAAAAGCACAGGTTTTCACCTATTGTTATCCTGCTGATTTCAGTAAGGTTATACAGTGTTTTCAAAAGGTTTTAATTTTGATTTTTGGTAAAATATATCAATATCACTCATTTACAAATTATGCCAGAGTTCTTTTGATGGGTAATTGAATTTTGGGGGAAAAAATCACTTTTGGCAGAAAAATATTGACTTGTTAAAAAACCGAAATTGAACTTTTCAGAAAGAAATCGTAATTTTTTTCAATGGAAGGAGGCATTTTCTGTGGCAAAGAAAAGAGGAAAATAATTTTTATAGTGCAGATTTGTTGAAACTTCCAGCCACCAGTGACTGCAGTTTCAGGACAGCCTCCAAAACCAGCCTGGGTGCTGCTCTGGAGCCCTGGCATGAGCCTGCCTTGGTGTGAAACACCTTCTGCACATCCAACCTGGAGCCAGCACTGGCATTGGCAGGCCCTAAGTGTGCTCAGCATATCGATGTGACGAAGCTGTTGGAAAAGTTCGGTTACAGATGCTCCCTTTCCCTTCTTTTACCCTCCCATGTCTCCTCCTTCCCTTCCTTTGTTTCGTCTCCTCCCTTTTTCTCCCTATCCGTGTCAGGAAGGGCCACCTCTGAAGGGCCGGGGGAGCACGGCACCGCACCGGCAGAGACTAGTGGGATCAGCAACTACAACAGTGAGTGGTTCCAAACGAATCCGGTGGCTAACGTGCCTTGGGTGGTGGGACCTGAGGGTGCTGGTTCCAGCCTTTCCCTGTGCATGGTTTCTCTCGTGAACCACACGTAATCCTTTGGACCCCAGACCCGAGGAATGCTGAATCCTGCACTGCCCCAGAAACTCAAGGGTGTTGGGTAGTTTCATACAGGGCTTCAGGCTTGCCAGAATCTGGTCATTTGTTGTTTCTAACTGAGTTAACTTTTTTAAACCCACCCCAAATGTGTGTTTTAGGCAACTGGATGGATGCAATTTATAGTGCTATGTCTTTAGTGCTTCACTACAGTCCTGACACTCAAGTGGCTCTATTTGATGCCTCCAAAGCACTGTGCTGGTGACATGAGATGCATTGCCTTCTGCTTTTCTCTAAGATGGTGTTGCTGAGGATCTGATCACTAAAGACCTCATGGAACTTTATGTCATACCCGTGCTTGGTCGGTATGTCCTGGCCAAATCCCAGCTTGGATAGCCGCTCAGGGCACAGAACTGAAAATTAACACTCGCTTTTTCTTACACCTTATTTAGGCAAAAGCCACGTAACACCATTTAGATTTCCTTGAACATATCCCTCAGTTCAGTAGTACAAGGCACTTACTGTTCCTAAGGTGTGGTCTGCTGTCTTGATTTACAAGTTAGATGGCTGTGAGTCATCTGTTAAAGAATCGCTGTGGTGTTTGTTCCAGGTTCAGTAATACTTCGGCATAGTACTTTGCCCCTTGTAGTAACCAGCACGCGCTGTGTAAGTGAAAAATGTTACAGTACATTATTTTCAGCAGTGCAGTGGTGGTATGTATTATTAACACGCTGAGGATAAAATTGGCTGGCATCAGCTAAGGGTGGTAGAACTGCACCCACCTATACCCAGAACAAATTTGGTCTTGCCTCGTTATGCAAAACATCTAATGAGAGCACTAGAATTTATTCCTAGACTGTGACAATAGTACCTCTAATGTATTGGTATTTGCTCCTTTAATACATTTTGTCATATGTGTGGGCATATTTACAAAGCACGTGGAGTTAAATGTCACTGAAAAATATAATTAAAAATCAATTAAATGATCATTTTAAAAATGAGAGGTTGCAAAAATGGAATTTACAATAACAACCAGATTAGGAATTTGGCATTTACATGTCTGTACCAAACAGTGATTCCCTTGTTAGCTGTGCTTGAGTGACAAGGTACTCTCTTATCTCCTGGATATAAATTCCAATGTTCTTTTTATTGCTGGGACAAATAAATACCTGCATGGAGGCTTCCTGCACTGCCAACTAATGCCAACTGATTAAATTCAGGCAACTGTTTTTTTGTTCTCACCTGGGCACGATGCCAAGGATATCACCTTGTATGAGGGGCCAGATTCTGCACCCAGGTCCTGCTCAGGTAATGCACAGCACATCCTGACCTGCCAATACTGGCCAAAGTGCAAAGAGACATTTTCAAGTGTCTTCATTTCCCATATGAAACCTGAACATATTTAGAAGCAAGCGTGGAAGAGGCACCTGGCCTAAAACATGGTATGATGATGGATGCAATTGCTGTGACTGGACCTCCATGAGTCCCAAGGACATAGGTGCTTGAGGCATCCTTGGACCCATGAGATACAGAGGTCCCCATGGCGCATTTTGCCATCCACAGAAATAGCCAGAGAGAGAACTGCTTGGCAATGTCCCTGTGAAATCCATTAGGATGTGTTATACGTGCTGGTGTAACTCATGCCTACCTGGTCTGGCTCTCTAGCCACACTTACATCAGCAGGTTTAATGGTATGAGTTCAGGAACTGTCTCGCTGCGTGGGATCAAGCATACAGGAGCTAGATCCAAACTTTACTTGGTAATATTCATAGTCTACTTCCCCTTCCTCTTCCATCTTCATCACAAGCAGTTGGCATGTCTTTCTGGGAGTCTTCCTGAGGTTCTTGTAAAAGAAGTGAAGGTTAAATATATAAAAGGCATTTTAAAAATCATAAACGCTTAGAAATACACTGGGCTCAATGATAGTGTCCATGTGGGATCATTCCATGACTGAAGGGAATGGTGTGGGATTAGTCTTTGAAAGCTCACAGCTTGTGCCTGCGTTCCTGGGCAGTAGTCTTTAGGAATCAGCCAGAGGGGAAGGGAGGTGCTGCTGGCAAGTGATGTGGCTCTTCATGGGGGAGATGGAAGGTCGGTGGGATTTGCAACAAAAGGGGGGACCGTTGCTCTTAGGTTACACATTGCAATGAATGTGTCAAACGTCACACGTCCTCCTGTTTGATCCCTTGCTCATTGGCATTTTCCCTCGTGTCTGGCTTGGGTTTCCACTTCTCTCATTCCTCAACACATCTGCAGACCAGAAAGAATCAAAACCCTCTTGACAATCTGACCTCTCAGCCCTTCTGAATTCAGGTGATATGAAGAGTTGGTTTCCCCTGTTTAAGAGCGATCAGAGGCTTTACATGTACTCATCCATGGTCTCATCCGTTTAAGATCCAGAAATCAGCCACTTTCTTTAACCTCACTTGCTTATTCATCCCTTAAGATCAGCATCAAAATCTTCCTATACTACTCAGTCGACATTTTTCCTATTTTTCAGATCTATGGATAAGCTTGACACAGCACACTTTGCACATATTTTATGAGTGTGAGTTACTTCAGGTGTTCTGTTCCTTTTTAATGATTTCTTCTTTTTTCCATCCTGCGTTCAGCCAATTTACATATTTCATTGCCTCTGACATTCCTGTGACACTACAAGCAGGAAGCACGCTGTTGTAGTCCTCACTATACATCTTTTCTCTGAACCATACGATATGTGCTCAGACTTGGACTGAAGATGGGATTTTTGTGTTTACATACGAACATCTGCTTCAAAATCCCAAGCCAAGAAAGACAAGAAGCAAATTAAACTATTTGTTCTTCTTACTCTCTCTTTAATATCAAAGTCATGTCTTACATGCTATTTAAGCTTCCACTTTTGATCAGGAGATATTAAAAATGAATCTAAACAATTTATATCTTAATCACATTCCTTGTGAAAACAGGGTAAGAGTGAGATGGAGGGAAAAGCAATAGTTACTTGGCTTCTAGCACACACATCAGTAACCTCCACTATTAATTCTCTGCCCAGCCCTTAGAGCGGTGAGCTCTGCCTTTCCCTCCCGACAAGCCCCGCTGCAGAGCAAGAGGCCTTTGTAACACCATGCAGCTTGAAATCAATCTCTGCCCGCGCTGAAGCAGCATGCGAACAATTCCCCATTGCTCTTTGATTTGTGCTTGAGACCTGGAAAAGGGAGTTTCGAGGATGACTCAGATATTCCTTCTTCCCCCCTGGGCTTTCTTGATATGCCAGCCCAGCAACTAAGTCATTATTCTGGATGCCTCTATTGCAAGTTCTCAGGCTTTTTCCTCCAGAGTGTCCTCTAATTTTAGAAAATGGCTTTTAAAAGAAAACCCAGATGAAACCTTGCATGTTTTCACAATGCTGAGCAGATTTTGGACAAGACGTTGTTAAATCCATGAGGAAAACCAATAAATTACAGTGCTGATTGGATTTGGTCAATGAAAAATTAGAAAAGGAATTAAAGTTTAGTTTTCCACAAGAAATCAGTCCTTCTCCACAAACCTGACTTCATTCTTTAATGAGATGACAGATTCATTAAAATAGCTGTGCAAATACAGGAAATGTGTGTAACGTGTTTGAATCAGTTCTGAAGGATATTAGCACTGTACAAGTATCAATAACATGCATTAAAAATTGAATATGAGCTAAATAACAGATCTCAAAAAGCAGCTGTCAGTGTGGAATAATCATCAAATGTATTTTTGGTGGGCTTCTGCTATCAGACTCCCTCCTATCAATATTTACATTAATGATCTAGAAGTAAATATGAAATCGCTGCAGATAAAATTTGTGAATGACGGAAAAGCTGGCAGTGTGGTGGGTATTGATGAGGACACAGCACTCACAGAGTGATCTAAACCATCTGATGAATTACTTTCACGCTTCTAGAGGGTTGATGGAGTTTAGCTCTGTAGTGCCTGCAAAGGGTTGTGCTGCTTTCTGCCAGCGCTTTGCTCACTCAGGCTCCGGGGACAGAGTGGTCTGAGTGAGGGAGTTAGGGTCTGTCAAACAACGGGATCCAAGGGAACAGGAGGGATGTCGTTGGGACGGGTGATTTTCTGACCCTGAGATTAATGGGCTGAGCCTCAGCCATGGCCATGCTCTGATCTAGCATGCTCTGAAATGACCTGGTGGCATCCAGCTGGGGTAGTCCCTGGGCTCTGCTAACCCCTGCGTGGCACCTGGACATGATGGGAAGAAACACTATTTCACGCTGGCCTGACAGTGTGATTGGTATCAGCCGAGCCTCCTGGGCAGCCCCTCACTATCGCTGGCCGCACAGCCTGGTTGTTTTACCGATAGAGCTATAACTAATGAGGCGGAGTAGTCGGCATGAGGGATGATGAGAGCAGCACTCGCACACCTGCTGCCTGCCCACTGCCAAGTTTCTCATCTGCTGCAGCAAAGGAGAATTTCTAAGGAGCAAAGTGCTGAAGAACAAATGTGATAGCTTTTCTGCTGGTGAGGTACGGCTCCGAGGCGAGAGGGCAGCGTGAGAGGAGACACAAATGTCATTAAGACCCCAGAAGTGTGGGTGGGAGTCCAGCATGATTCCCAGAACAAAAATGAGCACCCCATTTCCACACATCAGAATTCAGTTCAGTGTTTTGATTTTAACCAAGCCAGCTTAGGCAGTGGAAAGATTTTCACTTATTTAGTGAGGTTTACACAGAGCTTTACAGCCCTGTGCATCTGCGTGCTACAAACCATGCTCTTTCCTTGCAGCTTAAGGGCACTAAGGAATGGAGACTGTCATCCTTAAGGGAGAAACAAAATTACATGGACTCTTTTACACTTCTCCTTATGCCAGCTCAAGCTTCGTGGATGAGTCTTCCTCCTGCTCATAGTCTGACCGTCAATCACCAATACTAAAACCATTTGGATCAGAAATATTGCAATGGTTTGGGCAAGATCTTGCCATGGCTTTAAAGGGGTGTGAGGTTTAGTGGGCAGCTCTATAAATGACTTTGGTTTATGGATTTTACACACTATAAAAAGCCAACTTGCAGTCTTAATTAGAGTGTGCTGTACTATTAAGAGGGAAGTGGGAGCTTTGTCCATGCCAGACAGAAATCACTCTGTGTAAATCTTATCTGGGACACAGTTTTTGGAAAAAAAACCAACTCTCTGTTTGGATGTTCTATTTCAAAAACATCTGTTTGCCATAAAGTGACAAAAAGAGACATTTTAAGTCTCACAGCCCTTCCTTTTCAGAATAGTGCAGATCTGTGAGTCTTTGAGCTCTCATAACAGTTAAATAATGATTTTTATAATAATTTGCAAAGCAAATCCTTGGTTGGGTAATAGTGAGGAACAAGCCCAGCATCTCATCCAGCACGTGCTTCCATTCCAAGTGAGGAATGAAGGAAGTTCACCTGTCTTCTCATGAATGATACACCAGGTTTTGATTCCAGAGTTGCATCCCTGTAGCTTGTGAGCCAGTGGATCAGGACAGCAGTCCAGGGCTCCTCTTTCTTAGGATGTATTTTATACAGTGAGAATTTTCCGCTCTCTGTTGAGGGTTTGGCTGTATTTGCCAAGAGGGTTTTTTTCTCTCCTTGTACTAAGGAAGCCTGAACCAAAATGCCCCTTGTATACTGAGGGCTTAAATAGCTAAACGGAGTAAAGAAACCTTTATCAGGGAGCTGTCTGACGTCTGCCTCCTCTTTGTATGTGCTCTGTAGGTCAACAGTTATCAGAGCCTCCAAGGACCCCGAAAGCAACCCTCCAGACAGCTTAATCTTTACACCCCGTACATCCCACCGCTCCCTTTTTGCTTTGGATTGCAGCGGTTCCAGTCAGAGTCTCTTTAATCAGCAGACATTAAGTTGTCACTGAGTAAAACATTAGTTACAGAGGAAATCTGCATCTTTGACTCACACAAACTTATCCAAACCTTTCCAGGCTTCTTAACCTCACTCCTTTTCCAGTTTTCATGAGCTGCTGTATAAAACCTTGCTAACACTGTACAAGCATCACAGGAACATGGGGAGAAGAATCTCCTTCAGACCAGGAGGTCTTGCTTAACTTGGGAGCCACAGCAAGGCTGCGGAAGCTGCAGTTCTGCCTTGGCTTGTAATACTATAAGATTTATTTTGAGATCTTATCAGCAATTCGCTGCGGGCTTCTCTCTGCGGAGCAAAATTCATCCATCAATCTACATTTGTGGCCAGAATCCAGCCTACACTGAGGTGACAGTTCAGTTGTACTAATGATCAGCCTCACATGTGCATTCTCCCCTTGGTCTGATTCTTCTTCTCTTATGATGATTTAATTGATTGAGTGCACTGGCTGCTAGTCAAGAAGCTCTTCTCAGCTTAACTCTCACTTTAAAAAAAAGAATCCCTGCTCAACATCTCTATAATTAGAGTTAGTTGCTAAACCCTGTATCCAGGTGATCACTGGTATATAAGAGGGACATACCTTGAACTGATCAAATCAGGGATTCAAGAAAAATTCCCTTGATCCATGTTTGTTAATGTCTTCTTCTACTTTTGGTATTTTTCCTCTTTTTTGGTGGCTTAATAAAGCTGGGTTAGGAAGGTCCAGGTAGAATTAGGACAGTTAGATTTGGGTTTTTATAAATTCCTATCCCTGTTATTGTTTGGGGAAGCTTACTGTGGTTCATTAATATTGCATTTACAATGGAAAGGGATTCAAAAGCCAAACAGTTCAATTATATTCTGAAGCCTGCAATGTGATACAAAAATGTGCAGTGCAATGAGTTTCTGTCGAGGTTTAAGAGCAAGTACTCCTGTTCCCTAGTCAACAGCACTGTTCTCTCCTTTATCCCCCAGTGCCGTTGTTCCATAATACAAACTGAAACCCGATGACTTGATATGAGGGTTTCATTCAGTATCTCATACTTGATCCAGGTACACAGGGAGGCATAATAAACATAAAAAGAAAGTTTGGAACTGATATCCCTGAGAGACAGAACCTGGCCCATCCTGGGTGCTGCATTCACCCTGCTTGCATGGAAGTGTAATTAAATGTACATCTTGAAAAACTCTCTCTGGGTAGAGTGAACTGCAGCAGGTAAAATGGGGGAGAATAAGCAAAGCTTCCTTTTCTGCTTCTCTGTTTTCTTGGTCCCATGGTAACGTTCAGGATGTGGTAACTGCATCTAGAATTGTGGAGAATTATGAACTATCCCCTGCAAAACCTGACTGCTCCCCTTGGTTATCCCCTGCTTCCCTAGGAGAGAGTGAGGACTTGGGAATGATCTCAATAAAAGCAAGACCATGCTTTGTATGCAGAGTAGGCCACTGATTTTCCTGATGCAATGTCATCCAGATGCTAGAAATGATGATACACGTGAATTGAATTGTTTTCTTCATTTTTCTTTGTAGGAAGCACCAAAGTAAAATTTGATTTTGCTGGATTTATAGCGTGATCAATCGCCCTACTAAGAACATGGATTCCACTTTCTGACCTTGTAGGGCATCAGCTATGAAATTTGAGATGATGGTCCAAACATTTTTACAATACAGCCCTTAGCTAGTGTACGACAGTCTATTGACTGAAATACTGTCGATGCCCAGATGAGATTATAACCACACAAGGTCTTGATCAGTTTGGTCTTTTATTCAATCCCCTCCTCTGTTCTGAGCAACTTCTTGGCATTTTTTTCAGGAGAGCCTTGACATTTCTTCTCTGACAAATGACGCTTTAGTTGATCGTACAGGCAGACTCCTTTCTGCAGTTTTTTCTGTCTTTAGAAGACTTCTCTGGAATAGGACTATTCTCTTTCGGTGTCTGGGCACTGTTTGAGTCTTGTACTCTGTAATAGCCTCCTGGAGTCATATCGGTGGTTCAGTCTGATAGAGCTGTGATGGAGAGAACCACTGTGACTTTACATTCCAGTGCAGCGTTGTTCCGTAGCTGGGGAAGAGAAGGATGGTTTTAGTGCCCAACTTTTCATTTCATTTAAATGAGCTGAATTGCTTTGCTTCCCCCATAGGTAGAACGATTATTAAGAATTTATATTGCAATTCATTCCCTATAATAATGAACACAAACTGTGTTTGCACTCTTAACCTTTGCTGTTAGGTACAAATAAAGAAGCGGCAACAGCGATGCTATGAGACTCTCTATACCTACACCGTGGTGCCTACTGCCACTTTCCATGCTTGGGGGGACAATGGGTTTGTGCTGCATCATGCTTGTACCTTCCCACTGCGAAAAATAACCCATTAATGCATTTTTTACTTCCCTTTGTGTGTTTCCAAAATAGATCTATTTATCACTTAAATAAATCCACCCAGCATTCCTCATGTATTCTGATTTTTCAGTTAAATATTGTTTGTATTTAAATATAAATATTGCCCAAAATGTAGCATTAATATTTTGCCTACCAAAGTGCAGTTCTGTATCTTATTAAAATTTAAACAGCCATTATGTACATGAAAGATTTTTTGGTTGTAGTTTGCAAGGTGGTATAACAATAATTACCACAGTGCATCAATCATTTTTCATTGCCTCATTTATATCACGGGTATAAGTAGCTCCAATTAAAATCCCATTTTACATAAATAGATATGGTTTGTATCAAACCACAGTCTGTTTCCACTTCTGAAATGCTGGCCATAGGAAATCTTCCTCATTATTCAAAGTGTATGATGTGTACCTCTTATCTTTTTGTGCTTAGAAAGACAGAACTCCGCAGGCAGGCATGCCTTACTGCAGGTTTGGCAGGGAACAAATAACTGTTACTGTAATTATCTATCAATTTTGCTGTTCCAAATATTTTAGTCAAAAAGCTAACTAGTATAATCACATGTTTAGTTCTGACACATGATAGTTTGAGTAAGCAGAAAGAGAAAATGTTTAATATGAGTTAACAGCTGTAGGAAAAACTGCAGGTTTTCTATTAGTGGTGATTTCACCTGCACCGCAGCAGCTTTTCTGCTAAACCTGCCTGCACTACCAACTGGTCTGAGAAACTTTACTACCAGTAGGTTCTTAAGAGGAGCCATCATAGGTGAGAACTATTAGTTTCTCTGTACCATAAACTAGGGCCACTCACTCCATTGCAGACTTTTACGTGCCACACCTCTATACTCTGCCGTCTTTCAGGGACACAGAGGAGTGTGAGGCACACCAGAGAGCAGGTTTGCTGCAGAGCCTTTGGATGCTTTCAGAGTTGGAGCAGGGTTAAATATTCCCTGTCACTACAGGTGGCTTTTGGCATCGTTTCTGCAGGATTTGGAGCTGGATGGGCAGAGGATGGCGGGAATTTGCAGTGACTCTAGTGAAAGGGCTGAACGGTACCCTGGGACATGTTACACCTTCTCCGTAAATTCCCTTTTATTTCCCACCCCAGCACACAGCTTCCGGAGCCAGCAGTGTGATGCTGGTGGGGACAGCCACACGGTGACACTAGCGTGAGCCCTGGGTGTATGTAAGCAGGAGTCAGTGGCCTGTCCACCCTCCTGCCCTGTGAGCACCTTCAGAGGGTGAGCTACAGAAAAGGAAAAATAGGGAAAAATCCTAGACACAAGCTCTGAAATATGCTTTCCATGGATATTTAAGCATGTGCTCAAAGTTAAATGGATGCTTTGTGGCTGTCCAAAATGAGGACAAATTAGCAACTTAGAGCAAACGATTTAGCTGAGTTTTACAAAGCCTTTTCTAACTACTCTCCTACCATTTGTTTTTTTCTTCAAATCAGTGCCGGCCAGCTTTGCTTTCCTGCTGCTATTGCTGTGACTGAACCCCTCATTTGTGTCATAACTTAATCACCAGATTCCTTCTCTGAAGTGCTGGTGTCATAGCTAATGCCTGTGTTTTTCTGTGGAAGGTCAGGAGCACCAATTCATAGCTTAGGGATCATCAGTGCAGTGAGCTGACAGCAGAGTCAGTCCAGCTTCTGTTTTCTTACAGTCGCAGAGCAGAAAATCGATGGTGTCAGGAACATTGGGGTAATTCTACTGTTACAATCAATACATGCTGATTAAACTAGTTGTGTCTGTTGGGTAAATTTGCTGCATCATAATTAGAATTATTAATTAAAAATAGGAAATCAATTGACACAAATTAAGCAAAAAAAGAAATTTGCTTTATTTCTTTGACACTCTCTCCAGAAGCCTCAATAACTGTGTCAACGTGGACGTGACCGAGTGACATTTGTCAGTTTTTTAATGCTGTCCTGAGTTTTAGAAATTGACTTATAAAACCCTGCTAATGCAGCTCCCAGGAAATCAGACCTTAGATGTTGTATGTGCACGAAGCAGCAATTTGGTTTATTGCAGATAGTCATTATTCCCTGCCTATCCAGGAGTAAAAAGCAGGAACCCTGTGCGTGTCACCAGGGAGAGGAACGGCTGGGGAATGAAAGCCTTGGGGAGCAAGATGTAGCCCGTCCCCTTATCACATTGTTTTCTGTTTTCAGTTAACAAGGATAAACAAATTGATCATTCCTGTGGCCGTTGTAATGGGCTACTCATTGCTGGCTACTTCTGTAATGTGCCGGTGACCTTCATTATTTTCAGGGACACATTATGTGGGACACTAAAGCAGGGAGTCCTTGGTAACGCTCTTCACAAGGACAGCAGGAACCTACGTCTGCTTTGCTTTCAGCTGTTTACTTTTCTCTCTTATTTCTGGAATTTTTTTGTGGTTTTTTTTTTCTTTTAACCTACTTCACTTTTTTGTTCTTTCCGATTAGTCTTAGGGATTTTCTTTTCTCCATCCCATGTTTTTTTTCCCTCACATTCAGGAGAGGAGAGCACCATCAAAGCACAGGACTTTTGAGTCTACACACTCCTGTCTTTTGCTCAGCCTACAGCCAGGTATTTTCTCTGAGCTTTCACACCTATGAAAGATCTGAGGGCAGAAGGGATGACTGGATAGGGCAGACACGTGACTGGTAACTGGTGGTGCTCTGTGAAATCTGTTTGTATCAAAAATAGTGTGGCCAGCAGGTTCAGGGCAGGGTTTGTGCCCCCATACTCAGCACTGGTGAGGCTGCACCTCGAGTGCTGTGTCCAGTTCTGGGCTCCTCACCATAAGGACATTGAAGTCCTGGAGCGAGTCCAGAAAAGGGCAACTAGGCTGGGGAAGGGGCTGGAGGGCAAATCCTATGAGGAGCAGCTGAGGGAGCTGGGAGTGTTCAGCCTGGAGAAGAGGAGGCTGAGGGGAGACCTTCTCCCCACCTACTCTGACCTGACAGGAGGGTGTGCAGAGAGGTGGGCGATGGTCTCTTCAGCCAGGGGACAGGAGATGGGACAAGGGGAAATGGCCTCAAGCTGTGCCAGGGCAGGGTCAGATCAGATGTGAGGGAAAAGTTCTTCCCTGGCAGAGTTGTGGGGCTGTGGCACAGGCTGCCCAGGGAGGGGGCTGAGTCCCCGACACCTGGGTGTGTTTAACAGACGGGTAGATGAGGTACTTAGGGATATGGTTTAGCAGAGGACAGGAACGGTTGGACTCGATGATCTTAAAGGTCTTTTCCAACCCAGTGACTCTGTGATTCTGTGAATGAGGTATGTTTATTAATCATAGGTGGAAAACTAGCTTCCGGTTTAAATGGAACTCACAGGGTGAGCTGATGGCTAAAGGAGTTGATCACTTATAAGATCAAATCTTGCATGTGGAAAACCTTATGGGGGAGACATATGTGTAATGAGATGATCTAAGGCAATTACCTGGCAAACGGTCCTCAGCTAAGCTGTGCGTGCGAACGTGAACCTTGTCTCTGCTCATCTTTGGGATATCTTGTTTGTGTTTTCCATAGAACCTGACTTAGGAATGGCAGACTTTTAGGACCAGCTGTACAAGATGAATGGCTTTGAGCTCTTCTCAAGACTTTGTACACATCAGTGGATTTAAGAGCTGAGTACATGAGTGTTCCCCAGGGAAGAGCTTTGCTACTCTTTTCTGCCATCGGGCTCTCTGGTAGTTCCTGATGTCACAGCCTGCTTTCCATGTGTTGTTGCACAATGTCTGTTCATTTGCCCTCTGTGAATTGTAATGGACATTCTTTGTGTAAGCTTTGGCACCTTTATTATTATATTTTTAATCTCCTTATTTTTCTCAGGAATACCTTTCCCTATGCTAGAGTGCAGTAAGTAGTTGATAACCTGGGAAATCCATCTCAGTAAAAAATAATTCCCCCAATCTTCATAAAATGCAAGATCAAAACCTAATAAAAATCTTAACTGCTCCACTATGTCTACCTTAAAATATTTAGAGGGTGAAGGCCTCAGCTATTTGATTATGATTGCTATAAATTGGATTTGTCGCAGGTCCTTCGTAAAATAGGAAGGATGGTCGAATCACAGAATCATGGAGTGGTTTGGGTTGGAAGGGACCCCAAGGCCCAAAGCCCCATCCAGCCTGGCCTTGAACCCTGACAAGGATCCAGGGGCAGCCCCAGCTTCTCTGGACACCCTGTGCCTCCCCACCTGCACAGGGAAGTATTTCTTCCTAATATCTCATCTAAATCTCCCCTCCGTCAGCTGAAGGCCGTTCCCCTTGTTCTGTCCCTCCTTGCCCTTGTCACCAGTCCCTCTCCAGCTTTCCCAGGGCCCCTTTAAGTGACTGGAAGGTGCTCTAAGGTTACTGTGGAGCCTTCTCTTCTCCAGGCTGAACCACCCCACTTCGCTCAGCAAAGGTGCTTCAGCCCTTTGTGGCCTCCTCTGGACTTGCGCCAACAGTTCCATGTCCACCTTGCTCTGGGAACCCCTGAGCTGGACGCAGCACTGCAGGGGGAAAGGTCACAGTTAGCTTTCTGGGCTGCCAGCACGCATGGCTGGCTCATGTTGAGTTTCTCTTCCCTCAGGCCCCTCAAGTCCTTCTCCTCAGGGCTGCTCTCCATCCATTCTCCTCCCAGCCTGTTGCTGTGCCTGGGATTGCCTCGACCTTGTGCAGCACCTTGTCTTTGGCCTTGCTGGACTTCATGCAGTTCTCATGGTCCCACCACTCCAACCTGCCAGGGTCCCTCTGGACAACATCCCTTCCCTCCAGCGCATCAATCCCACCATGCAACTCAGTGGCATAAACGCTGATATGAAGCATTCCTTGGTTTTGAAGTTAATTTTAAGTAGTCTGTAGATTATCCTGCTGATTGTTTAGATCATTGCTAATTATCAAAGTGCCATTGCCAAATGCACTAATGAAAAAGATTAATGTGACAGAATTCCTACAGATTTCCTAGACCTAAACCTGGTTTTTAAGGTGTTCCACACTTCCAGTATTTCACTAAAGTATATTTCCAGAACAGGCAAAAGTAGCAGCAAATAAAAATGTCTTTAGTTTAAATGCCAAGACAGATTGAGTGGTTTGCACAAGAATTGGGAAAAGCAGGGTTGTTAAAATCCCTAATTCCAAAGACTTATGGCTGTATCTCTGATGGGCTGAACACACTGCTGGTTCTGACCTCACCAACAATTGAGACATACGGACAGCACGGAGGATCTTTCAGATATATTTGAGCACAACTGTTGAGCGCCTTAAAATTAAGCTGTAAAACCTTGGCATCGATAAAGAATTTTACAGCACTAGTGTAAATAGTGTAAAATAAGCAGTCAGAACCTGTGAGGAGGAATGCTGGCAGCTACGCTCAGGGTGAGCTCTGCTCTGAATGGGACATAATAAAGAGCTCCTGCAAGGAAAATGTTACAATAATTGAGACTTGAGAAAACAAGGACTTGGATCGACAGTTTCAAATCTTTTTTACTAAGATTCAACCTGGTAATATTTTCTGGGTGGCAGCTAGATGGTCTGTTGCCAGAATAAATCCGAAGATAAATTGGGTTATAAGGCTACATTTGGAAAACAAGTGGTGCTTTTTGCTTTCATTTCAGTGGGCTGAGGATCAGGATTTTAATTAGCATATCTGCTCTCTAAGTCTTTGTCGTAATATCTGCTGTGTGAAGGGAACGGCTGCCAGCGTGCCAGCCCTACTCCACAACTGGGTCCTGTTGCTGTAAGTGAGATGTAAACAGTCATCGCAGCAGTTCGCCTTTAATTGGAGGGCAGGCAGAAATCAATGGCGAGGTTATCTTTCTAGGTGTAGCTATGATGAGCTACAATTGCTGTTTTTGCAGCAGCTTAGGAGATGGAATTAGTTAGCTTATGCATAAAATGTGCTTGTTGCTTGGCAGTCAAGTGGTGTTTTGATTTTTAATGAAATTCAGAGTATTTGCAGTATGAGGTTATAATTGTTTTAAGAGGCCGTAGGTCTAAGAGTTAGCCTGAAATCACTTGACTGGAGCAGAGCAAAGGAAAAGCCTTGAAATCTGTGTTCATCCCTCACATGCTTTAGAAACTTAGAAATAATAGTTGTTGTAACATGTAAAATGCTGATTGTTGAGCCCCAAATTTAAAAATTCTACAGAAGCCGATACCAGACTTTAGAAATGGATTCCTTTTCCAGGCTGCTATTAGAAAGTTGGCTTTACCTCTTTTCTGTGGGTCCTCTTGTGATTCCAAGGAGGAAGAGCAGAGGACGGGACACTGGTTTCAGCAACGACCATGAACATCGGTGGCCAGAGCCACCATCACCATGACTTTGTCATGCAGCTGCTACAGAAATGTTCCTGTGCTGCTTCCAGCCCTGTTTAGCTGCTTCCTTGCTAGTGGCCAGCTCTTCAGCTATCGACTGACCTGTTGGGTTAAAGGGTTGGGAAGTTGTGAGACACAGTCTGGAAGAAGCTGATTGAATTACCACGTTCCCTGCAGTTCCCCAACAACTTCCTTGCTTTGCTAGCAAATTTAAAAGGTTAAAAATGCAGATTTTTAAAATTATGTGCACCTGTGTTCTCAAGTCTCAGTGGGAAGTCACCTTCTTCATCTTCTAAGTGCGCAGACCCAATAATTTCCACTACCTTAATGCTGATCCCCCGATTTAATTTTCTGCCTGCCTTTCAAGAGTTTGGATAATTCTTGGGCTCATAATGTTGCTTTCAAGTCTTCCTTCTTTCGGATCTGCCGAGGAATGAGTGAAATGAGTCAACAGTAGAGGGTTTTTTTAAGCTTTCTTCAAGATTCTTGATCCTCTTTCAAGACAGAAAATGTTAGAACTCTTTTAGTTTGACAGAAATTAAGGATGTGCCAAATAGAGGAGCCTGCATATATGTGAGTTACGGAACAATAAAGCATTTAAACTTTGCTAGCTGTGGGGGCTCTGTAAGGACAAGACCTTCTGGTACAACATGAACTTAATTCTTTTTACATTCAACAATTTAAATTAACCAATATGTGAAGAAGCTCCAACAGTCTCTGTGTAGTTTTAGTGCTTTTTGTAGCCCTCACCTTGAAAAAAATTGCAGTTCTGTGACCCTGGAGATCAACAGGGAAACAAAATATAGCAGGTCTCAGCGCAGTCTGAGGGAAATCTCACAGCAAATATTGTGTAAATTATCGTGGGGGGTTGTTTTAGAGCCCAGGTGAGCATGGAGATCAGCACAGGTCTGTAAAAAGCAATGTCAGTGATAATGGCGGTGGAAGAAAATCTAGAGAAACAAAGCGTGGCTGGTGAATCCTGTGTTCCCTTAAAGAGAACAGGAGAGCTGGGACCTGTAAAACCAGGAGAGAGGATCGTGTAAAGTGGAGCACCTTTATTGAGTTGCTATATATCATTTCTGTAAACGAAAGACTTAAAGGTTTTCTTCAGGTTCCCTTCTGCAGTGCTGTGGTACAAGCTGAAGAAGTGCCCCTTTTCCCCATGCATCCAGCCTCCGTCTTGTTCTGGCTCCAGAACCTCAGGGGATGGCAGTTAGAGAAAATGAAGAAGTGTTTACTGTTTTAGCCATCTGTAATTAGAATCTCATTATGCTGAATGAGCATTTATTAAGGATGTATCCCCTTTGCAATCAGAGGGGTGACTGAAGCAGGCAGCCCTGTTATTTCTACCCAGCCTTTTCCATCGCAGCGGCGTAGCTGTGGGTAGCGAGGTCTTTTCCAAAGTCATCAGCTCTGGTACATGGGGGATTCTCCCCCACCCTGCACTAAAGACAACAGTGCTGAAGCTTGTCACTTAGTGTCACCTGGGGAGCTGAAACTGGCTGAATCAGTGTTGATCAGGAGGGAACACAGGGGGGTTTGGCTGGGCACCTTCCCCAGGACCTTCAAACTTTGCACCAAGCCATGCATCACTTCGGTCTGTGTGCCAGCGATGCTGTTTATACCAAGTTTACACTTTTTAAACACTTTTATTGATGAGAAACAGAAAAATACTTTACAAATTAATCTCTGGACACATAAAAGAATCATTTTTTCGTATGTTTATTTCAGCACAAAATTATAAATGTAGCAAAGATATATACCATAAAGTATTTATAGCATAAATTTAGACTTTAGAACTTGGAGCTGGTCTATCTCACAGTTACCACTTACTTTCAGGGTAGCTTTGTAGTTTAATGTAATTTGACTATCTCGGTTTCCCTTCTATGAAATGGTGAAAAAAAGATGTTTTCAAGCTCCTAAAGGGACCGTAAGAATTAGGCAGGGCTTGTGTGGGACTTGGATGATGGAGGCAATTCTATTCAGTGTGCAAAACACCTATGCATTTTGATCTTACTGCACAATTTAGAACTCAAATTGTTGCATATTGTAATCTCCTTTTTTATTACACCAGCACACTTTGAATTTTACTTAGTAATGTTCTCTGAATAATTAATTATTCAACTAATAATTATCCATTCCAAATAAAACTACTTGATTGCTAAGCCTGATGAGGAAAATCCAGTCAGGAAGGAACCCTTTCAAAAACAACAACATTCTGCAGATATCCTTAAATATTTAAAGGGTGAGCTATATTTAGTAAATTCTTCTGAGGGGGTGGGGGGAGGCGAACGGATGCTAATTTCCTGTGTCATCAGATTTGTGGATGTGTGTCAGCAGCATTCCTATATCCCCATCTACTACACAATCCCCATCTATACAAGCATCAGGCGGTGTTCAACATTTCCCTGGGTGGTTCCTCGTTTTCATCAAGGAAAACAGTCTAGTTTGGGGTCATGTCATTTTCTTCTCATCAATTATTTAATAACTGGTGTGTGCACGCAGTGTTTGCTCTACTCAGATACTCAGCAGTGAGTGGAGAACCTTGCTTAGCAAAGGAAACATAAAAGTGGTGGCATCAGTGCCCATTTCCAGGTGGCACTAACTTACCCCACTGTGGCCATTCCCTATCAAAGACCACTACAGCCAACAAAGTCTTCAAGAGGCACTGGATTGGGTCCACACTGCATGGTCAGAGGATGATGCTGATGATGGTCTCCTCTGAAACAAACTCTCTTTTCTCCTGTGGCGTTTTAAAATACAGCTCTGCTGCCACCAGGAAACTGTGTAGAGCTCTGAACATCGTAGGGAATCTGGCATTTAAAACCCTTAATGCACAGATGCTGCGTTCTCTTCCAGCAAAATCCCCTTCGCTTCCCTGCTGCCATCCAGCCAGGAAGTCACGTATGTCTGTTTTGCTTTTTACGTTTCAGTGACAGTTGTCACTGAAAAAGAGAGAAATTAAGTTAATCCAGAGAGAAAAGTGTTTCCCATCGGACATTTCTGGACTCTAAAAATGAACCTGGACCTCCAAGAACTGACACAACCGAGCTGGGTGCTTGAGCTCCCGTGTAAACGTTCCTGGTTACTTCAAAGCTGACCCACTGATAACGCTGAAGGCACTAACATGTTGTTTGTAAACAATGGGGAGAAAACATGTGGCGTGATGATTTACTGTTTTCTGCCTGCCTGACATTTGATTGCTTAATGCAATAATCCACAATGGGGGAAACTGTTCCGAAAGCTCTGCCTTCCATATGGCTGGGATTTTGTCAAAACATTTCAGCTCAGCAAACCCGTAACCGATTGTGAGGATGAACAGTTTTGATCATCCTGTTTTTCAAAATGTAAAACAGTTAAAGAATTGTCTGTTTTTAACATCATAACAAAAAGTTTCACTTCCCAGTTTAGAGCAACTTCTGGTTTAGAAATTGGCATTAATTTATGCTTCTGTGAACAAGATTTGAACATGTTCAGAAGTCAAAATAAAATATCAAGGTTTAGACATCCAATCTCAATAATTTATGAGACATGACTTTATTTTCCTGCCTAGCTCTCCAGAATGAAACCAAAGCCCTACCAATAAGTAGAAGACACAGGGTGACAGGCAGTGCTGTAGTCTTGCTTCTCTGCTCAGCACTTGGGGCTCGTGCCTTTTGTCCCTGGCCGCAATGTGAGTATGAACTGCTGCTCAGGCCAGGAGAACTGTGGCTTTGCTCCCTAAGCATCAGCATCCTGACCAGGTGGGGCAGAAGAGCTGCAGAGATGTTGCAGTCTAAGGAGCTGTTTTAGGAATGTGGGGATTTCAGTACAGGTTAGCAGATGACCTGCTGGAAAGCAGCCCTCAGGAGAAGAACTTGGGGTTATTTGTGAATGAGAAGCTGGACATGAGCCACCCATGTGCATCTGCAGCCCAGAAGGCCAACCATATCCTGAGCTGCATCACCAGAAGCGTGGCCAGCAGATCAAGAGAGGGGATTCTGCCCCTCTGCTCTGCTCTGGTGAGACCTCACCTGCAGTGTTGTGTCCAGCTCTGGAGCTCTCAGCACAAGGAGGACACGAACCTCTTGGAGTGGGTCCAGAGGAGGCCACAAAAATGATCCAAGGGCTGGAGCAGCTCTCCTGTGAAGACAGACTTTGAGGGTTGGGCTTGTTCAACTTGAAGAAGAGAAGGCTGCGGGGGGAACTTATAGCGGCCTTCCAGTCCCTGGAAGGTGCCTGTAGGAAAGCTGGGGAAGAACTGTTCCCAAGGGCATGGAGTGATAGAACAAGGGGTGATGGTTTAAACTAGAAAAGGGGAGATTTAGGTTGGACATTAGGAAGCAGCTTTTCAATGTGAGGGTGGTAGATCACTGGCACCGGTTGCCCAGAGCGGTAGTGGAGGCCCCATCCCTGGAGATACTCAAAATCAGGCTTGATGGGGCTCTGAGCACCTGATCTAGTGAAGATATCCCTGCTCACTGCAGGGGGCTTGGACTAGATGACCTCTAAATGTCCCTTCTCACCCAATACATTCTATGATTCTATGATTTCACTGCATAAAACTCTCTTGGTGCTGGGGGTGTGTCTTCTGCCATCCGTGGCCCACCCAGAGCCACCCATGCTTTGACTCCTGGTATTTAAGCAACACGGTATTTATCTCCCTCTCTGATTATTTCCTTTATTAACAGAACATCCCACAACTCAGAGCCTGAGTGCAGTGAGAAGAGGGTGTAACATTCCAGTATTTCAGTATTTTTACCTTTTCCCCCTGTAGTTCCAGACTTGTTATTTGCTATTGGTAAATAGAAGAAAGTTTTTGCAGAGGCTGTGCTGAGTTTTGATGAGGGAACATTCTAGTTTTTACTGGGTTACACAGGGCCAGACTTTTTTGAAAAACTCTTTCTTCTTCTGTGCCTGAAAGGGACATTACCATTAATGGTTTGTGAGAGAAAGTCAGCAGTGTATTTAAGATTTCTTGAAGACATTAGGTAACATGAAAGAGCCATGTGAAGATTCAAATGTGCCTGGAAGAAAAGAGAACAGCAAGTAGCTTGTGTGGATACCTGCACATAGCTTTTAGGAAGCCTTTGAACTGGTTTAGATAGAAAAGACACCCTTATTTCAAAGGCCACCAGGCCTTCTGCTGCTCTAATTCTCTCCTGAAGTCCTTAGGTAACATCTCCTGAGAAGGTAACATCTTTCCTAGATTCAGTTACAGGAGCAGAACACCCTTTAAACTGATATTATTTGGCTGAAGAGCAGCACGTGGGTAGCAGACATTAGGATGGGATGTGGCAAAGAGGAAGGAGTGGTTCATTTGAGTCCACAGCTACACTGGTGGAAATAAAACCAAGTGCCCCAATCCACAGTGTTTACTTGGGGTTTCAATATCAATGCAATAAAATAAATTGCTTATTGACCACCTTAAAAATGAGTGATGAGTCCGTAGTGTGTTATGCATGAGGGATGTGCTTACACCTCTCCTTGAAGGTGAATCTTTATTGGGAGCACTTGAAGCTGGCCAGCTAGCTGTAGTGTTTCTCTTGTACGCTTCTCTTGGTCATACCATTTTATCCACTGATCAGCCAGTCTTTTCGCTCGTGTCAATTTGCATGCTGACCTACACAGCCACAGGTGAAGGGACACATCCATCCCTGTGTGTGAATGAGAATGAGATGGAACGCGCTCCCTAACCCTTGCTATTTTAGTGACAAGAAGCTTTTCTTCTCTAAGCACTGCTTTAACTGCAAATAAAGGTATATTGCATATCTGGCACAACATCAGCAGGGTGACCTTCCGATGCTCAGTTTATGTGCTGTGAAATACAAAGAGCTGAGCACATCTCCCCAAGAGCTTTGCCAGATGGGGTCGATCCGACTCGATCCTACGCTGTTAATGCCACTCTGCAGTCTCAGGAGGTGCAAAGGTAACTTCGGTGGTCAGATCAGATTACTTTCAGCATGGTAGATTCTTCAGGGGATGGAGGATGTTCTCCTGCCTGGTTGCAGGGAGATGGGTGAGGATGCAAGGGAAGGCATCCCATGTGGCTAGGACTAGCCTCCTGCAGTCACAGGGCTGGCCCTGTGGATCTGCTGCCTGTATCAGGGGGGTTGGAACTCTCTGATCCTTGGGGTCCCTTCCAACCCAGACCATTCTACGATTCTGTGATTCTGTGATCTGCTCTGAACTGGATCAGTCAACTGGCATCGAGGAACAGAGATGGGGAGAGGGTTTGTTTCTGCTCCCACAACTCTGCCTTGCTAAGCACTCAGCTGAAGACCACACGCTCTTTAGAATAGCAAGTAGCCGTACAGAGGTACTTACACGTAGCTTATTATGAGCCTTTGAACTGTTTCCCACCAGGTACAGATGTTGTATCAGCAGATCCTAATCTCCAGTGACAAAGGGCTCACTCTACCTCTTCCTTAGAGCAATGCTCCTGCTGCCACTCCTACGCCCTTCTGCTGGCCTCTCCAGCACGTGACAGTTGAAGGATGCTTCACCTCTTTCTCTCTAGCTATCCTGCAGTGTTTTAGGCATATCCAAATGTATCTCTGCCCCTTCTTGCAGGCAAAAGTGGTAACGTTCCTGTGCAGAGGCATTACAGGAGAATGTCATGGTTCAGTCAGTGAAAACATCTGAAGTCCATTAGAGAGAGAGAGAGAGAGAATGTTTTACCCAGTTGGAAGACAGAATTTGGAAGTAAGTTTCGTGCAGATCTTATTATTACAATCCTGTCCTAGACAATAATAATGAAGTATTGATGGAAGTTTTGCCAGAGCAAAGACTGCTGGGTTTCATACAGAGGAAAGCTAGTATCTTAATTTAGTTTTATTAGACTCTTGATACTCTGCCCATGTATTTTTTAATTCACCACAGTAAAATTCTAATTAAAGAACAGACTTTGCCTCCCATTAATATGACACTAAAAAACATTTTAAAGAATGCAGCATCTTCTCTAAAAAACTGTAATGAGAAGACAAACCGCCAGTGTTGTATAGAATGTTGTCACTCCCTGATGAAGCGTTTCGTGATTTTAAACTCCTTGTAACATCCAGAGTGTCAGTAGAGTTAAAGGCTCATTAAACCAAGCAGTAATGTCTGCAAAAAGAAATAGGAAAATATTCTCAGATTTTTTTTTGGGTGTGTGTTCTAATTTTCACTTCTTTTGAAGCCTCTGTCAAAATAGCTCATGATGGAAATTCTGAAAACACAACACTTTGATATCTGTCAGGAGTAGAAGTTGTTTCTCCCATTTTGCTGCTTCCAAAATATATTGAGTTCATTACAGCATTTGACGAGGCTGACATCCAAATCCTCAACTTTTCTTTGACTTGGAGTCATTTTGTTTTCAAGTCTCCAGAATAAAACTGTGCGACAAGGTAACTGTTCTAAGCTTTCTACAGAATCCTGTAGGAATGTTCTTTAAACAAGGGTCACTTTGGAGAGCAAATGTTTCCTCGGAGGATACGCAGCAAACTGCAGGCTCTCTGAAGTGCTGTGATTGAGTTAGGTACCACATGTTGGAGAGTCAATGACTAATGAGATCATCAGCTGAGATTAAATCACGACCTAAATCAGCCACATGTTTCTTATCTGATTCAGACAATGAACTTCAGAGAGAATCAGTACAATCTTTCTTGAAAGATGACAACCTGTCCTCCTGTCTCTAAGAAAGAAAAAACAAAAACCAAACACAAAATTAGATTAATTTCCTCCTGTGAGTAATAGTCGACCCATTTGGGGGAAAATTGGCTGATGTTCCCTTCCCATCTTCTCCTTTCTATCTGACAAAGACTGATCTAGAAACCTGGAAAATGAGATTGACTGCAAGTTCTGCCAGCCTCGGATGAACCTCAGGTTTGGGGTGGATAGTTCTAAGACTGCATATTTACATATACAAATGGTCTTCTTTGGGCAGTCTGAGAGTGGTAAGCATTGAGACTGGCATTTTCTTCATTATAGTTGTCTGTGCCATGACTGAAAGCCTAGCTTTGGAGAGAAAACTGCTAGTGCATACCCTGTTGCACAGAAACCTGTGTTTAGGAACCTAAAGGCTGCAAAGCTACGAGCTCAGAGGACAGAAAATGCCAGGGCGTGTAAATGGTAGCCTGTGCTCACATAATTAAAGAAAATATCATAATGCATAGGCTCAAGTCCTGAATTACTGCTGCACTTCCAACCTTTAATCTGACATTTTCTTATTTTTGTGACACCAGCTTCAGAAGTCAAATGCCTTATTTATGTGTGCTGTTCCCTGGTTTGTTTGTTTTTTCCTTAAAAAGCAAATGGAGAATATGAAAAATCCCTTCAAGAGTGTCATGAAACTGAAATACAGACAGTTCATCAGCATGGACCAGAACAAACCTCTGACGTGGGGATAATGGACTAGGAGTAGAAGGCTGTCACCCCCTCCATGGACCACTTACTACAGGGAGATTAAGCAGCCAGTGGCCCATGGCTGCTACTAGGAACAATTGTAAGAGAAGTCCTGCCAAGTTCCCAAAGCCTTTAATTGCAGATTGCTTTTAATACAGATTAACTCATTGAGGAATGTAGGTGATTATCCAGGGGTGGCAGCGAATGTCTGCAAATAGTTTGATCTGATATGGGTGGTTTTTCACTGGGACACCTGAGCACACCCCTGGGTGCTGGATGGTGCTCTGCCAGATTTCAGGCTGTTGCTCTGTGCACGGAAGGTGTCCCAGCTTCTTGGTGAAAAGGATGTAAAATCATACTTTAACAAACAAATCTACTGCTTTAGCGTACTGATTTAAGCTAAAATTCCCTTCTGTTCCTCAAACTAACAGATTAAGTGAGCTGGAAGTAGAGATGGTAAATTCTGTGTAAGAGAGAAGTAGTCAGGGACTGAACAAGGCACCTTACAGCAGAAAATGAACAACCACAGAGTCACAGAATGGTTTGGGTTGGACGGGACCTTTAAAGGTCACTGGTCCAACCTCCCCACCATGAGCAGGGACATCTTCACCTAGATCAGGTTGCTTAGAGCCCTGTCTAACCTGACCTTGGATGTCTCCAGTCCCACCAACTAACTGCCTGTGAAATGGTTCAGGCGATCTAAATTATATTTGGAGCAGGATTATTTATTAAAATCTATTGCTAACATCACAGCCCTCTTCCGCCCCACAACCCCCAAGTATTTATGTACAGAAATCCAACCTATTTGTTGCTTTTATGGGTGTTGGACCTCTCTCATTTGTGACCTGAGCAAGCCAGTTTGTCCCAGGGTAGGTTATCAGTATCTTGATATGATTATGGAGAAGAAAATCAGTTGCAGTTTGAGTAGTGTAGCCTAATGTCTGTTGTACAGGTTGTTGTATAGGTGATGCTTTCTCATTCCAAAACCACAGAGTTCTTGTGTTGGTCTCTAAGAATTTGTAGCACTATTTCAGAAGGAAATTTCTCAAAATCTGGGTTATTTTAAGGACAGACACAGTCCATAAACATGTGTTGGAAACTCCTGAGTTTAAATGCTCTTCCAAGATAAACAGGGTCAGGGTTTTTTTTAATAATCAAGCAGATCAGAGAGTGCTTTTTCAACACACTGCCTCAGCCTTTCTGAGCCTTACCAGCATTGCCTGCAGTGCCAGCACAGGAGGGACTCAGTGCTGCTCAGCACCAGGCACAAAGTGGCATGGACCATCATCGCGAGGGATTCATGGAAACCTTGTTCCAAACCTATTGCAGGCTTGGCTTCTCTTTCCAAAGGTGTTAAACTGTGCCAAAATGAATCATGTTTGTCCGGTGAGCAGACATCAGCTCAGTACAAGGACTATAATTTTCCTGTTGGGCTAAGTACAGGGAATAAAAAGCTAATTGATTATTTTAATTTTTAACTCGCTACGCCCAGGTATATGTTTTAGCTTTTGCTGTTTCTTTTCTTGCATTGCATTAGCTCAGCAAAGCATTTTAAACCCAGGCAGATCCCAAAACTGAATTAGATGCAAAAAACCCACACAGAATTTAGGCTGCATTTCACCTACATCAGCACTCATGCAATCATTCTACAGCAGTACAGTTATACTAAGGGTAGAATATAGCCCTAATGTCAAAATAAACTAAAATAATGTATCTTAAACTATGCCTTCCTAGATTGAATAAGTTGATTTTAATTCCCATTTTTTTAAAGGCTAGCATCTCATTTAAACATTTCAAACTGGATTTGGAAATATTCCAGAACATTGATTATTGACTTTGAGCTGCATTCTGTGCTTTTGCAAATTTGCACAAAGTCCCTTTAAAGGGTGGGTTAATTGAAGCTTGCTGTCAGCAAAACATGGTCCTGGGGCCTTTGGCTAAGAAAAGCAACCACTTCATGTTTATTTTTTTTCAGCTGTGGCTTCTGCAGAAGGTCTGTGAATGTCCCCCTGACTTGGCACACCTGGAATACAGGACTGGTCACCAGCTATAAAAAGAGACACATGCAGGCTTATGCTAATGAGAGCAAAATAAGCCTAGACCTTAAGACCACAGACTCTGGTGCTGCTGTGATAGAGGATGCTGTTTTCATATAAATAGTGTGCCTGCGCGGGGGTGGGAAAGCACTGGAAGCGCACTATTGCCTCTCTCTTGTTGGGATAAGTCACTTGATAAATGTCATCCCTTCCTTGGGATTCCTTTTCTTGAGCTGCCAAGTTTTCTAGCTTGCCTGGTTGCTTCATCCTTGCGCACTAAGCACTGGGTAGCTCTGTTGACCCAGAAGGCAGCACTTCCCTAGTCACTGCTAGAGGGAAAAGAGCCACTTGGGAGTGAAGCAGCACTTCCAGGACACCCTCCTTGTGTGTTGAACAGGTTGGAATCCTTAGCAGTATGTTATGCACAGCCATAGCTGAGGATATACGGAGCCTGCTGTAATTAGCCCTCACTTCAAGAAGCCACCCAGGCTTCGGGGAGCAGTAGGGATGTAGAGAGGAAGAAAACACTTTTGCTGTATCGAGCAAGCTTTCCACAGAGGGATGAATCTTTCACCTGTCATACCACCGTATGCAGACAACTGTAATTATGCTTAGGCACCCAGCATCATCCTTTACAGAGTTATATTCATTTTTAGTGGTGGCAATTAATCTCTAGTCATATTTGCGAAGCAGAAAAGTGAGTAAGTTAGCACGTTTGCCAGGGACTGTTAGCATGTGACCTGAAATATGGCAGCTCCCTTTGATGTAGCGTCTCCCAAGAGAGCGCTAGCTATTTCAGTGCCATCTCTCATGGTATTGGCATCCGCACGTGCAGCCTAAAGGGAGCATTTGTGCCTCCCTGACATCACCATGCTCAGGTTGCTTTTCTTATTGATGGTATCGTTAAAGTCTCTGTATCACTTTGGCATTTTTAATGGTATATGCATTTACAGTGTAGCTCTTGTGTAAGGTTTGATCAGCTTTCTGTTTGTGTGTTGTTTGCTATTATTATTTATCTTTATTATGGAAACACATCGAGGCTATCAACAAGAGCAGGATTAAACTGTGCTGGGCTTAGGCTGTATTTTAACATGGGGTCTGTGCCCATAGGAGAAGTGGCACTGACGATCCGGCATCTGTGGCTCTGAGGCTGCTTTGCCCTATATCTCAGAAACCGGAATCGCTATCACATCCCAGTGAGGATTTGCCACATTGATGAATACAGAAAAAAAAACAACCCAAACATCTTGGTTCCTAAAGTCTTTGGTTTCTTCTGGGTTTTTTTAAATTTTCTAGCTGGAACTACTAGACACTAATCCCATAGCTAGTTATGCACTTGAGTAGTCTCACACACGAGCGGTGTGACTGAGCTCAGTGGAATTATTTGGATGAATAAGTACTCGGATTTCGCTACCAAAGCTGTATCTGCCTACCTTTGTAAAGGTACAGAAGTCACCACGGTGCAGATCTGTGAGTTACCACAACGTAAATGTCACATCGTGTCCCAGTGAAGTCACACTGGTAAAAGATTGACTTGCAGCTCTGCAGTCTGTCACTGCAAGGAGGGACTTAAAGGAAAAGGGAGATGGGGATTCCATCGGCAGGAGCTGATGAACTTTGAGCACCACAGATCTTATTTTCATGTGAGATTACTGCAGTGTAAAATCAGGTGAGGATGACATTTCATTATCACAAATTTTAGGCTAACACACTGCCAACAAATTTCCGTCAATTCCCTTTGCAATTAAACAGCAGTGGATGAATTGATACCTTGTTAAATGGCTCTGCTCACTGTGACATCTGTAGGGCTTGAACTGATGGTGAAAGGCAGAAAATCCTTACCAGCTGAGGTGAAGACTTAACTCTAGAAGAGGCCAACCTGTCCCAGTGTGTGTATGAGCCTGTCACTGGAGAGACAACTGGATGTTCACCTGGGTTATTCACGCTTCCTATTATTCAGGTTTCAAACCGTTCAGAGAACTGTAGTCAAAACCTGCTCATAGTTTTAGGAACATGAGAAAGAGCCTAACAACATGAAGGCTCTACCAGGAAATGAGACACTGTACAACCCCCATCTTTTTGTAATTCTAATTTTTTCTGTGTCTTCCAAGCACTCAGATATACTTCAAACCTCATTTTTATGTCCTCACCCTAATAAATCCCCATGAAATTCACATTCTTAGTCGCTCTCTGGTATGCCAAGCTGTTTTATTTCATAGATAATTAAAACATTTTGGCTAGCTACTTTGGGGCAAACATACTGAACGTTGCAATGTGTGCTCGCTGATGCCTTGTACTTAAAAGTCTTTAGAAAAATCTTTCTAACTGCCAGCTGGTTTTCTGGTCACTGCAGGCTCCTTTTGTTATCCAGATTTAGGGGTTTTTTTGATTTTACAACTAGTTAGAGGAATTTCTACTCTTTACTTCAGCATTTAACCCTTCTCTTTGGCTGGATTGTGGAGCGAAGTTTGGTACGGGGAACAAGCAAACGTGAGCAAATATAAATAGTAAATAATCATTTGACTAAGAATGGCTGGTGTAAAAGGAGTTGTGCTGGGGCAGGCACTATAACTGTGAAACAAGATGCTGAAGCTGATGATAGGAACCAGTTTTCCCTTCCTAGTTTGCTTTCCCCTTCACTTTCTTTCAAAGTGAAAACCGCAAACCAAGCAGATAAATCTGAGGGTTGGAGCACTCATCTGAGACATGGAAGACCAAGGATATAAGTCACATCTTCTAATGAGTGTTATTTATTCATATTAAGCAAATTAATTGCAGCTGTAATTATATTCAGCCCAGAGCAACCCACAGTCTGGCAGTCAGGCTTTAATGCAAGGTGCAGTAAGGTAGGAACGAGATCCCTGAAGCAGGCAGGGTTAAGTTTGATTCCTCCATTCCACATGCCCATGCTAAGGGCTCTCGGCTGTGCTTGTGTGGTTTGGGTGCGTGGTACCCTTTGTGGAGGTGTGGAGCTGCATCCCTTGATGTTCAAGTTCTGCAGAGAACAAATCAACGCTTCTGGAATGGAAATTGCAGGGAAACTGCATCAGCTCCAGCAGATTTGCTCCCTGCCCCAGAAGGCTTACAGAGTCTTAGCGAGCGTCTCTCTGAAATAAAGATAGATCATCTCTTTCCACAGATTCTCAGTAATAATTTAAGACTTATAAAGAGTAAGATTTTGTTTGCTCGGCTCCCAGTGGCGTAAGTGAGGAACTATCATCCCTGTTTACAGCTGTGGGAAAAATGAGGCAAAGCAATAAAATATCTTGTGTGAGGCACGAGCAGGATTATGCACAGGGGTACGTTGCGTGCTCCGCTTTCCACGGGCCATGAAAACATCTCCCTGCACGTGCAGCCTGTAAGACCCTGCAGATCCTTTTGGAGACCCTGGAATTCTCTCATCAGGGGGTTATTTTCACCTTTTGCAGTGCTGCTCAAGAAACACAAGTTTGTGAAGCGGTTGTTAGCAGTGCGAGTTGAGGAAAGACCCTCTTTGTGGAGTGCGCTCAGACTGACCAAAGAGTGAGGACAGAACAATTGCCAAAATTATCTGATAGCTATAACCATCTAGTGTGGGTTAATAGCCACGTGTCGTATAAGGGAAGGGCTGTGAAATTTCTAGGACAGGAGCATCAGGCCTAAGCGAGCTTTACATTTACCTTGCTAAGCCTGGAAGCAGAATCCCAGGCCCGTGGAGCCGCAAGCGGCGCCCGGGGATTAGCTCAGGCGTTTGTAAATACAGGGGTTTGTAAGAGAGCTGTGCTGCTGGGAGCACGCGCTCCTTTCCCGCGTGGCACTGGGTTTTAGGTAAGAAGAGTTGTTGGAGTAATTGAAAGCAGCTCTCCAAGCACAACCGGCTGCGCCTGGAGAATGATCTGTGACTGTGTCTTTACCGGGGCTTGGCCAAGAAGTCTGTCCTGAACAGAACGAGGACTTTTTCACCCTTAACTGCCAAGTGGAGGGTGGGACCACTGAAGAAATCCTGGTTTACTGAGGAAACCTTCACCTCTGGGTGTGTGCATTGAGCTGGCTGTGGTGTACTTGTACCTACAGACCGGGTGGGTTACCCTTTCTATAGCAGGGCCAAGCTGTTTCTGTAACCACTTCCCTCCCTCATCCTGCATGCCGTCTGCAGCTGAGAAGAAGGGATCCGCCGAGGAGAAGGGATCAGGCAGGACTGTCCCGTGAAGGCTCCTTGCTGTGCTTTAATGCATTGCAGGGAACCTCCACAGGGTTCAGGGCCCTTCTGCATTGCTGGTACACACTGTTACTAGCACAGACATTACCTGACACACACACACACTCCATGCCTTCATCCCTAAGCCTGGTCAGCCTGGTGAAATCCCCTCTCAGGGTTATTTTCTTCCCTACCATCTCTTTATTCCAGAAAAACAAAAAACCAAATTATTATTATTATTATTGTTATTGTTTTATAAAACCCAACCCAACACCAAAGGAGAAAGTCCTCTTTAGATTATTGTATTCATTTTCTTATGGGAACAGTGCAAAGAACAATATTTGATGACATTATTAAATCTACAGGATTTGCCTGGCAATTCTACCTGCCACTAACTACGCTGCAGTCAGGATGTGACCCTCTGCATCTAATTCCACTATAAATTCATTCCTTCCAGCTATCTAAGAGCACTAAGAAACAGGATATTAAAAGATTTAGGTCCTGATCCAATAAGGGTGTTAAATAAACCCTCAAATTTAGGTGTATCACCAGAGCTGCTGTCTCCTTGCATGCTGAAGTATGTTGATGGACCCAGGGGTTAGTTTGTGATTGTCTGAGGGACCCTTTAGAAAGATCCTGGTAGGAGCAGTGCCTCTGCCTGCTTGCCAAGTGTAAGGCTGAGATGCGATGCTTGCGATGTGCTTCCCTAATCATCCCAGCAAACACCTGTATGTTTTCCAGGTTGTGACAGCGATCACTGGGGACCCCACTGCAGCAACCGCTGCCAGTGTCAGAACGAAGCTCTCTGCAACCCCATCACGGGTGCCTGCGTCTGCGCAGATGGGTACCGAGGATGGCGCTGCGAAGAGCTCTGTGACCCTGGGAGTTACGGCAAGGGCTGCCAGTTTACATGCCAATGTCACAATGGAGCTACCTGCGACCACAGAACAGGAGAATGTCACTGTGCTCCCGGATACACGGGGGTATTGTAAGTTCAACAACAGGTGTATTTTACTCCTCATTTACTTGTTATTTACTTCTAACAGCCTTGCTTTGACCGCCACAATGAGTGACTGGCAAAATTTATGCAACCTCTGAATGATATCCTTTCCCTTGTAGAAATCTGCTAACAGAATTTCAGGGAGAATAAATAAAGGAAAATCTCTTTTTTATTTTTTCTGCTTCTAATCATGCCTGTCTGCATAATAGAATAGAATTTAGTGCTAAAGTGAACTTAAAAATCCATTATATTCTCCAGCTTGTACAGCAACTGTACCCGCTCCTAATTTCTGTATGTGAATACAATCCAAATTACAGCTGAGTTTTTCTAAGCAATTGGACATTCAACTCATTAGCAGTCCAGTGCAGTATCAAATGGGACTTAGCATCCCCAATTTATTTGACTTTCAATCTAACTGAGGAAGCATTACTGTTAACTATATCAGCTTACTATCTAGGGGGTAAATTTTTAGCATAGTGAGCAGGGATTTAGCGGTGTGACTCCTATTAACTTTAACGAGAATCATGGAGCTAAATCCCTGCCCGGCACACTGAAAGTTTACCTGTAGGATTCACAAAATCTGCATATTAATTTTAGGACAGCAAGCAATAGTTCCTTGTTTAAAATTGCCCACAGTGTAACATCAGTTCTCATTAGAGATCTTTCAGTAGTTTCAGAAGTAATTATGCTTTTCAAAATTATTTAAGGGGGAAGAGAATTTAGTCACTGTATTTGCTTGGAGATCTATTGCAGGTGACTTAATACTTTTGCAGTCTGATATTATTTGTTGAACTGCATGAAGGGGAAGGTGAAAAATAAAGACAATATTAACCCTCATAAATAAGTGATATGCCTTTTGAATATTTTATTTAGTACCTGATTTCCTCATAGACTTGTGATCTCAGTCCTGGAAGTGCTCACTGTTAAAGGCTCTGCTTACTGTCAGGAGTTGTTCCGTTGACACTGATCATGTGATTTCTCAGCAGGAGGTACTTGCAGGGCCAACCACACCGAAATGTTGTATGTACATCCTCTCAGAGGATAGTCACTTAGGGGAAGAACCTACTGTAGTTTCAGAGTCTGGGATCAGAGAAGGGGGCGATGCTGGAAAGCACCGATGTGCAAATGTCGGAAAGTGGTTTTTGCAGGGACCAGCCTTACAGTGGACCCCCCCATGAGTACTGAGAGAGACCCAACAAGCTTAAATGGCCTTTAAATGGTGCTGAGTTTTTGCCAGGCTATTATACACAGCCAACATTAACATCCAGAAATGACTGGAGAAATTTCAAGCATTTTAATCCCATCCTTTTATTCTATTTGCAGCTTCTTTTATTGCCATGTCACATAATTCACACTGAGGGCTTCGTCCTGCTACTCTTACATTCGTGGCCTGTTTTAATGGATATGAGTTGTCCTGTTGAGAAGGGTGGAATTTAGTACATGCCTAAAGATTACACACATGCATCAGTCTCACACAACTGGATCCACGGTACATAAATAACCCCATCAGATAAAAGAAATCCTGGCTAATTGGTAATCCCTGCTGAGACTTCCTGAGGTTTCACACTTTGCATGAGGACTCCCATGATGACCTGTGTTGTTAGTTTTCCTCATTTACCATTTCCTGTAAGTTCTTTTAAATGACCTCTTTGTTTTTTGTTGCCTCTCTTTCCTCAAAGCTGTGAAGAGCGCTGTCCCCCAGGCAGTCACGGAGCCCAGTGTGAATTGCGCTGCCCTTGCCAGAATGGGGGAGTCTGCCACCACATCACTGGAGAGTGCTCCTGTCCTCCTGGATGGACGGTGTGTAATTCATTATACTCGTTCCTCATTTAAAGTTAATTGTTAGCTGTCTCAGCAGACACCTTCCCTGCGTGCGTGTGATGCGTATCTGCTCGTCTTGAAGCTCTGATAGTTCTGAAACTGGGGCCACCCAGTTAGGGCATGTAGTGACCACCTTTGCAACGCATGTGGCGATAGGGTGAGGGGTGACGGTTTAAACTACAGCAGGGCACGTTTAGAGGAGACATTAGGAAGGAGTTCTTTGCTCTGAGTGTGGTGAGACACTGGCACAGGCTGCCCAGAGACCCCATCCCTGGAAACATTCAAGGTCAGGCTTGATTGGGTTTTGAGCAATCTGATCTAGTTAAAGGTGTCCCTGCTCACTGCAGGGGGGTTGGAATAGGTGGCATTTGAAGGTCCCTTCCAACCTAACGCATCCTGTGATTCGATTCCTGTTGGCTGTGCACAGCACTTAACACATACAGGCCACCAGTCTACAACCAGTACCTACCATCAGAGTTGAACAACACTAAACCAAGCAGGGACAACTCGTTACACTTCCGTGTTGGGGAAGGGACAAAAACAATTGGCTCTGAATCACAGTTGGAATATTCTGTGCACCCTCATATGGGACAGAAAGCTCAAAGCACAGCTCAACACTGTCGAAAGCACTGACCTCTTTCCCCTTCAGGAGAGGGGGAGAGGGAGAAGCCGGGGAAATTCAGTGGCTCAGGCAGCTGTTAAAGCAGCTCTATGCATAGGACAGAGCTCCGTGTCCTGTCCTTACTCAGGCATAATTCCCATTGATTGCAGTAGATTTGCTTGCATCAGGGGTTGCACTGGAGAGAGCAAATTGCCCTAACCTTTAATCCTTTGTGTCAAGAAAGCAAGGCCAAACATTTTAAAAGTCCTCAACTTTATCAATAATGTAATAATTAACTCTCTTGGGGTTTGCCAAGTCTCACAGGCCTACATACCATTTAGCTGCACTAAATTTCCTGGCATTTTTCCTGTGCCTGACAATTAGTCCCTTGGCAATCTTGCTGGATTTTAATGCATACAAGTACTGCGACTTATTTTAACACGTGGAAGACCCTGAAGATCATCACACAACTTCGACTTCTCATGTGGACCTTATGCCTGTTGAAACATTTATGGGCTGAGAGAGATGTTTATGTTCCTTTAGATTAGTACAGCAAATACTGCCTCCCTTTGATCTCACGTCTGCTTTTAGTTAAAAGGTGCCAGTCAGGAGATTCTGGTGGCCACAGGCAGCAACACGGGAGAAGAACATTGCTGCACAGAATTTCTGGTGGAAGCTGAACATGGAAAATCTTTTAACTCAGGAGCTTGAGTCTCTCTAAGTTGGCCAGTCATGACAGAGGAGGTGATGATGCTATTCCATTTCAAGTGACAAAGCAGGCAAAGTTTTGCAGAAACTTTAGGTAGAATTTAGCACCTTACCCTCAACTGGCATTCAGTGGAGACAAAGAAAGGGTTTTTTCCTAAAGCACAGGACCTACAGCATGAAGGAAGCAATTCAAGTATTTGAAGGCTATTGGTTCTTTCTGGCACTACCCCTAAGAAGTGATTGATAAAGGGATGAACAAAAAAGTATTACTTTTAGGGTATGTTTTTCACCTCCTCTTACCTTCTGCATGCCAATGTTTCTGAGGATCTGAGTTCTTCTATACTCTTCCGTGCCTGTATTTTATCAGCAGCTTTCTCTTTTCTTTTTTTTTTTCCAATATTAAAAATCCACTAAAGAGATATAAGAATATCAGACTAGAGCAGGAGGTTTTTAGAGGTCTTTTAGGATGCAGCATAGACCCTAAAGAAGAACTATAGCACTGGGGCTGCACAGCAGCTGTGGTCGTGTATTCTGGCCCACTTCTGCCCCGTTCCTTCCAGCTTGGAGTTTCTTCTCTGCATTTTTAGTGGCCCAGGGAGATTTTCCTGAAAACTGTGTTGTTGGCTGCACTGTCCCCAGAGAAACCCTAGAGTTAACAATTGATGTTTGAAACAAGCATAACTGAAAATTGAAGAGAGAGATCAAGTAATCCGGGGAAAGAAACTGAAATTATAAGTAAAAGCACTCAGCTTGTAAATGTTGAGATTTTAAGTATAAAGGGTCTCTCCAGGGTTTTAATGAAAAGCTGGTAATTCTGTACGCAGAGCAAGAAAAAGAACATTTTTTCATGCTATATTTTTAACTCTTGGTGGTTGGAATGGTTTGGGAAGTGAGACATGAGTGGGCTGTAAACGAGCAAGCGGGACGGGATTGCTAGACGGCGTTGGTTTTATTTCACACCATGGATAGTCTTTCTTTGACACCAGGAATTTTACTTGCTGATTTTGAGGCTTGAGACTGAGCGTATGTATTGAATATACCATCATGTTGGAAGGAGAGAATTCTCCCTGGATTTATACAAGTGCAAATCCACTTGGATTTTATTGCTGCTGGATGAGCTGAGGCTTTTATCCATTCCTAGGGTAGGCTTATTAACAGCAGCTCAGCTCCCTCCGGGGCTTGCTTGCCTGTGGGATATGCAGGGGGAGGCAATAAGTTGAATAGGAGGAAATTCTAGGGTTCGTAGGTTCTTCCTTGGATCTGCCATCTTCAAAGCCTGCTTCTTTTATTACTTGTAATATTTCTTTCCTCCTGTTTCCTCCCACCCAGTGCAGACTCTCCCAGAAGCACAACAAGTTCTACAAACTGTGTCCTGCGAGATTTTACCGTCCCATGGGTTTCTTCACCAAGAGGAGGGTGACTAACAGCATATATTGTTGAACTAGTCAACAAAACGTGGCTTCCAGCATACTATGATGTTGGGCTTTTTCCACTTCTGTGTCTTGGTGGCTGTGGGAGTTAGTAGGTGGCTGCTTTAGGACCTTATTAACTATTTACAGGTTTCATTCTATACATCTTGCTCATTTGCAGTATTAAATTCTCCCAGCATTCTCAGGAAGCGAGAAGTTAAATTTAGTATTTACAAGGCTTTTCAGAAACACTTCTGAAGGACTAGATCTCTGTGCTGAGGAAAGCAGCAATCTTTCCTTACATGACAGAACATTTGTCACTGGCAACACACACCCTGTTTCATCCCAGATCCCATTCTCAAGGCTCTGCATCATGGTGCCATGTTCCTGCTAATCACTTCTTTCTCATTGCCTCCAGGCTTTATGAAACAACTAGAATTCACGTTTTTGTCTATTTTTTTTCTGTCTGTTGTGGATTTGAAACTTGGGGGGTGTGAGAAACTGGAGCAGGAATAAAAGAAATCTTTTCTATACTGCAACAGGGTAATAATACAGCAAACACTGTCAAAAGCAGAAGCTGATGAGATCAGTGCCTTAAAAAAGGTGCTGATGGGGTGATCTTTACTGATTAGATGTATAAGCAGCAGGAAATGTTGGTCTGACATTTGATCCTCCAGAGAGGGATGTTTTGGACTCCCTTAGTACATATTAATGCAAAAAGTATGCCTAAAGATCCTCTTGGCTCCATGGGGATGCATCACAGAGTATTGCTTTCTCATCATTTGTTGATAGAAACCCTGTTCCTTTTGAGATGTGAAGAGAGAAAGTATTTATTATCAAGATAAATGGATTCTTGGATTTTCAGGTATCTGGTGTTGTGTATTACTCAAGTCCAGAGACAGCAGGTTTTTAACTCTGTAATCTGAATGTTCTTGAACTGAGGCCAACCTGCCTATTTTACAGCCAAGGATCCACCTATCAGTGGTCAGGAAGGGCTTGAAGTATCTGCTTTATGAAGAATCTGGGTTAAGCTCCATCCCTAGAAGTGTTTAACACCAGGTTGGATGGGGCTTTGGGCAGCCTGGTCTAGTGAGGGTGTCCCTGCCCATGGCAGGGGATTGGAACTAGATGGTCTTTGAGGTCCCTTCCAACCCAAAGCATTCTGTGATTCTATGATTCTATGCTTACATGGAACAGCAGCCTCTTCTCTTTGGGAGAAACTCTTCCCAAACTCTTGGGTGAGAGCCCCACAGAGTGAAACCTGCCGTTAGGTTCCTGGTTTATGTTTTGTATGAGTTTTGTTGCGCACGAGCCTTGTTCAAAACATGGTTAGGGATGTAAGACTTCTGAGAGGTTAAAGCAAAATAATAGGGATGGAAAAACAACGTTTCCATCGAAGACTGTGCACCATGCATGGCACTGGCAGCAGCACCACTTGCTGCAGCTGCCAAACACATTCCATTATAGGGTCCCATCCTCAGATCACAGCACTGCCAGACTTGTTTTGGCTGAAGTTACTCAGCTGGATGCCAGCCTCAGATGTTGCATTTGCTCACATAAAAAACCCCCCAAAAAAACATTCATGCAACTTCTAAGAAAGTCTGGGGAAATCCTTGTAAGGCATTATTCTTGGCAAGGGACATTACGTGATACTTGGGGGGAAAACACCTAAGCTTGGCAGATAAATTCCCCAAAGACCCAACCCATGGTAAGTGTCCCCTGCCTTGGGGCTGAACATCTGGAACCAGGCTTGCCCAGCAATGGCTTTTCTTGCTGAGCAGGTCCGGAGTGCACAATCATGAACCACAGTCTGTCTTCACTTTCTGGGATGGTTAAGCAGGGAGGGGAAGGAGGAAGCAACTCAAACATGGATGTGAGGACTAAAAGCGAGTCTGCAACAAGGACTTGGGGTAGACTGGAACAAAGAAGCGGGAGAGCAGAAGTCTGGGAGCATAAAATGGGGGGAGGAGGCAGCCACCAAAATGTGCAATTGAGGCAGGTCAGGGACAAAGATATGTTTCCAAAGCTGGCGATAAGGAGCTGGGATGATGCATGCAGACGGCGTTCAGGGATTAGGCAGATTTTCCATTGCAAAATCACTTCTTCTGGCCAAAAGGCTGCTGCAGTGCTGGTGTGGGGAGCCAAGACACTTCTGTGTCATCATTGGTGGCTTTCTGCAACTATACCAGTCCCTGGCCTCCTCCCTTCTGGAGGTAGGGTAGACAGGCATTTACTCTGGTAGCAGAATTTTGAGGCTGTCTTTAGCCCATCTTAAACAGGAAAAATATCACCACTACACTTAGATCTAGTCTTAGCAAGAAGGACTATAAATATCCAAGAAGCTGCATATAGAAATTTATTGCATGATGAATGTTGACTGAAATATTGCTCTTTCCATACCCTTCCCAGGGGCTGGTGTGTGCACAGCCATGTCCTCCTGGAACATTTGGAATTAACTGCAGCCAGGACTGTCCATGCCACAACGGAGGACACTGTGATCCCGTGACAGGAAAATGTGTCTGTACAGCTGGCTATATAGGAGACAGGTAAAAATCAACCCCCCAAAGCCTTTCATTTTTAACTGTGCAATATTTATATCCCTTCTAGGACAATCTTACTCTCTGAAAAATGATGTTATGTTTCTATTGCTCCAATTAGGTGCGTCCTTCTGAAGCAGTTCAAGCATTATAAATGTGGCAATGTTATTACTTTTTACTGGCAATGCTCTCCATTTACAGTTAGTTTTTTTTTTTTAATATGACTTTTAAAATTTAATGGATTAAATTTAATTTAGATATTTACAGTGATAAATTTAATAGAGAGCATTACATGTTTACAGGATATGTAAATGAACTATATTTATACAAATTAATATCCTCAAGAGTAAGCAAGGCAGCAGTTTAATGTTTCCCTCAGCCCCTCTGTGCTTCTGCAGCACCGATCCATGTCAGACACCAACAAAAGGTGATAAATCCTCAGTGTTTATAAACGAGAGCCTTCACCCATAAATCCATCAGAAGAGGTGATAATATTGTTCTACAGAGGTGCCATGGATTTAGCAAAATGCCTACACAGCAAAATCGAGGTGGGATGGTAACGCGTGGTGGCTTAGCACCCTGGCTGCTCCTGCCAGCGGGGCGGGCAGCGGCGGGGAAGCTGTGGTTCAGCTGCCTTTCACACACCGTTCTCAGCAGGGCTGGGCTGTGTCACCAGGGTTTCAAGAGACTGTGGGCACAGCTCACACATGTACTACGCTGAAGCCCTTTCTCCTCTCTCTTCCCTTTTTTATTAGCTAGAAAAAGCTGGGTATAGTGACATGTGCCACAGTTACACCTTTATGTGGTGAAGCTCATTGGAATTCCTTGTTTCTTGCTTCATTGTACAAATAGTGAGTCTTCACAGCACACACACAGACCAACCAGCGTGCAAAGTCCACATTTTCCCATTAAATATGGGAACACCTTGTTTCCATTTCATCAGCAGCAGTAATTGGAGGGGACTCTGGATATTATGTCATGATTTGCATGTGATTAAATATAGTGGAAATAGTGATTATTTCAAATTAATTTAGTGGAGAAGACATCAATGTGTCTCTCTTCCCCCATTCCCCATCTGGGCATGGTGATTCCAGCCACACGGTACCGTGTAATTACTGTTGCTACCAAAGCTTCCTCTTTCTCTTCATTTGGAGACAATTTCCCTAAAGGAAGCAACTGGACCCCTATACTGGTGGCTCCACTTCAGTCACCAGCTGTCCCCAGCCCTGGCCGTGCTCAGGAAGGCTGGCTGAGCACCTCTGTCTGTAGACTGAACATCACAAGAGTTGGCCATGAGCAAAGGGAGCATGGGCTCAAGTGTCCTTGAGCACAGTGGGAGAGGTTAGGCTGGGGAAGACAGAAGCAGGGAGGGAGAAAATGAGGCATGACCAGTTGGAAGGGATGGAAAAGAAGCCAATGGAGGGTCTCGCTGTGGACCTGCACCCAAGCAAATCCCTTAGGAACGGCTCACCTGCCCCTCCTGCAGCAGGGAAATCAGAGATGTGGAAGGGAGAGGTAGAAGAGTGGAGATGCAGGTGGGAGGAAGGAGGGAGGGAGGGAAAAAGGGAAAGCAGGCAGGCAGGAAGGAAGGAAGGAGAGAGAGAGAGAACAGGATAAAGTCAGTTAAAGAGGCAGCTCAGAAAGCTTTTCTAGCAGTAGGGACAAACTGTGTAAGCCTGGAAATTCCCACCTTTCAGACAGGTTTTCAGAAGGTTAAAGCATGTTTATCTGTGAGCCCTTAATCAGCCTTTGACAAGGGAAGTGAAACCTTGGGCCATTATATTCAGTGAGAGCTCTGCCTCTCACTTGTGCTGGGGTGGGTCTGAACGGGCACGCATACCCTGGCCTTGCTGTTAACTGGTCAGCTGATGGTAGATCACCCACGGATTGCAGGGAGGGCAGGAGCAGCCTTTACAAAGCCTAACTTGCTTTCCTTGGCGCCATGTTCCTGCACCATGGACCATGGGACAGGTTAGGCAGCACCATTTTATCTTGAAGTCAGTTCTGCTTTCTGGATCTCATGGAACTGTTGCCATGCTGAGGCGTGAGTGCAAGTGCAAAAGGAGAACGCTGCCACACACCAAAACAGTGTTTCCTTTATAATTTTACAAGGTGCTGAAAAAATGCCCTCAATGATAACAGATATTGTGGGTAACAACAATAACAACATAAACACACGCTATCTGCTATCATCTGTTTTAATTGTCAGTAGGTGCTGTATAATGCCACAGCTCATTGTCTTATGCAGAGGATAATAACATACACAGAGATAAATATTTGTGGGGATGAAGTGGTCGTAAAGGTCTCCATAAGTGTCATTGTCACACTTGGGTCCTGTTTGCCAGGAATTGGTACTGCACTAATTATCTAGGAGACTGGGAAGCACTATGAATAACTCCAGGCAGCTAAAATAACTATGTCATGTAATTGTATGTTCTGCAAAGTGGGAAGGAATAATAGCAGAAGCGTGATTAGGAGCTGAGGATGGGGCACCTAAGAATTCGGGGGCTGACAGGACCAGGGAACACACTGGTTTAGCTTTGTTTTCCATATTGCTATTAAGCATAAAGCCTGAATCTTAGCAGAATAAATGCTCCATTTGTTATAACGACGCGAGCCGAGTGATTGTCCTGGTGTTGTGTTTGCATCGGCGTCTCGTATCGACACAACAGCAATCTCCACATTAGTGTGTTTTGAATGGCTTTTAATATTTGGCTGCGCTACCTAAATGTGATCACTGGTTCAAAACAAACAAACAAACAAACAAGCCTAAAAAACTTTACAGTGTTACTCCATGAAAAATAAATCCTTTGGAAAAAATGTAGGTGTGTGTACTAAGTTAATTTGTTAAGCAGGCTGTCTTATGTTTAATATTTTGTGAAATTGCTTCCATTAATTCTACAGGTGACAGCCATATTATCCTATCCCAACCCAAATAATTATAGTACATATTAAAGTTCAGTGGATATTATAATACAGATCTCCCCAGATAGGCAGAAAGCAATGTAAATTAAACAAGAAACATAACTAGGGCTTAGCAGCTCATTTTGTAATTTAATTGAACAATGTATCTGGTTGTTAATGGTGCTATGGACACATTAGATTGATATGTTGCAAAGGAAAGATGTTTAAGTAGAAAGCTAATTCCTGCTGTGATTATTCTTATGTTCCAGAGGAGTCATTATTAGTATTCTTTGTATAAAATTCATTAGCGGTAGCTGCTTGATCTCCAAATAAATAAGTTGGTTAAATTGTTAGTAGAAAAAGGCTAATTATGTAAATGGATTAGGTCGTCAATATTTCATTTCCAGATGCTTTTCTCCCTGCTAGGTAATGCTTCATCTTCTATAAATATAGAATGATATAGTGCACTATTGACTAAGTATTCATCTCGTTGAGTACAGTGCTCTCCTGCTAACTAGTGGAGCTGCACGCAGCAACGGAGCATCGGGCATCTTAATACGTTCTTCATTGCGTTCCATTTGCTCGCAGTGTCGCAGCCCTAACGTCACCCAGTCTTTGCTGGCTCTTTCCTCTGCAGCTGAACTGCCCTGAGAGCAGCAGGGTTAGCAGCCAGTGCTGCTGATGGTCAACCAGGCTCTTTCCCTCCCCGTTTGTCACAGGCTCCTCAATTTGGGTCTCAGAGGAACTCCTGAACCCTCAACCATTGTTGACGCTTGCTGCAGTTAAATCAACTTTGCTTTGTTGGTTTATTTTTAGTAAAACATGATAATCCAAAGCTGCAAAAGTAATGCTCTTCTTATATACTGCCTGTCTTCATTGTGGTTTTGCCTGGCTTGCATCCCACATTAATCTTTTATTACTGATCATTATATTAACTCTCACCTGCCAGCTGTGAAATGACCTGCAGAAAGATGTTTTAACAATTGCCTCCTTCCACTGCGTTTACTGTATACACTTTAATCAATGCTCAGGATTAAATTAATGCTGATAGGCAATTTCCAATATCTGGCATCCATGTGATAAGGGAATTGGGCTTTTCTGGACTTCTTTTTTTTTATTTATTAAGTGAAAAGGTGTCTCTGTATTTCACGGTGGATCATGTAAACTGTAGTACGGACTCATTGCAGAATTTTGAAGCCACTGAATTATGTCAAGCACAGAATCAGTTGCTTTCCCTAGGACCTTAGCTGAGCTTTGCAAAGTAGGAAGTGTTATGAACGCTCAAACTGGTTGTGTAGGACAATGAAACAGACTTTTTGGCAGATTTCATAATGTATCCAGTAGGGAAATACTTCAAACAGTGCAAGGAAGTTGCAATTTAAACCAATCTGGGTATAGTGTTTGCAGGTTCTGTTTTTATGTGTATCAAATATTAAAAATGTTGGCAACTTTGGAGAAGATACTACACTAAGGAGTGTGAGAGTGATTTGTCTTGAGATTTTGTACTACTGAGCATCCCTGGAGTAAGAGATTAAAAGCAAATTTGAGCTTTACTTACTCAGAACACACAAAAAAAAGACAAAGGAGTATATTTTCACCTAGTTGGTATAAAGCTGGTGCAATGACAGCATAGAGGGGAAATAAAGCCCTAAGTTGCTGGATAACACTTTACTCAATATTGCTTAATAGACCACATTTCCTTTCAATCCTCATTATCACTAAGAGGACCATGTGCTTTTAAAGAAGGTGCACAATCCTTCCATAATAAAGAGAAAGCCAGAAGATGAGGGCTTCTTTTAAGTATCTTATTCCATATCAATTTCTTATGCCTGATGAATGGAATTGTCAAGGTCCAGGAAACAGGAAAGCACTTTGTTAACTAAGGCAATATTAACTAATACAAATTTTGCAGGATTTAATTGGACAGAGTTTAATGCACTTTCAACTAACGGCGATGTACTAACCCAAGATACCACAACGCTCAACCATAAGGATCAGTTCACAGTATATTAAATAAATGAGTAATGATTTTGTACTTAATTCATTAACAAAAACATGCAGTGTAAAAGTCATAAGCAGATTAGACCGAGGCCTTGACTGGATCCTGTCTCACATCTTCCATTGCAGGTGTCAAGAAGAGTGTCCAATTGGGACATACGGCTTTCAGTGCACCCAAAGATGTGACTGCCAGAATGGTGCCAAGTGCTACCACGTAAACGGAGCATGCATGTGTGACCCTGGATTTAAAGGGATTTATTGTCAAGAAAGAATGTGTCCAGAAGGGTTTTATGGGCTCAAATGCAACAAGAGGTGTCCTTGCAATATTACCAACACTCTCAGGTATGTACATTGTATCACATGTGAGTGCTGAGACTGGTCAAATAAAAGCACTGGGAAAAAATACAGCTAACTACACCTACTCTGTTTTTCTCTGTAGTCTTAATTAAGAACACAGAGAGTTCCTCTGGATTGCAACCTTTGGGTTAATGACCTCAGGTTTGGAACTGTAAGCCTTAGTCCAGCCACCTACCAAGCTTCTGTCTTTAAACAGCTCAGCTAAAATCTGAACCAATCTGACAGATGGCCTTATCTTCTATCTGCAGCCTTTGCAGCATAAGAGCTATTATTATATGATGTCCATGTGTATGTAAACTAACACACTGAAGTTTAAAGAATATAGATATATTTTCTCAAATCCATCATTCTAGTTCTTTTTACATCGTGGGTTATCTTGTTAGATCTATAGACAGCAAGGGGACTTTCAAAATGAAACCTAATTTGCTTCAGTTTATGTCTCGTGGCAAATTACCTCGTTGAAAACACTTGAGGCAGATGTATAAATAGACTGAAATCAATATCCCCAAGTCAGTCTATGGAACTGTAACGAAGTCAACATTGTCAAAATAGACATCTCTTCTCACGTGTGCCTATTTTTGTTCTTCATTCAGTATGTGTATGTGTGAAATATTCAGGAAAATAAATATCAGGCGAGTATACCTAAAATGGAATGAGCCTCACTTAAAAGGTCAGATTTCAATATTTTATTCCCTTTTGCTTTTTCTAGGATCTGATTCTTGAGGTTCTCATTACTAAGGCTAGAGCTACAGGCAGACTTGAGCCCTTAACAGGAGAAGGCTGAATTTACTTTCCCACTGCAGGCTTGAATAAGTTTTCCAAACACTGAAAAAAAGACAAATTTAAGACTCTTCCCAATTATCCCTTTTGTTACCTTTTCTGACTCCTTGCCTTGTTTCCTGACTGCTGGAATTGCTGTTTGGAGGTTCCTCACTCCCTCACATACCATGAAGGGACCCTGGACAGCAAATCCACCCTGGCATGATCTATTTGGATGGACTCAAGTGCCGACATTGCCTCACCACACCTGCAAGGTGCTGAGCCCCTCAGCTCCCACTTGCTTTCCTCCTTTCTCTGTCCATTGCTGATAAGCATTTGTAGCCAATTCCAGGCTGTGTCAGCTTCGGAGGGAGGTGGGGATAATTGATGCCCAAGCAAATACGCCCTTGATACGGACATTCTTCAATTTTCAACCAGACAGGTAGGGACCTGACTGTCTTGCTGATGATGACAAACCTACCTTGCATTCTTGTAGCCTGCTAAAATATAAACACTCTTCTCAATTATGCATGCAAGCAATGCCACCTAATTTGTGTGCACGCACACACACACACACACACACACACAAACACTTCAGGCAAATCTGTTTGTGTGCTTGAGATAGACTCTATTTGTCTCAGTCTTGGAAATAAACGGGTGATCTTTCTTGTGAATGCAAGTTCATCTGTGAGTGGTGAGGTTTTGCTTAACTGAAAGTCAGAGCTCACGATGGATTATTTAAAACCCTTGTAATTCTGATGGTATGAGTCCTCCACAGAAAGAGTCCTCTAGCTCTGTGGAGTTTGACAGTGAGGATCCAAAGTGCTTGATGCCTCAAAGGTAGCTCTGTACCACGGACTTCTCTCATTGCTGATTGTTGTGTGTATCATTAAATCAGTGCAATAAAACCCCCCACCGTCCCTAAGGCGTGAGCTGAGCATTACACACAAAAGGTTAATGCTGTGTTGTACTCAGGACAGGGGATGTCTCAAGAGCTCCTGCAGCGTGAGCTGAGGAATAAATTCCTGCACGTCGCATAGTCTGCAGAACCCGCACTGTGCTAAATGCAAACTGCTCCTCAGTGGAAGCTGTTCTCCATGTGTACTGGAGGGTGTGGATATGCTGACACAGCACATCTTCACACCCTCTCCCAGCCCCCAGAAAGCAAAACGGAGGGGAAGGGCTGCGGCTGATGGGTAGGGCTGCGCTTGGCTGCTCTCTCAGCTCATCCAGAGTCTTTTCAGTGAGGGAAGATTGTGGGTTTGATTGAGGGTGCAGGAGTTCATCCTGGGTTACTCAAAGGAGATCCTCCCTGAAAGGACAGAGCAGCACCGTCCAGCTGTGAAGAAAGATGAGGTCTCAAGTTTGAGGGAGCTCAGGAAGGTGGAGGATTGACTCTTTTCTAGGCACACGGTCATTCTTACACACTGTGTGCCTGACCTGTGCCTGGTTGCTGTCTGACAGATACATTTTATGCCTTCCCTCCCATCGCTGCTCCGTCAACTTCACTTGCAGCATCCTCTGCTCAGATGGTATCTCCGTTTCCTTAATAAATGAGTCTAGTCTCTCCCTTGATAAAATCTCCCTTTTTCCTACATCTTATCACCGCTGTTATGGAACAAAGAGGTATCAGCAAGCTGTAGATCTGTAAATGTTCTTTCATTCATCCATAGCTTTTCAGCTTTCCACTTTTCAATGAGCTCCTCAGAGCGCTGCCTGTTTCTGAGCCCAGGAGTGTCAGAGTTGATGGAAAATGACCTTCTCCAAAGGTCCTCCATATTCTGAACAAATCTTTTTACTGATTGCTTAACCAGTCCCATACAACACACTGCTCTTCCTACCCACCTCCTCCCATTCATCCCCTGAATTTTTATCACTCCTGGAAGTGCGGTCTTTCATTTACTGACAGCCATCTATTTTCCCCAGAAGCAGTTTAAGCTGTTGTCTCCTTGTGCTACCTAAGTAGATAATTATATAAACACTTGAAAGAAGGTGAGGGAAGCTACCTTGTTTCTGTCAGTGGTTTTAACTCATTTGATCTGCTTATGGGAGAACTGGCTGGAACAAAAAATTCTGGGAGCTTTGAGGAGCAGGTGGGGGAGGAACTTTAGGAAATACATGATCAGCTTTTCTATTTTCATAGATCTATCTATTTTAATGTCTGAAGAGAGCTGTGTGATCACCTAGTCTAACCTCCTCCATAGTAATGGCTGAAGAACATCATCCAATAATTTCTGCACCAAAGCACACTGAAAGGCACTTTGTACAGGACTTTTCAACAACCCCAGAATTAGGTTCTTTAGAACGTCCTGGTGACTTGGACTACCATTTTTACACTTGTGAAAAGTACCCCATGCAAAACACCCATGTTGAGACAATTTACAATAACAGGAGAGGCATACGCTCTGCTTGCTCCTCTGAAAAGCAGAGAGAGAAACGAGTAGCTGGAATGGTCTCGTTCACCCACCCTTCTCGATCACTGGTGGGGAGCCATATGCCCATAGTCATGTCTCTCCCAGGTCAGAGATATGAGAAGGAAGACATTGACCTCTAAGCCTTGACACTTTCCTACTGTGACAAAGGCAAATGAAATGCATAGGTCTCCAGAGGCTCTAATTACTGCCTTAGCTCTGAAAAGCTTGGAAGGACCAAACCCCATGGATCTTACACAGAGTTTTGCCTTGACATGACAAGGCTGTCTTTGAAGACATGCTGGGCTGAAGTATTGTTCCTACAGTCTCCTTGTGGCTACTTCTGCAAAAGCAGGAGGTCATTTTAGTGAGGAACACTGCATATCATATAGCCACCAAAAGACAATATAAGGTTAAACAAGGATTAGGGCTGTTAATTAAGATGAGATGACTGATGCTAGGGTGCAAACAAGTCAAGAAATTCACTGGGAAGTTGTTTTGGCTCAAAGATGTGTGGAGAACAACTTCAGAATTTGGAACAGGCTGTGCTGTCTCAATCATTCTTTTTCCAATTTGCCCTACAAAAGTTAAATTTCCTGGTTCCCTCAGATTTCCTCAAAATCAGATGCTTACAAAGTGTAAAGGTCAAAAATTACTTTCTGTTTTTCAATTTTTGGGGTTTTTTTTTTAAATGAATCTTTTATGCTGTAAATGTGGCTCAAAAGCCAGGGAGCATACAGCAGCTTCCAAACTGCAGCAAGAGCCACGGTACAATTTCCTTCTCATGCCATGTTGTGTGCTGTGGACAGCTTCCAGTATCCACCTCTCCTTGGCCTAGGGCCAGAAGAACACTTGGCTGCTTGCATCCACTCTCAGTTTCCTACACTATTCCTTCCTGTTATGCAAGAGATTTGAAGAAATGAAAGTTGTTAAGATTCAATGCAAAATACTGATGTGTAACACTGCCAGACTCTTTCAGGAGCGTAAGGTTCTCTTCCTGCTCCCAGAGAGTGGTTGGAAAGCAGATGTTACTGGGTTTGCCTTCTGGGATCCTTTCAGAGGCCTTGCATCCTTGTACCCATCCATTCAGCAATCCTTCTCCACAGGAATTGTTTGTGTTTCTTAATTCCAGCTTGTTGGTCTTATGATGCTGCACCCCATGCTGGCAAAATGTTACATGGCCTTGAAAGGTACATTCAGAACAGGAAGGAGGAATTACAAATAATTCAAGTTGCTTGCTCTATTTCCTATTCTTTGCCTTAACACCTTTGCCCTCAAGTGCCTCAAACTTCTCAACTTCAATGGAGCAAGCTGTTATTCACTGGATAGACTGGATGCATGGATGGCTGGTGGGATGACAGATGAGTTTCCAGCTTTAGTTACATGTCTAGGTGCATAGTTTAAATAGAATGAAATTTTACAGAATACTAATGCAATAAGGGAGAAGCATTCTTAAATCACACAAACATGCATGCATATGCTATTTCTGCATCATGAGCTGCAATATATTTAGTATCTAACTCTGATGACTTTAATTACTGGAATAGTTCATACATATCAGAGTAGAAAAAAACAATAATAAAAACTTAGTACTATTTAGTGATATCAGTTGTAGATCTTAAAAGATTTTCGAAAGGAAGAGAGGCATCGTTTTACAGATGGGAAGCATGAATGCAGGAGGAGTGAGTTACATGGCCAAGATTCACTGGCAGGACTGGGAAGAGAACAGCTGTTTTCTGAATTTTGGTTAAGCATCTAAGTCATAGCCATCCTGAGGTTAACACTGCATCAGGGCACCTTCATTGTTGAACAACTGTTGGTGATTTGGAGCATTGTATTCTTTGCATTTGAGACAAGTCTTCTCCATCCCTTGGCCAGACACAGCTGGCAACCCCATTTCAGACCTAGCTGTGTGGGTTTGAGGTCCTTTTCCTGGTTTCACTACCGTTAACACCATGATGTGAGTTAATGTTTGGCTTGCCAAAAGCTTTGGAAAGGTTTATTCTGCTGCTGTCAAGGAGAAGTTTCTCTTGTTCTGCTGTACGGTCTATTCTCCAACTGTTGCTACCCATAGTTATACCCATAACAAGAGTTCTGGGTACCATAACTGTGGAATGTAGGGTGGAGAACTTCTCCTAATCCTGCAATGCAGCGCTCTGTATGACAGCAAAAGAGAAGTATTTCAAAGTGCTGAAAGACTAAGTGCTTGGCCTAGGAGAAAAACAAAACTCTGATACACCCAGGCTGCTAATACAATCATTCTTGCTTCAGCGGGAAGATTACATGGATGCAGGGATCCAAACACCTCATTGCGCTTTTCTTAGCTCACAGCCTTATGGAAGAGTGGGAAAAGGCATTAGGGGGGCAGACCATGGTCTTAACCTTCTTCTGGGCCTTGTTTTGGAGTCTAAAGGCCCCATCTCTCACATACTCTTTTACAAAGCTTCCTTGGTTCTTGCTTCTTGTTTCAGTGCACAATGGGACGATTTTTAGTCCTGAATAGCTAACCTGCCTCCCATGCAAAAAAGCTGTCCATTTTGATGAAGGAGCCAACCTTGGAGGAGAAATTCTTACTCAATATAGTATTTTCAATTGAATTGTCATAGACTGATTCAGACTGCCATGATCATACATTATGTTTGAAAGATTTAATTTAGCCAACAGATGCAGTTCTCATGGAACTGTGTGATGCACGCAACAGCAGTGAAAACAGAGAAACAAAAAAAATCCACTTTAAAATATTTCTTCACTGTTTAGCTTTCTGCTCCTGTTAGGTAATGATTAATAGATGCAGAGGGGGAAAAATGAGCTTTTATTATTTTCATCTGAATGTTAAGAGGTGCTTTGTGAACAACCATAATTTCAGGGACTGCTTTGTCAGAAGAATTTCATGGATGGTAGTTTGTTAAGCTGATGAATTGTTTTAATTAGTCAGTAAAACACTATTTATGATGAAACATATGACACTCTCAAAATTTGATCATTCTTAGTCACAACAATATGTGACTAACCTCTCCTACAAGTAATTGCCAGAAACATACTTGGAAATTACGTTTTATGAGGTTACCTTGAAAATTAACATATACAATATTAATTTTATAGGTGTAAAGAAACTCATTCAGCCATGTCTGCGATCTTAAACTATAGCAATAAATAATCATAAAGGAAAATAAATAGTTTTTATGAGGCAAAAATCCAGGAGACAGGTCCATAGAGAGGTGCCACCTTGCAGAACCATCATCTTTCTTGTTCTGAGAATAGAGAAAATCTGATTCGTAGCAATATTGTATCTCACCTTTCTCACCAAGGGCTAGACAGTGCTGTTCTGGTACCGTCTCATGGTGCAGAGCCCCCAGAGCAGCCTTACACTCCCAGCTGGTCTCAGACAACATGAGGTCAGATTCCCTCGCCATCCCCTGCTGTCTCTCTCTTCCACCCCGTCACTGACCACCCCTTCTGCCCAAATTAGACAGAATGCTCTCAGAAACCTCCATCACTTCAAACCAGGACTTAAAACCTCCTTTCCTAGCCCAGACCCACAGCTTCGGTGTGGCTCTGCTCCCATGGGAAGGAAGTTGTGCCCTAAGGAAACCAAGGAGATGCCCTTTCTGTTTGTAGAAGAGAAAATAGTGAATAAACTATTTTGTAGCAGGAGGAACAAAGGGGTAAGTCTTTCACCAACCAGATGCAGAAGGACCAGGCATTGTCTGGTCTTTTGAGCTTCATTCTCCTCTTTATTTCTCTCTCTGTGTGCTCTCACAACAGTGTGGAGTTTTCTGAATAGAAACGAAAGCCAGAGGATTAATGTTGGGCAGAAATGCTCGTTATTCAGCATAAAGGAATTTCACTCATTTCCCCGCACAGCTGAGATTTAGTCCCAGGGCTCCTGTTGACTCCTGCCCTGAATAAATCCCAAGGCTCCAGGTAGTCATCAGTTCTGTATGCTACGGCTGAATTTTCTCAAGACTAAACTAGACTAGACTGGAATAGGAAGAATAGTTGTCATGCCTCAGGACTCAGGTTGACCTTCACAACTGTCTTGACTGCATTCCTCTATCCACTGGAATTTTTGCAAACCCTGAACACCTTTACCTGACAGCATTGCAGCCAAATGGTATAGCACATACATGCTATGCAACAGGATGGCTTAATCCTGGTGTGGTTAAAGGCAATAACCCAAGTCACATTGATTTGAGAATGGAAAAGCATGAACTTCCAAGGTGTAAGAATTCCAGATGTTTGGAAGAGGCATGCCAGGCTGGTGTTTAGCATCGTATTCCCTACTCATTTCCTGACTTACATGGCTGCTTATGTTCACCATCCTTAAGAGTCTTCAGGTTTATGATGTTGTTAGTATGACTCTTGCATTTAAAATATTCTGCTGCTGTTTACGGGCCGTGTTTTTCTTTCATGCCCACATCTCATTAATGTTTTTCTGCCTTCATTAGTTGCCATCCACTGTCTGGAGAATGCAGCTGCAAAGCTGGCTGGGCTGGGCTGTACTGCAACGAAACCTGTCCCCCTGGGTACTATGGTGAAGGCTGCCAGCTGACCTGCCCTTGCCAGAACGGTGCCGACTGTGACAGCATCACAGGGAAGTGTTCATGTGCACCAGGATATATGGTAAGTGAGAGCTGAGAATAATGGGACATTTCACAATGCAAAGCATTAAAGAGGGGTTTAATCTGATTTCAAATAATATTTGCATAAAAGTGGCCAAATGCAGGTAGTTTCTCCCCATTCTGTGATAAACCCCCATAATTCTTCTTTGAGTAGTGTCAACTTCGGGTTATTTACTTAACATCAGTATTCTAAGTGGATTACTATTATAAGGATAAAGACATGGTTCCCCATCGTATATTCTAAGTCAAGACATAACAAAAAAGATGTCAGATTATTGTCTGCCTGGAAGAGCAGAAAAAGAATTCTCATGGCCTTTCAGCATGTTCCTTGTCAGTCACACTGTGATTTTAATAGATGAAGATCTTTTAAAATGTTACAAATGATAGAGCAATTTATGTCTTTTCTGAGCATATATGGCAGGTGTCTTTTACCTGAGCATCAGAAAGAGCTTCAGACATTCTGAGGTAAACAAGCATTACATTTTATAGATGAGATATAAAATGGCTGAAGAAACCAGCCAAGGTGAAACAACAAAGATTCCGAATTAACAACTGCCAGGTTGCAGCAGAAGGTATGAGGAGGTAGATCCAGGTGTCCAGTCCTGAGGAAACTCATGTCAGTAACTTCCCTGGTCATACTGTGTAGCTCAGGACCACACCATGAAGAGATCCACGGGCTGTGATTAAGAAACAAGACTTGCTAAAGAAACAAAATGCTTTCAAGAGAGAATTCCACCACAGTTTCATTAGCAGCTGTCTTTCTGTCACTCATGTCCTTAATTTGACACAACCTGTCTCCACAGGCCCATCCATGTGTTTTCTGTATTATTATAGTACAGTTACTATAATGTGTATAATGTAATTAGTAACTTCACTAGAAATCAAGCTTCAGATTCAAGACATTCCCAATGTTTTTAAGCCTTCCACTGACATTTAGCAACCAAACAAAATGTGCAGCCTCCTTGATGAGTTTTACCCTCTCTTGTTTTAAATTACAACTTCAAAATGAGATGAGTAAGTATCTTCAAATACCAGGGAACATCTTTAACTATGTTGTAACCCTTTTGATTTGCATTTATGAAATACAGTGGACATTGTGCCATGGAGCTGTAGAAACAACGGGAGGGGAATCCTGGGTCGGGACAGCTGAGGAGACCCTCCTACCATCAGCACCCACTGTAATGTGTAGGGTTTTCTAGAAGAATCGTTGTTGCATCCTGCAGGGTCACAGGCTGCTGTCACATCTAGGGGAAGGCTGCACAACTGTGCGACAAGATCCATGGCATGGGAGTCCTATATGAGATTAGTGGGGTGCTAATGCGTTTTAGCCTCCCTCCACTTGACATCCACACCTGAGCTTATGACCACCAACCATCATCTCCAGAGCTGTGGGACTGGAGTTATGGCTTAGACACACTTTTGTTTTCTGCATCATGTCAACAGCTCAACTGAAAGTTGGAGTTTCCATCTAATTTCCAGGGGTTCTTGCAGTGCCAGCTATGAACAGATTTATTTAGACATTGTCAACAGCATCTGCAAGACAGTAGTTCTTGGAGATCTAATAAAATGAAAAAGAAAGGGCTTTGAGGTTTGATTGCCCGCTCACACTAACAGAAAACAAGAATTTATCTTGTCTATACAGTGGTGATACTTGAGTATTAATATAAAGTAGGGGGAAGAATGAAGGCAGCGGTGTGTTAGTAACAAATGCAAACTAAAAAGATCCCCTGCTTCTCCTTCTTATCAGGAGTGATGTTCAAGTCTGCAGCACAAAAAATATTTTGGGCCCCTTTACTGTAGACATTTTTAAAAAAGCATCGTTTGCTCAATATCTATTGCTCCAAGACAGTGTTATTGCAGGCATGAAGCCTGGGAAGTTCCTATTGCATTGCTTCAAAATAATATTTAATCTCATAATAAAGAGCTTTCTTGCATTGACATTTAAACAGCTTGGTTATTGAGGATAGCTCTGTAATCACTGAAGCATATTTAGGCATTAGTATCATTGCTCTCTCATAATATACTATAATCTCTGGCAATTAGTCCATGAGGGGAAGTAAAGCCTTGAAATTGCTAATTTATTGCCTCGGAAGCCTATTTGTCATTCGCATGCGTGCCAGCCGACTTGAGCTGCAATGGTTCTTTCAAATGCTAGAGAACATAGGCTGTAAAGAAAACCTGACAGGAACCTTTACTTCCCACCCTGGAACGGCGGTGTCCTGCCGAGTGCTCTGGCTGTACGCTCCTCAGCCGATGGACAAGGTGTCGGCATGGTTCACGACGCAGCCTGCGGGCCATGTGAAAGATGCTGGCGGGGACCAGAACCCTCTCAAGGCTTGAAGTAGCTTATCTCAATGACACGCTCAAGACCAGATTTTGCCTTCAAATCTGCGTGCCTGCCTCTTGCTGAGCAGTGGGGAGCTTTGCCTGCGGGTAGAATTTTGCCCTTGAATTCGGCTAGCCTGCGAGAGAGCAGCGCGACTGTCCATGAATGCAGGATGTCTCTGTTGGCGGCACTTACAAGAGAGAGATGCTAATACCGAACTGGGCAGAGCTAATTAGTCAGAAAAAGGCAGAAATGAATCCCTCCTGCTTTTTTTTCTTCTAGCGTGAGGCTTGGCTGATGCAGCTACAGGGTCAGGAATTTTGCCATAGGATTGGAAAGAATGAAAGTGGGATCAACATCTTACATTTTACAGAGAGGTTTGATCTACGCACTGTCTCTAGAGCAGAGCAGGCTGGAGGGCTTCTGAAGATGGGGGGAAGGAAGAGGATCAGATGGGATAAAACTGCACAGGCAGAGAGGCTGGACCCATAGGATTTTTGGGTTACTGGATGCCTAGAAAACATAGTGGCCAAGAAGTGACAGTCTTTCCCTGACAAAGCACTCCTCCAGCCCACTTCTTTTGCACAGATGGCTTCTTTTTTAACTGTGCCCTGCCTTGGCTGTGTCAGGGCAGCTGGGCTGGGTTTCAGAATGAATCATCTGCAATCGCAGCCAAAACAGGGACATTTTGGTAGGATGCAGAACAAGCCATTAAAAAACACAAAGCATCTGGTCACCTTTATTAAATGTATTAAGTGGAAAGGCAGCCATCCCACAGGTTGACATGTACGTGAGCCGAGCCCTTCATTTTTTGGAAGTTGAGCAGATTCAAGTTTGAAAATAAAAAAAGTACATTGTAGCTCAGAAAATAATGCATTATTTATTAGCTGTGACATTTCCAAAAATTCAAATGCCAAAGCTAAATATTGGTGAGCTTGCAGTTTTGGAGAGAATTTCAAAACATTTTACATCTCCTTTTTTTTTTTTGGATGAATATTTTGAGTCAGACTCAATAACCAGATTTGCACATACCTAGCTCTAAAACCAAATTGCATTGTTGTAAAGATGTTACTGGGTACTGGCACAGGTTATTTGGATGAGGTTCTGATAGGACCGTGGTTGCACTAGAGGATTGCACTATTTTAACTGTATGGGTGTCTAAACCACAGTGCAGGCACCCTGTGTAGAATTGACTGAGATATCTGAGTTATACCCCAAACAGCTCACTTCTTGGAGACAGTGCAGAGGACAATAAAAATAGGGTAATCAGAGCAGAGAAAACACAACCAGATCTTCTTCCCCAAAATCACAAAGCATGTGTAGTGCTGCTCCCTATGTGCTCCAGCAGCAGAGTCCACACTGCTGGTCTGTTGGAAGCCCTGCACTTACTGCATCTCACTTGTAAGGGAGGATAAAGGGAGGATAAAGGTTGGATCAATTTAATTAAGATGATTGCAGGGAATCATCGTGGTAAGTGTGCCAATAGGGCACTTCCCTGAAACTGGTATTTTCAACATATTTGAGGATTGCCTCTCAGTACTCACGTGCTGAATTGCCAGTGATGCTTCTCTGAAGAACAGCTTTGAAAAGCCATTCTACTGCCATCTCATTTGTGGCAGGAAGGAGTCTGATAAACACACGCAGGCAGTACACAAGGGTTAGCCTTAGAAAGTGTGCGGGTTGATTCTTGACTGGTAGAAATCAGATCCTTACTCCCACATGCATAGTTGCTCCTTGCAGTAAATTACTTGGATGCATTTATGGGGGTGCTGAGCGGGGTTGTGCTGTCTTGCATTTCCCCCTCCTTCCAAATTCAGCTTAAGGATGCTCTCTTACAAGTCCATGGGAAGTCAGTTGTGCAGAGGATGTGAAAGAAATGAGGATTTGCCCTGTCTTCTCTTCTTTTGTTTTTGGTTCATTGAATTTTATTCCTGTAATTCAATAAATGTGGTGAAGAAGGCCAGAGGATATGAATTAAATATGACAGGAGACCACAGGAATCCTGACCTTCTGTCTCTCAAGGAAATCTTGAAACCAACCCCCTGCACGTACCTATCAGCGTTCAAGCTACCGAAATCATTATAAATGCTATTGAAATACAACTAAGTTCCCTTTCTCCATTGCACAGCTAATTGCAACTTCCTGGAAAACAGTAGCTATCTGGAGACCTCATCCTGTGATATGCCTCTGTTTCTTTATGGATGCTTTGTTTTCTTCCTTTGAAAAATGGATTTAACTTCAAATGCTTTCATTCTGTCTATTCTGGGAAGGAGATATGTAGTTAAAACATTTCTCAGCCCAAGACACTCTGAGAAAACTTTAACACTTATCTATGGAATGTGCGGTCAGCTTTTACTTCAGCGGGCACTTAGGTATATATTTCACATCTAGATGACAGAACTTATATTACTTTAAAGAGTTCATCTATTTATGCTGCAATTTTTTGAAGACCTGTCTGCTTTTATTGAACCCTGCATGCTGGCAAGCAAAGCTAGCACTTCATCACCAAAATGAAAGAACTCATTTTGACATTTTTCTATTCCTTGACTATATTGGTAGGTCCCCTACAAGCCAATCACAGTACAGGAAAGTGTGGAAACTATAGGAGTGATGACCTCTTACTAGAAGGTTTGTCAGCTTTTGGAATGTCACTTGGATTCCATAAGACTTTCCAAGCCATCTCCCAGTACTCTGCATCTGTGGCCATTTGCATCTCCTGTTGACAGTGCAACAAGACTGCATTTTAAAAACATGATAAAATAATGCCGTTCTAAAATACCCTCATATAAGTGCTTATACGTATATATTGGTTCTGGCCAGGCCAGAGTCAACCTCCCCAAGCAGCCAGCCCAGGTGAGCTGAGTTGCCCAGGTGAGATGAGTCAGCCCGTGCTATTTTCCACACCACCTGACATCACTTCCCCATAAAAGGGTCTGGTTGGGAGGCATGCTGGTTTGGTGTCTCCAGAGCAGTCTGAGTGTGCCTGGGAGTTGGCCAGTTGGTCTTTGTGTTGTGCAGCCTTGGGTTGGTAAGGTACTGTACTCTGTGTTATCACTGGGGGTGAGTGTAGTTGCCTGTTATTGTTCTACTTTCACAGTGCTCTCGTCAGTAAACTGTCTTTATCCCAGCCCAAGGAGGCTCTGTCTCCTCTGCAAGTGAGTGGCATGTACTGCTCAGTCACTGTTTGGGGCTAAACCACCACAATATCTCTGGATGAGCTCAGCAGAAATCTGTGCGTTAAGGTCTGAAATAGGTTTAGTCTGGGTCCAGAAGTCTGTGATTTTGCCCATTATGCCAGAGTTTCTCAATATAATGCTTTGAGAAAGCATTGGTGGGTGTATATATACCATATACTGTGGGTATAGATTGCTTCAAAAGTTTACATGCACATGCCTGTGCACTGGAGGGAAGTCATCCCCTGCAACACACTATAAGCAATAGCTTGAGCACTTAATAAACATAAATATATATTATCGTGCTATAAACCTCTCCAATTGTGTAGCATTGTACAATGAATTTTGTAATGAGTAATCTCTCAGTCAATGCAAACACACAAGTGGTCTCAGGCCCCACACCTACTTAATGAGTAAAATGACCAATTTACCCAATTTTAGCCTTTCATAAGGATGAGTAGGACCATGTGTTACCTATAGAGGTCACAAGGAACTTAAGGTCTAGTCTGCTGTACATTCCAGCAATGACTGGCTTCTTTCTAGTCCATACAGTATCTCTCGTTCCCTGAAGAAAACATACAGGAGAGAAAAAACAATCTTTCCTTCCATGTTAAAAAACAGAAGTCTTCTCTCCTGTCCTACACCTTTAAAATTCTCTGTGTTATCCAAAAGAAAAAAAGTAAATAGAAAGGAGCATCTTATCTTCAATTGAATTTCCCCTGAAAGACCAGAATGCCAGGTAGGTCTGGAGGAATTTGAAGAAGCATTGCCTGTAGGTGTTTTCTAAACACTTGAGGTTGATAAATACAATGTTTTCAGAATATTCCTTCTCTTCTACATATTTCCTTTCATCTTTATTTTAAATGTATCAGCTTTTACCTGAAGCTTCCTTCAGAAGGAAGCAGGAGAAAAATGAATGAGACTTCTTTGTCTTACAAGCCCCTGGTTCAGTAGTAATGTTATTTTATAAATTTCACTAAATTCTTAATATAAAAAAATGAACCTGAGGTTGGAGATAGTGGATCTGTTTTGGGGGCTTTAACTTATTTAAATGATCCATTTCTCTTTGAGATAATTCCAGAAGTACTTCAGTGGAAGCTCATCTCAGAGCAACAGGGCACCTCATCAAAAGGTTTAAAAAGAAAAGAAGAGGGGAAAAAATCTTCAATAGAGCCTGTGTCCTTTTATCCTTGATTTACCGAGCATATCAGTTACCCCCCTTTGTTAAAGGCTCTTTTCATTTATAGGTATAAAATAAATTCAACCATTTTATCAAGATGTTCTTGTTACCAACCACCAGTATAAATTTTACTTGCTGTAGGTGGGGAAAAGGTTTTCTGGCACAGCAGTTGTCCAATTAACTGGAGTATTACAGGCAACAGAAATAGTTTCCTCAGTCTCATTTCATGAATTGCCCAGATGCACAAGGAAGATGCATTTTCTTCTCACTGGTTGCCTATTTGTATTCATAATCCCATGTCTCAAAGCCTTTGTGAATGGCTGGCGGTGGTGGCGATGGCATCCATAAAGGCATCCATACTGTGCAGGTAGGTTGGAGCGTAGGCTGTACCTGGCACTGAGTGAATTATTAATTAATAATAAAGGTAAAAAGTTGTCCTCTAAGTAGTGGAGCTAAAAGAGCCTTGCTTTCCACAGCTTTATGTCCTTTGTCCCCTGTCTTTCACTGCAGTAATGCTGTCTGTCTGTCATGTCTCCTATGACACTTGAGCAGGCAGAGGGCACTCAGATGGGCTGACGTACCTCAAAGTCATGTAATCCCCTCCCTACATAACCAGGTTAAAAGTACTGTGCATCACATTCCCTAAAAAGAAAGAGTTTTGCCTGAACAAACACTGAATATTAAGTCATGATGTGGAAGAATTTGGTTCCCATGCTCCTGGACTTTGAACTCTTTCCTACTTATTGGCTTTGTCTTTGTTTCCCATCAATAACTCAGAAGTTCTTAGTAGACTTTATTTCAAGGTGTTTGGGAATATCCCTCTGTAGCCATGACTCAGCTACCCTGGAAGTAAAGAGACATAGACAACAGAAAGGCAAAACCAACTTGGGAGGACTCTCACTGGTGATCCAAGGAGGAGAGTCCTTCATTGGATAGAGAGTAGTGGGATGAAGCTGAAGAAAAAGACCTGTCAGGGTCAAAGTGTTCTGCCCAGTTCTGAGAAGACCCTTTTGTCAGTCAGCATGAAGGAAATGTGGTCTCTTTGCTAACAGGTATTGATGGGAGTTTTTGGTCTGGGGGGAAAAGTGAAAGGCAGGGACATGAGTAATTCAATTAAAATGAATTTTACTAAATGGAAGATGTAACTGTACCCTGGGAAACCATGATGGGAAAAGTTGAAAATTATATTCATGTGGTGCTAGAAAAGTGTCTAAAGATGAAAATGCTATTGGTGGTGAGACAGTTGGTCACTGCAGTACAATCAGGTCCTCTGTAATAACTGTGGCTGCATCCCAGATCCCCCTTTCCTGGTTCTGGTTTCTTAGGAGTGCATTGTCCTTCAAACTTGTGTTTTCTTGGTGTCTTCTAGATGGAACTAAGTCTGAAAACTCATCTAATAATTTTTTTAAGCTAACAAATCACAAGTGGATGTAGAACAAGAGACTGGCAACAAAAACGACTCTGTACTGTACAGCCTCATTAAGGCAAGCTGGAAAATTGTTCTTGATTGGAGAGAACTGTCACTTTCTAGTTGTACAGAAGATTTTCTGTCAGCTGGACTGCATGTTGGTCAGTCTGAATTTATGAACATAAACCAAAACATCTCATGCCCAATGTTTAGGTACATTCCTCGCATCCATAGAGCTGGTCAGGAATCATTTGCCCTTATCGTGACTTTTGCATATGCACAGACCAGAAGAAAACTCCTTCTGATATCCCTTTTCATTGATGACCTCCAGATTTTCTTACCGTCTTCTCTGTGCATACAAAAGCATGTATTTATGTGCCTAAAATGGCTGGACTTTTTTTTTGGAGGCCGTTGGGACTAATAACAGACTATAAAGCTCCACATCCCCAGGCTACTAGGTCTGATCCAGGCCAGGTCAGTACAGATTGACAATTATCTTCTCTTGGATGTGCAGTGGCCTGCATGAAATGACTTTGGTCTCAGTCCAGCTCCCTGTGGATCAGTATGTACATCGCAAACTCCATTTCGATCAGCAGTGACTGGCAAATTTGCTGGCAGACTGAGCCACTTCACCATTTTACCTTCACAAACCATTGCTTCAGGTCAAGCTTGGTGGCGTGGCCGTGTGATCCGTTTCAAAGTCCCTGTAGGACTTTTTCTGGGGACAAATAGCACAGGTACTCAGAGCTTCTGGAGCAGCACTGTTTGTAAGCACTGCTAGGCACCCAGATTGTACCACATCTTTCTTAAATGGCAGATGCCTTTCTGCAAAGTTAATCCGATTCTGAGATGGCTCTGCCTCCAGTTAGCCAGGAAACAGTGAACATCATCTCAGTGCGAAGAAACTGGATGTGGGCTGAACCCAGGATTTCTCTAACAACTCACAAATGGATTCTTCTGGCTCTGCTGTACTACAGGAGAAGATATCTTACATTCAGATCCCAGCAGGGAAGATCATTATGGGGAGGCCGCCTCTGTATTCCCAGGCTTTCAGACTAAGCCGCTCCCCTATTGATTTTTATATCAATGACCCAGGTACTCGCTGCCTATTAGGCTTGTTGGTGTTCTCCCCCTGGAGCTCATATTGACCAATTAGACAGTTCTGCTGGAGCACTGGCAGCCACAGTGTTTAGGAGATGGTGTTTTCCTAAACCCTGACAGCAGTCATGTCAGCGCCTGGCTGCATGAGCCTTAATGAAGGGTCTTCTCTCACTTTGAGGCATATGTTGTATGCTTTTGAGCAGGTGAACTATTGTACTGGAGTATTTAGCAAGGTCATGGGATGCACAAGACACAGTGGGTCTCCCTCGGTTGTGGGAACTGCATCCCTTTCTTTAAATTCAATGGAATTTTTCAGGCCCTTTTATGAACTCCTTCCGTTTCATTTTGTTTGCTCGCTCTCTTATCAATGTACAAGCTGCAGAAATCATCTGTGACAGCTCAAATTCTACTTTGTCAGCCCAAGTTTACCTGAACACAACTGCTAGCTTGGGTAGGATTGTCCCAGATACACAAGAGCAGAGTTTGTCTCAGTGACTGCCTCCACTAACGATAACTTATTCAGTCACTCACAGTGTCTATAATTTGGTGAGAACTGTGAGCAAGTCCCAGGTCTCCTCCTTTTTCGTCTTATATTTACTTTTACTTCTGGGCTCAGCTGCGGTTTTATTTACCTGAATAACTCCAAAGTTTTCGTAAGTGGGTCCAAAGGAACCAACTTCATATAGAAAGCCTGAAAACCTCTCACTTTGTTGCTAGTTGACATATTTCCTGTATTTTATCCTTAATTGGCAATGGGGCTATGTCAAATTGCATTTCTGTTCCTGTAGCGTCAGTCAGAATCAGTGGAGCTCAATATTCTGTTCAGACTGAGTTATTTGATCTGAATTTTGCAGAGGAATAAACTGCTTGCCAATAACAGTGTCCTTTTTAATCTATTAAGCTTCTAAATGTGTGTATCTTTATCCACACCATTGGTGGATCTATGCATAAAAGTGTTGGTAACTGGCTCTCCTGGCAGTTCACATTGCAAACTGACTCATTAAAACCACCTAAGATTTAAGCTGGGGGTTAGGCTTTTATTTTATTTTCTGTCTGGCTATACTGTCAAAGGAAACGACTCGATCCTTTACAATCAGACATGTGTACTTGGGAAATCCTGGGGCGTTGTGTTATGCCAAAGGGCATCTGGAATTTTACCGGATCTCAGACTCTCTTGCTTTAGGCTTTTGGGTTTGGAAAAGCCTGTGGAAGTTTGAAAGGGATGCCCGTTTCCCTGCCTCTGCATGACTGCCAGGTTATTTACTGGCTTCTCAGCTGGTGCATCACAAACCCCATTAGTTTAAAGCTGACATTGAATGTTATTCATTTCATCTCATAAAATATCTTTTCTTTTTTAGATGCTTTCCTCTTTATTTTTGTCCTTCTTCCTGCTTTGATCCATTCCCCTGTGCTCATGCAGCTCAGAACTGAGGTCAGCCACGGGTGTTAGCCTCATCAGCCCCATACCTGCATATTTTCCATCCACATTGCTGCTTCTGTGGCTTCAGTGCCCTTAGCAAGGAACCAGCTGAGGATACCTGCTGTGTACAGTGCATTTAACTCCTCCTGGGCTCAGTCCATCCAGTCTGGGGGAACAAGAGTTCAGGTGTGCACTCATGTTCTGAACTTGTTTGGCACCTTCCGCTACAGAAGATCTCCGCTGGTGACCGTGTGCCTGGTAGGGAAGTCTCAGCTTGGAGACTATGCTTGGACATTATCCTTAATTGTATAGCACAGCTGTAGAAGAATTTGAAAAGAAAGTGTGCAAACAATGCAGAATTATTTGGATCATCAAATATGAAGCTGGTAGCAAATTTAAGGGAATATTTGTGGTACTGAATGAGCGGCTGAGTTGAAATGTGGTGTTCAAAACCACCGAGTATCAGACAATGGGAAAATAAGATTATTTAAGTTACCTTCACAAAAGGTGAATTCTAATTTCATTCCTCCCATTCAGGGAAAGAGATCAGGCAATCACAGTGGATAGCTTCCTGAATAACTCAAATTTCAGTGCTCCACAACCGTCAAAAAACAAACGGAGCCAGAGCGCCAGATAAAACAGTGAGAGTGATCAGGAGGAGAACAAAACAGGATGGAAAATCCATTTTTGCAGCATTATAAAAATCCATAATGTAACTAAATCTCAAATGGCTGCGTACAGTTAGCTGATTCCTGCTTACAAAGGATATAATGGAAGTAGCGAATGGTGACAAAGATCATCTTTTATATGGAATAGCTTCTATAGAAAGAGTGACCTGATAAGCTAGAACTGAGCTCAGAAAACAGATGGCTGAGGAGGGATACGATAGAGATCTGTGGAACTGGGGATGGCGCATAGGACACGAACAAGGAATGGTTATTTACTATTTCTAATAACACAGGAACAAGGGGCAACCAATTAAATGATTGCACAGCAGGTTTGAAGACAAAGATAGTGCTTTTCACAGAATGCGTAATTAAATTGTGAAATGGCTCCCATAAAATGAGACTAAGAGTGGGATGATTTTGCTTAGAAAAGGGGTCACCGAGGGTAGGTATGTGAGAGGTCTCTTACAGCGTGGGGGAAGGGGAAGAAGGAAGGCATGTTTGCTATTTATCACAGGATAAAAGTTTCCCAATTAAAAATCAGGCAGCGGATTTGAAGCAAATAAAGATAATTTTTCTCCTTTGTAGTCATAATTAAACTGTGGATCTTCTTGCCAGAGGACGTCTAAGAGACTGAAAGTTTAAATGATACCTTCTGTTTCTTGGGTTTGCTGATGATTTTTTTTTTGCAGAACTGTTCAGACTTGTCAGCCAGAGCCCAAATTTATTACTGCAAAAAAGTCAGGAGGCCACAGTTGTTCTACAGGGTAGATCTTGGACTGTGCTGCTCAGGGGACAGAGCAGAAATCATCTCTCATTTCCAGACAAAAGTACTCCCAGGAAATAACTGGTGCAGAATCATCACAGCCAGCTCTGAATTCTCTCTTAAGTACACTGCACTGAAATGCTTCTCCATGTTTCCAAGTGGATTCTGTTAGCCACCAATCTCTTCTGCCCAGACCCTGTATGGAAGATGCTGGAAGTGCACACAATGTCTTAAAGTCTTTCTATTTCTATTCCATTTTAAAAAGCAGAAGAAAACAGGGGTGTTTTTGTCTTTACGAGTAGCATTTGAGGACCGTGGTTCACTATTTGACATACTCCACTTCTGTCCCATGGTTTTGGCACAAACACCTTGTTGAGCACATCACGAAGAGCACGTGTACCAACTGGATACTGCTCAGGCATGGAAATGCTTTCCACCAGCTTGAAATAATGCACATTATGCCTGAGCCATTATACCTTTTGGGGCATTTAATTGTGACATGGCCATGGGTTTTGGAGCATTTCACCATAGCAGCTGATCAGAGTTCGTTCTAGTAACAGCAGCGAGCCTCATGGATGTTTGACTCTTTATAACCTTGCCAAAGTTTAAAGTGCTCTGAGAGTCTCCTCCCTGCCTGACCTGAACTGATGTGGAGTGACCCTATTGCAGATTTAAATTGCTTTAAGTAACACAGGACTTGGTTATCCAGCCATCCCCGAAATGTGTATTGGTGATCCTCCTGACATACCTGTGATCCACCTGCCCCCATAGTCTGTCTTCCCAATAACTAAATCTAATCCTGTGTGTTATAGACATTTTAATTTCCACCTGAAATATCTGCTCCACAAACAATCTCCCCAGCTCCTTTGTGAACAGGTTTCAGATTCTTTTGTCCTATCTTGCCCTCGTGCAGCCCAATGCTGGTGCTGGCTGAGCTCTGCACCCTTATCCAACCTACCCAACTGCTGACCTTAGTCATGATTTCTGAACTGCGTGTGGCTGTGCTCCTTGTACTGCATCGCAGGCTGCCGTGGGAGGCTGTCCTCTCAGAGGTGATGCGCCATCTCACCGGATGAAATGTCCCAATGAAATGATGTAGGAGTTGTTTTACCCAGTCTAAATCCAATCTCCTATTTTTGGAGAGGTCCCTCCTGGATAAATGTGTTTTGTGATATTTTATTAGGTGAAAAGTGCTGACTGTAGAAAAAAAATCTTGTTCAGAGGTTGATGATCATCTTTTTTACTCTCTACACTGCTTTCCTCGTGAATACGTTTCATTATATGATGCTGTATTCATTGCCTTGCTGACACTAAAGAGCTCTGCAGTTAAGGCCTAAATACTAAACCAGGCAGATACTCAAGAGGTGTAAAGTTGGTGTAGATTTTTTTTGCCAGCAACAGTGCTACACTGATGTATGGGAAATGGGGGGAAAGGTGCTACCTCTTGCCTGCTCTCTTTATTGAATTGTCTTTCTGGGTTTTTAATGCCTGGATTTAGGTGGCTGAAATGGTAGGAATGGATTTTTTTTTTTAATTGCAGATAACTGACTGATATTGGGCATATTTGTAGTGCAAACTAGAAAACTATTCCCTGGTGCTCACTGGCAGAAGTCCAACTCAGGTTTGCTGAGTTTTACTATGCAAAACCAGATTTTTTTAATGAAAGCTTTATTTGTATTTGTTTTCACTTGATTTCACGGGGGAGGGAACCCTCACAAAGCTGGAACTTGCTGCCCTTACTCTTAAGAGTCCTGCTCCACTTCAGCATCAGCTTTCTTGTGCCAGAGCATTGTTCCTTTTGGATGCATGAAGCAGTGAGAAGCTCTAGAAATGAGAATCTGGTTCAGGTTCCTCTGTCACCTTACTGAGGGATCAAGATGTGTTAGGGCAGTGGCAGCCTGTAGTAGGTCACAGAAACTGTATTGGGGTTTGTAAAACAGGAATCCACAAAGTTCAGATGGATTTTATACAAACTTGGAAAAATAACAAACCACAGATACTTTAGGGCAACTTTTTCTCCCCCTCACTGTCAGTGCTCCCAGCCTTGCATAACAAAGGCTTTGGCTATAACCAGTGAAATTAAATAGTATTTAATAAAGTACTGAAGTACTTAAAATTAGCATTATTTATAATAATTTTGCTTAAAGATCTCATAACAAATGAAGTTTCCTTTTAGTTTGTGTGTGTTTTGCTGAACACATTTGATCAAACCCTAAATTTAAGAATTATTATTACTATTATTGGGCTGACTAATTCTGAGCTTGGCATTTACTGTGGAATTTACTGTACGAATTAGCATATTAGCACAAAATCAGAGGTGGAATAAAATGCTGACGTCCATTTGTAAATGTTTGCAAATCCCTGTAAGATTATAGGAAGCGAAGCAGTACGTTCTTCCTGCTCCCCAGGGTTGCTGTGCCTGGTGCCTGTGGCACATCCAGGATTTACAGTGTGCTCAGAGGACTGTGATGCCGCTGGGGTGCAGACTGGGGAGAGCTTTGCAGATGGCTCTTGGAAGTGTTTTATGATTTAATGAAAGACTCTGGCATTCAGGACTGCCAATGGTTGTGTCTTTGAATGAGTCACGAGCTGTAAAGTCACTTTTTAGACGTAAGAAAGCTCTTTGCCATCCTTTCCACCTTACCCCATCTGCTCCCATAAAAAGGGCAAAGGGCAAAGGGGGATTAATAAGGTCGTCAGTGATTTCATTGAGCCATTTTAGATGTATATCAAACTCTAGCATAGCTACATCATATGATGTTACGGTAAAGGACCATTTGTCAGTTCTTGGTAACAGTGATTACCTGCAAACTGAACACTTGACTTGTTTGGGGCACAAGATCCTTCCCCAACTTTTTTTTCTGCATTTTATCATTAGCACCAATAATAGCATCTGCAGGGAGTAATTAGTAACACCCAGAGGGGAAAGGAATTCTGCCAGAGGACATCATTATGTCTGGGAAACTAAAGATGCTGTGTGGTAAGGTCATGAACAAATTGCTGTAGTCTAGGGTGGAAGAAAGGACCAGTAAAAGTACAAAGTTTCCTACTGCTGCTTATAGGCTTATAAAGAGCACATTAATTTCCACTGGAAACACCATTAGGGAAATTAGTTTGTTCTGACAGTTTGTGTTGCTGGACACCATATGTTTACCTTGAGGGGATGTTTGTGAAGAACCACTTTGGGTTAATTGTAAATGTCACAATTAAATAAGTAAATATACAGACCCGTCTGTGATCTGCATCAGCACAGCCGCGGTGTGCCATGTAACGTGTGTACATATCAATATATAGACTTTCACACACCAAATCTGTACTGAGCAGCTTATCTGGACACACAGACATCAGATACAAACAGCAGCTGCATGTGGTCTTTACGATCTGTTTATCATTACACATGTACAGCACTGTGCTGTGCCTCTCTTTCCCTCTAACGCCCGTGCTTGTGAGCTCTGAGAAGGGAGCATTGAGCTGCCTGGCTGCTGGTGGCAGGTGTTGCACCTCTAATTCATCTGGCACGAAACCAGGTGAGGAAGGGGAGAGGGAGCAAAGCGAAGAGTGTGTTAGAAATCTCAGGTTGGTCGGAGTCACGTTGTAGATTACTGAAGGTTCAAGCATGTTGCCTTTCTGTGTTGTCAGTGCCCCCCTAGTAATCTGCACAGGATTTGAGGATTTTCGGCACCTTGATGGATTAAACCTTAAGAACACTCAAACCCGTCTCATCGGTCTGTCATGCAAACTGGAGGCCAAGCTTGGTAGCAGCCCTGTTAAGTCTTCTGCATTGCAGGGGCCTTGAAAAATTGATTTTCTGTTTTGCCTCTGACTTCAGTGGAACCAGGCTTTCACCCTCCAGGGCAAATTTATTCCTGTAGATGGTACCTACTTCTGAAACTCTTAAGTTTGTTTCCTTAAATAGTCAAGCTTTGAGACAGACTGGGTATGGGTCCAGACTCTGCTGGGTGATGTTGACCATTGCTGGGTCTTTAACTCCCTGTATGGTCTGTGATACCCTTTCTTTTTTTCTTCAAAAATGCATTTAATGGATTAAAAATCACCAGAAATAAATCCCAATCTCTGTATTGAACACTAGGGAAAGATTTTAAAGGGAGTGGGCCATTGTTTACAGCAGGAATGTATTCTTAAAAGAAAACAAGAAATCTAATCTGTTAGGGCAATATTAATCCAGGGAAAACACTTTCTGAGGTGTCCAGAGCTTGTTAACACAGCCAACACCTAAGGCTGCACTGATGTGTCTTTAAGCTCTACTAATATTGTACAATAATAATTTTCATGGAAGAAAATCTTCCCCTCTCCCTGAACAGAAACAAGACGTATTATTGACTGCCCTCCGGAAAGATGGATGCTCTGGCCCTCGTGAGTCTATTAATATTTGATGCTGATGGATGTGAGCTGGCAGCCTGAGTTATTAATGGAGGTTGGTTCTTTGGACCTCACCCTCAATACATAGGGGAGAATTAAAACAATAATAAGAACTGTATGCCCAAACCTCTCGTGGTGCCAGAGGAGTCTGTGATTTAGTTTGAGCAACAATTAGTGTTTCTGAAGTACTTAAAAGTATGGAAGGGCATATAGGTGGTGTTACATCGCTGCTACCATTTGTTTTGTTTTAAAGCTGACCTCTTAGGGTCCCAGGGATCCCAGATCCCCCACCTGTATCTTTGATGTGTTGGGATACTCCCACCAGAGTGGAGCATTCATATGATCCCACCTCCCATAGAGAGCTGTTCCATTGATATGTGAGTCAGATTTGAGCCCTGAAATGAGGAAATAATTAGAGATTTGGGGGAGATACTCTGATCAAATGGAACTTCTAGGTGAAACTGATGGAGGAAAGTGAAGCACTTTGGAAAGTTTGTGATGTCCATATGGATCATTCTGACTTGGAAAAGAAAAATGTAAAATACTGAGTTATTTATAGCTAGATTTCTTAATATAGCTTTAACATTTTCAGGGGTATACGTTTGATTGAATTAGCTACTCTTTCCTATCATGTACACCACATCCAGACATTTCACTACTCTCATTAACCTCCCGATCTTAATAGAAAAAAGAATAATCAACATAAGGAGCACAGCTGTTGATTAATTTTACTAAACAGGATAGAAGGATAAAGTACCATATTGCAAGAGCGAAGATTCAATACACAACATTGGAAATCAGTTTAATAGAATGTATAACTCATTAACAACTGGAGAGCCATCCACGGCGGCATTATTCACTTGGGCAGGTGGTGAGAGGGAGGTGGAATTTACATATCTTTAACCGTACCTGAATGCATTTCATTTCATAGGTCATTCTCCCAAATCAAGTTCAAAATGTTAATAACGGGGTGTGCATTTATAATTAATAAAATCTTACAGCCAGTGCTATAGTTCAAGTGCGTTTTCCTCTTATGTAATTAAGAAGTTAAGTGTTTTTGGCAGTTGTCACTCAGAGAGCTCTGAAGGTCTCACTTGTCAAACCCAGGGACAGGAATCTCATTAAGCCAGTTATTTTTTCAGTTAAGGTTTGTTTGCGAAGTGTGTGGAAGGGGGACAGCCAGGGTGACCAACCTCTCCCAGTCCATAAAGTGTAGTATATTAAAGTAAATGCCAAAACTGAAAGGAGTGGTGAATAAAGATGAATCAAGGTGATGTTTAGCTTGTGTACAGGACCTTTTCTTTGGGATACCCAAAGTGGCTGTGTCTGCCTGCCCTCAGAAACCTGGGCGATTGATATCAGCCTGTCATGCACATGGCCAGGGAGAATTTATGGCATCACACGAGCTGCTCTGTGGTCACGGAGGTCAGCTGAGCAAGTGGAAATCACAGACTGACAGATTGTTGGGTTGGAAAGGACCTGCAAAGGCCATCTAGTCCAACCCCCCTGCAGTGAGCAGGGACGCCTTTAATTAGAGCAGGTTGCTCAGAGCTTCATCAAGCCTAACCTTGAACATCTCCAGGGATGGGGTCTCTGGGCAACCCGTGCCAGTGTCTCACCACCCTCAGAGCAAAGAACTCCTTTAAATGTCTCATCTAAACCTGCCCTGCTCTAGTTTAAACCATCACCCCTCATCCTATCGACCTTCTGCTTCCACCCATGGTCCAGATGCTGGTTTAGTCAGTCTGGTTCCCAAGGGGATGATTCAGCTCCTCATCACTCTGCGCTACTTTCCTTTTCAAAGGAATTTTCTTTCACTTCGAGATCACTAGTACAAACCCAGATAAGGTCAGTTGTCATAGAAATTATTAGCAGTACCAGCAGTTCTGTGTTGTACATGAAATGAGTTGGGAGTTTCATTCGCACAAGATACGGCTTTCTAAGTGGCACTAATTGGCTGTCTAATTGTCACACGCAGCAGAAAGGCAGAGGATTGATTAGGCGTGGAGACTGAATGCCCCTCTGCTGTCCTGCTCAGCTCTGGGCTCCTGTAGCTCATTCCATAGGCATGCTGGCAGGGTAATGAGGGGCAGCGGGTGCTGGATTTGCTGGCTGTCAAGACAGCACCTTTCACTGCCAGGCCCTTTTAGGGGAGCGTGTTTTACTCCACCGTGGTCAAAGATAGCATCTTTTACAAACACTACTTTCACTCAAAAAAAAATCAGAGGCTTGTAGGATTTACTTCTGAAACACGGCGTATTTTAACCATTTCTTTGACTTCCCCCCTAAAAAAAGGGTTTTATTATAAAATAGGATGAGTCATACTGGTGCTAGGCAGAACTGCTACAGCAAGCATATGGGGTTTATGGTGCTCAGAAATCTGTTCATATTTCCTTTTACTGTCTCAGTGTCTGATGCTGTGATATACTGGCTCCTGGAGGTACTTGCCACAGCATAGGGAAGCTGACATTTGGTACGTTCGTCTCCTGATAAATGGATCCTCCTGTCAAACAGCGAAGCCTCTTGCCCACAAAAATGCATTTTGACCAATATCTTCTCCCCTGAGCTATGGTATAGGTCACACTGCCATGTAGTTACTCTTTACCTTTGGAGTAGGATAGCTCTCTGTGACATAGAACTAAATTATGAAAGTTTGACTCACCGAAGAAGTAAATTTAGGAGCTAATTTGTGATTTTGAAAGTCAGGACTACATGCAGAAGAAAAAGGAGCAAAAAACACCTTATATATTCTAACATGTTGACCAGCCTATGGCACTTGGTGAATAGGTTTAAAGCGACCGTGCTCTGATTTTAATTCCCTTGTTGCATCAGATGAACAACATTCTGGAGATGTCTCTCCCTTTCCAGTCACACCAGTTAATCGGTATGTAGAACATACTGTAATTTGCTCTTGAAACACACGGTATTCCTGTAACAGTTCTGTAACACTGAAGTGTTTACTCTCCCTTGCCTTCCCCTCACCTAAAGCAGAAATAAGTGGGAGAGTGTTTCTGTGATTTGCTCTGTGCCTCCTGTCTCTGCCATACACCCAGCTCCTTGTTCAGCATCCTTCCTGAAGTCACAAAGCAGATTAATTGAAAACAAATGCAGGTACAAGCTACACATCAAGGTCTAATGCACCTGCCATGTAGTTTTCCCCTCTGCCAGGCTGTGGAAGACGAGCACGTACGCGATCCTTTAGCTATTTTAACAACCCTGTTCTTAGAATATATTTTCCAAGGAATGCAGGGCAATCTTTGCACAGTTTCAGACTGTATATTTTGTGATTAGTGTTTTGTAAGTGATGTTTTGCTTAATGATCTAACATCTGTTCTAGGAGGTTTGTTTTTGTAACTTCCCCACCTCCTGCTGAATGAATGCCAGAAACTTGTCCCTTTCCTCCAAGTCAATCAAAGCACTAATTGCATCATAATCACAGGAAGCAGCGGTGACTGCTCAAGTGCTGAAGACTCAGCAATCAACTCGTAACACTCTGCTCACTGTTTGGAGAGAGAGAAAGCCTCCCTGTGCAGAGAGGGGAATTTCCCGTGATTCCCATTTCTGTAGCTGACTCTGATTTTCCTGGTTTGCAGGGAGATGACTGCACCATTACCTGCGTGGCAGGAACCTACGGTACCAATTGCTCATCCGTTTGTAATTGCAAAAATGACGGTGCATGTTCCCCTGTGGATGGTCTGTGCTACTGCAAAGAAGGTAAACAACATTCAGATTTAACAATTGTCTGCAATTTGGCACCAATGCTTCTCCCCTTTTCAAACAGCACAGCTGTGCAGTCAGTAACTCCACTATTTTCTTGTGCCTGTCAGTAATTCAACAGTCTGCCCAAGTAGCAAAACCCGACAGGGGCCTGACTGGATGTTTTGTCTCTGCCCTGAACAGCAGCCAGGCCTCACTGCTCCGCCGCAAGAGCAGGTCGCAGAACTGAGCGTGCTGGCAGGGCCACAGCTCCTCTCCAAAGGAAGTGCAAAGCAATCCCTGGGCTGCTGGGGATTTTCTTGCCCTGTTTCTCCAGGACTCCGAAGCCCCCGTTCTCCCCTCCATGCCTGCAGTGACACAACTGAGCCTCCCACCTCTTTAGCTCCTTGCATCATGCTGTGCCTGGCCATCCTTATCCTCACCAGACCTGACCTTGACCTGCAGACTGCCCGCCTGACTTGACCTTGGCCTAGTCTCATTCCCATAGGCTTTCCCAGCACTCTGGGCTCCTTGCTGATCTTGGCTGCAAACCCTGTGCTGGGGGGCTGGAGGGGGCTTGCTGGCTGCCCTTGCTGCCATCCTCAGATCACTGTATTCACTCTGTCCCCAGCCATGAGCGGTGTCTTCCATCCCCTGAGCCAGCATGGGATTGCAGGATGCAGCTGTCTTTTATCTGGGGAAACAAGAAGTCTTGCCTGCTCCAGAGTCTGCAAGACTAACTTCTTTTCATGTGTCAATAATTCTCTTATGTGCCTGGTAGTGAGCAGAACCCGTGTATCCAGCAGTCACCGGAGAAATCTCATCCTGCTCTGTCACATGATGTCTCTTACATGCCTGCCCCCCAGAACACCAGCATGAGCTATGGCTGCATGGCACACAAGCTCTAAAACAGAAGTGAGGCAAATAACGATAAAATCTGGCATTTCAAACGTGAATTAATGGATCACTGTAGAGCCCCATTTAATGAGGGTGTATAAACCATGAGTTACTGCTTAAGTCCATTACATACAGCTGCAGTGTAATGAAAGCCATTGTGCCACTGATAGTTAAGATTTGAGCCTTAATGGTTAGAAATTATGACCTTGGTCTTTTTTTAGGTGTAATAGCTTCTTTATATTAAAGAATGTTCTCAAAAAAATATGAGGTAAGAAACAGGCAGCATCAAATGGCAAGTTTCTTGCCTTCTCGTTGATCAGCGGGTCTCCAACCTGCCAGGCATGGCTGCACTCTCCCAGAGAGGCATCAGGCACCTTACTCTGGCCAACAGCCAACACCATGATTCCTACAGCACCCTTCTGTATGTATAGATGCTAGTAGATGAAGCTGGGAGGTAATAATTAAAAGGCCAGTCTTTGACCTCAAGGTAGTCTTCATTTACACCGAGATCCAGGAGGAAACTAGTCTTAGAATCAAAATCAGTTTGCAAGCTGCCTGTCTTGCAGTCTCTTCCTTGCTTTTTTTCCCAAAACCATCCCAAATCCTCTTTCCTCTCACATGTTTCTGTAGGGTGGCAAGGAGTGGATTGCTCTATTCCATGCTCAAGTGGAAGCTGGGGTCTAAACTGTAACCAGACATGTTACTGCACGAATGGAGCAGCCTGCAGACCGGCTGATGGCTTTTGTCTCTGCTCGCCTGGCTGGCAAGGGGAGTACTGTGACCAGCCGTGCCCTGTAAGTACCACTGGGAAGGTCTTGCATCCCCTTTAATGCTCTTCTTACAGTAGGTATGTTAGGATCTCACTTTTTCCATGGCTAACTGAAGGAAATAGTGTGTAAATAACAGATTTTCTCACGGTCAAGTAGATGTATTTGCATTATATTTTATCAGAGTTATTGCTGTGTTATTTGCATTTTCTCAAACGATGTTTTTTAAAGTGATTCCTCATTTGGTTCGATGTAGAAATCTTGGGCACTGGGTTGTTTCTGTTGTCTCTTTATGTTAATTTTCAAAAAATGCGATTCAGCATTAAGAAGGACATGATAGATGATTTTGCACATTTTGGAACAAAAACCTGATTACTGAGAGACTTTTTTTTTTATATTTTTTGAAGGATGGAACATATGGTCTTAACTGCAGTGAACGTTGTGACTGCAGCCATGCAGATGGGTGTGATCCTGTCACGGGTTACTGCTGCTGTCTTGCAGGCTGGACAGGTAAAAAGAGCAGTTGCCTTTGTAAACCTTGGGAGTTTTGTTGTTCTGGGGGTGTTTTTGGGTTTTTGGTGGCTTGTTTTGCTTTGCTGCTGCATCAGTTATAGCACTGGACTTGTGACTGCAGGCTTTTAAATAATAGATTGAGACAAGATCAACTGAACTTACCCGTATCTGAATCACTCATGGTGGTGACAATAATTGGCATTCATTAAATTTGTATTCAGATTAGATGAAGATGGCTCCAAACCTGGGGCCAGATGTTAGCCTTCTGTAAAACGAGTCCTCAGGAGGGATGCTGCAGATCATCTGGAAATCCTGCAGAGTTTTTCTCCTTGAATGGCCCTTTCCACAGGGGTGCGGTTGTGGGGTGGATGCCTAGGGATGTAGAGAGATGTTTTCTCAATGCTAGGAGTCACACAAAACCCCAGTTTTGTCCCAAAACATTGTCTTTATGTCTTTCCCCTTTTCCCCTGCTTCGTATCACAGCGGAGGGTAGTTATGGAGAGCAGATTAATGCTGATTTGACAAAGAGTTGTCATGATTACACAGAGGCTGGGGAATACTCAGTGAAGTAGGGGACCCCAGGCTGGAGATCTCGGCACAATCAGACCTGCACTAGGCTCCACACTGATATGTCTCTTTGCCAGCTTTTGACAGCTAACATAACAGCAGCAGGGGGCAAGTTATTGACCCAACGAGTATTTCACACTTTGCTGCCTGAAGTACTGGTTAATCTCCTTCAGGTCTCTCTAGGGGCTCTGGAGGGAAAGAAATTTATATTCTTGCCCATAAGTGCAGTGGCACCAACAATCAAAATGTGGTAATATTAACAGCAATTCATTTGGGAAGTTTAATTGTTTTTCAAACAAGTACAAGTTGGAAGATGTATGAAGCAAGGTGGGCTGATCAGACAGACAGCATTTGGGTGCTGTCACCTTACATCTTATACCTTAAACCCGTGCATGCCTTCTCTTTTTGATGGGGAGAACATCACCACGGCAGCTCAGCTCTTAGAATGAAGTTGTACCTAGCATTAGCTCCTGGCAGTGAATTCATACCTTGAAGGCACAATGGAAAAAATCATTTAAGAAATAAGACACAGAGATAGGGAATTCTACACACTGCTTACAACCAAGCTACTTTTAAAAGATAGTGGGCATGCAGCCCTGGAAGGGGCATATTTCCCCCAAGAAAATCTAGTTTATGGGCTCACTAATATCCCATGCTCCAGCTTGCATTCCTCATGCACTGGAGTGCATTCATCTTTCTTTGAGCCTCCTTACCATCAATACATCCATCTATCAGGTGTTAAAACTCTGCTGTGCATTACTGATGATCATCAGGGAAGCAGTTGGTAGGCTTCCCTGTAGTCATTGTGAGTGTCTGCAAGGGAGAAAATGGTTTTTAAAATTACAGTAAATTAGAGATATATTTATACACACTTACTCTAAAAGTTTATTACACTTTCTGGATGTACCGTTCCAGAGGAAAGTGCAGGAAATGTACTTTGCAGACAACTGCAGACTAAAGGTGTGGCGTTTTCTCAAAGGCATTTGCAACAAATATTTTACACTTACTCCCATACACATCTGTAAATGCACATCAAATGCAGATACAAATTACTCCAAGTAAAGGTAAGAAGAATTTCTGTTATATCCTTGGGTTCTTTTCCATCTCAGTAGCATGCAATGTTTTTAACTGGCAAGGGACTTACTGCAAACTCAGCACTCGATCCTTCAAAGTTTCCTTACAGTTTTGGGAACTCCTTTCCTCAGGATCACATTTCAGGGAGGAAAATATGACATTAGTATTTGAGACCAGGTTGGAGCTGAGATGTTGACAGGGCCATGTGAGGTGTGCACTGGAACTGTTGATAGACAGACAGAGCCAACACATATTTTGTCAATTCGGCTTCCAGTGTTTTTTCCACTTGGCTTAGCACCAGACACAAGGATAAATTCTGTTTATACTAGTTTGAAAGTATGCAATTTAAGAAACTCTTCAGCTAGATAATTATATTTTCATATTAAGGAGGATGGCATCGGTGAAAGATTAATCTTACCCGTAGTTGTTGTGAACTGGGCCATGATGTGTATTGCAGCACATTTTATAAATACAGGGTGATAAATAATTCAGTTTAAATTTGTGCTTTCTGAATTTGGTACTAATTAAGCATGGCCTGAAAAAGATCAGAAAAGTTCAGGATCATGGAACATCTGAAGGTTTTCCTGCCCACTCACACCAGACAGAGAATTCAAGTGGCTTTCTGATCCTAATAGCCACAAAACTTCATCTGAAACAGCATATTCCGTATGTTCATCCCACACGCGGGACTTCCTCTTGATGTCAGTGTTCTATGTAAAGATCAAGGGGAAGATTGAACCCATTTTCTTTAAAGTGGTTTTCAAGCTGTTACTGATATAAACCTTTAGAGACCCAGAGATGGTGGGAGCATGGAGAAAGACTGGGAAAGCAAGAAAAAAAGCAAGTAAAGAGTAGCATACAATGTAAGTTAATAGCAGTCTGCTGTCCTTTTGTTGTGTTATGACTGCCACCCATCAAGACTATTATTCAGGACAATGCTCTTCCCTATACTGGCTGGGGGAAGGTAGTTTTCAGGAGCTGAGGATACATGGCAGAAGGGAAGATGATGAAGAGATTTCCAGACATCAGCCAGGAGATCAGAGAGCCGTGCAAACCAGCTGTATGCATAAATAAGGACACTGGCAACAAGCTGCTTAGGAATGTGAGTGTACAGTTTCCATTCAGTTCACTGGAGAATTGCACGTGTGCAGCAGAAGGCAGAAGCTGGATCCCCAGAAACAGATCAGATCTAAAGATGATTGCACCCTGTCGTTATTGCTGGAAATTACCTGACCAGGTACACCCATTGTATTGCAAATGGCTTTGTAGACATCGTGGCAAGCATAGCATTTGTAGTTTAAAAACCAGAATTGCCTTGGCAAAAGGCTCTCCTGTGGTATGAGCAAAGTGAAGCTTGTTCACATGGGAGCCAAAATCGGATCGGTGACCTGCTGACACGATGCAGAGCTGAATTTTCCTCCACGTGAAGGAAATGTCAGGTGTGATAAGAGCTCGGTCTTGTGCTGAAAGGAGTGTTCCAACTCCAAATGTGTAACCTCACCTATAAAAACTGCCTTTCATATCTATTGCTAGGTTAAAAAGGAACAAGGTAGCTCCCAGCAGGATCAGGACTTGAGTGGTTTTTCTGATTGTTTTCTGAGGATGAATAAGGGTCTCTCTTTCTCCAGATCTCCTGTACATTTTAGACACATACAGCTGCTGTGCCTGCAGCTCTACATCTGTGTGTATGTGTGCACACAGATACTCTGAAGCTCCCAACACACTAGTCATTTGTGGAAGAGCCCTTTTTTTGTGTGAAAATGCTTGAAAATGGAGTACTTCGGTGCTAATTGCATTTGGTTAATTAGGGATCCTGCACACACTGAATCCGCAAGGAGAATGGAAGCACAGAAAAACGGCGTGGTGGAGAGTTTCTTGGAAGTAGCTTGCAAGCAAACAGGTTCCTAGAGAAGCAGGCATCAGCCTCACCTCACCCAGATGCCACCTCCTCTCCTGGATGCTCAGTGACAGTGATAAGGTCATAAATTTCTTAATAAATACCCTGCGAGGGGACAGAAAAGGACTGGCTGCCTTGCTGGGAGGGTCAGATGCTAGGGGGAATGTGGGGAGACAGAGTGCCTCTGTTAGGGGTAATGCTGTGTGACTCTGGAAAGCACAGCTCCTGCTAAACCCTTCGGGTCTTGCAGGCTGAACACCAAACTCCATCAGCTTGGCCCTTGCTCCTCAAGAACTGGTTCCCTACCAGATCCCAACTGGTTATTACTACACAGGGCTGCTCAGTACAACCCTCAGTAATTAAATTGGTCATAGCTGCAGGTCTGTTCTCTAATTTCGGGAGTTGCTTGATCTGAGCCAGGTTAGGAGAACACAGCCATTGCTCACCCATCTCTCAGGCCCGAGTCTGTCCATTCTCACAGTCAGACATCCCGCTCACAAACAGAGTGAAGAAAGGAAAGCCACAGGCTGGGCTGATGTTCACAGCGAGCTCATTTCCTCCATGTAACGAGCCACTGTGCTTCAAGTTAATTGTGGCAGCGTGTATTTTGTTAACCTTTCAGATAGTACAGTGGGATTAAATAGGAAGCGATCTGCAGGGGTATGTATTCCATTCCTGTAAATGTTAAGGTCAGTTAAAATCCTGTTTATCTGAATTCCTTTAATCTGAAAGGCTGTCTTATCCCAGTCTTGGGTCTGTCTTTCCTTTTTCTTTTGTATCACGCTCTGGTCTTTGCAGAACGCTGCAGCCGTGATGCTGTCTCAATTATCCCCTGAACTGGCACAATCAGTAGCTCTTCTCAATAGCTGAACTTCATTCAGTAGATTTTAACATCCCAAAAAATGTGTGGGGAAAAGGGGATGGTACTGCTGATATAAGATAGAAATTATAGTTCATTTGAAAAGAACCCCTCATAGATTTCTTGTAATTAATCAGAATGGCAAATACAGATATGAAAATAAGTGGTGGTAAAGAAGAAACATCCCAGGGGGGTTGTGGTGTCTCCTTCTCTGGAGATATTCCAGCCCCATCTGGACACCAACCTGTGTGACCTGTCCTAGGGACCCTGCTTTGGCAGGGGGTTGGACTCGATAAGCTCTGGAGGTCCCTTCCAACCCCTGTGATTCTGCGATCTTGTTAGCGTGCTGGTACTTCACACCTCCAGGCTTCATTAACATAAGAGCAGCTTCATCTTTGCCATTCCATACGGCAAATCACAATATATATTTCCCCGTCCTTTACAACCTCAGCAACTTTCAGGCATTGCCAACAGCATAAATTTTAATTGTCTCTTACCGCATCCAGAAATACTGTGCAGTAGCTGTGGTCATCTCCAGTTGTTGGGGTTTCCACATCTGATGGTATGAGCGAGTTAATGGGGTCAGGCAACGTCGCCTGGCTGCAGGTAAGGTGAGCTCTGAGGAATGAGACTGCATGTCTGTGAGAATTTTCAGGCTGTGAGTGACATCTGCACTGTCACTCAAACACAGAGATGTGTTTCTTGCCTCCTGCGGACACATTAATTCAGAGAGGCTGATAAGGCTGTTACTCCAGGGAAGGCCTTTTTGAATTTTAAAGAAACAGTGACCACTTTGACGGTGAGCTCTAAGGTATTTTTAACTTCAGTTTTTCTGAGTTCTTTGCAAGAAGGTGGTATGTCTTTGGGAAAAAAAAAGAACCCAAAAACCCTTACCATCCTGCTTTCTATAAAATGTATTTTGTTTAATATGACTTTTCTTCCAGTGCAGCAGTATCCAGTTTATAATCTTAGGGCCAGATCCTGTCCTCAGCTGTACCAGGTTGAAGCCAAAGTAATTCAATAGCATCATTTCAAGAGATCAGCTCCAAGAGCATACTGATTTAAGTGGGAGCATCTTTAAAATCAGAAAACCCATCTAGGACTTGTTTTATGCACCTCTGGGTTTTTAGCTGAAGAGATCCACAGTATTTTAGAATTCATAATGTTGTGGGTTGCTTTCTCTTTTTCCTTTTTCCTGTCAGTGTTTCTTACTCTCCTGGTTTTTAATACAAAGCCTAAAACATCGGAACAGAGCAATGGTAAGTCCCTATTAAACATGCATTTTCTAGATGTCTAATCCCATTATCTAAACCATATTTTGCACTTATCACTTTTGGCAGTCTTATCCCAGATTCTTAAATTAATCATTTATTTCTCTGATTATTCTGTATCCTTACATTAGCTTTAAGCAGACAGAAAAACTAGACATTTTAGAGTCAGTCTAAAATGGTCCATTTTAGCCTCTCTTCTGGCCTCTGCCTTTCAGATATGAAAATCTTCTCCCTGTGAGAAGGTATGCTTACTCCCTGCATTCGACAAGTGCCCTTTCGTCTATGAATGTAACATAAGCTTATTAGAAATTAGCTTTAATTTTTCATTGACTTAATTTCAAGTGAGTTGATAAGATTTTAATGTCAGGCTGTGCTTAAAAATTCTCTCTTTGACAGGAACCTTTAAGTATGGTTCCTGCTGATACAGGACTAATTTTCAAAAATATGAATTATGAAGTTATATCAAAGACTTCATTGATGTCCCGACATTAATTATGTGTCTGTGCATTCCTTGGCAGGTTTCTAGGGGGCTCCAGATTCTCATCTAAGTGAGGTTTAGTTGTGTTTGTCCTGTGCCAGATTTAGTATGTATTTCACCTTTCATGAAATCAGTTGGATTTTTGCCACTCATTCAGTGGGAGTTGGATCAGACCCTTAGACTATAATTAGACTCTGCAGCAAGCCTAGTGCTAAACTTAAGCACGCGTGTGAATGATTGCAGTATTAAATCTTACAAACACAGAAGAGAGAGGAGTTAATTTCTCTTTGTATTTATTTGGGGGTTTATTTTCACTTATTAAAGGACAGCTTTGAAATTTCCATGAAAAGATGCAGCTTGGATGGCATCCTGGATTATGCTAATTTAATAGGTTCTAAAAAATGCAACTTGATGCTAGAGATAATCAACCATTTCCCATTTTAATATGGAGGCATTCTATATATAAGCTTGGCTGTGTGTACAATACGTTCACCTATAAATAAATGTGGGCGAGAAGCGGTGAAATATTGTTTGTGAACATCTCAGCAGACTAAATAGTGGATGCTGGCATGCTGTGTGGAAAGGAAGAACAAGGAAAGAACGTTCAATGAACAGCCAGCAAGCTAAAAAGTTGGATATATGTTATTGGGGAAAGTGTTTGCAGTGACAAATGTAGTAAATATCTTCCTTCTTGTTCTGCACAGAGGAGAAAAGGTGGAATTTCAGTCAACATTATTGAACACGAAAGGCTTGCACGCATTCGGTTGTACAACAGCTCTTGCTAAGCTGTGTTCTTAGCTCATGGCTTAGCTTAGGGGCTTGAGCATTTCATCCAGGAAAGCAGTATGGTTTTTCCCCGCTCACAAGTTCCTCCCTCCTGTTTACCTGCTGATGGTCTGCTTGGAGCTTTCCCAGGTTTCTTGACCTTCCTGTAACCAAGTTCAGAGAAGACACAGAATCACAGAATCCCAGAAAGTTAGGAGTTGGAAGGGACCTCGAAAGATCATCCAGTCCAGCCCCCCTGCCAGAGCAGGATCACCCAGACTAAATCACACAGGAACACATCCAGACGGGTCTGAATGTCTCCAGAGAAGGAGACTCCCCAACCTCTCTGGGCAGCCTGTCCCAGTGCTCCATCACCCTCACAGTGAGAAAGTTCCTCCTGACATTCCCATGGAACTTCCTCTGCTCCAGCTTGTACCTGCTGCCCCTCGTCCTGTCACTGCCATCCCTGAGATCACTCCATCCTCCTGACTCTCACCCTTTATGTATTTATAAACATTAATGAGGTCACCCCTCAGTCTCCTCCAAGCTAAAGAGTCCCAGCTCCCTCAGACTGTCCTCACATAAGGAAGGGGTTCCACTCCCTTCATCATCTTGGTGGCCCTGTGCTGCACTCTTTGAAGTAGTTCTATGTCTTTCTTGAACTGAGGGGCGCAGAGCTGGACACAATGTTCCAGGTGTGGTCTCACGAGGGCAGAGTAGAGGGGGAGAAGAACCTCTCTTGACCTACTAGAGTAATGGGAAGGAAGCATCCTCGAGGCGAAGCAAGACTGTGTAGGGTTTGACTGCCTTAGTACTGTCTTCTCCAGGATCTGCCCTTTCTGACGGCTACTTCTGTTCCTGCAGTAGTGCATCCTGGAGAATAACCTCCAGCAAAGGGAACCAGATGATTCTTAATTTTAGCAAACATTTAGATTTACTCGATTTCTTGTGAGGTAGGTCTCTTGCCTCTGAAGCTTTTATTGCATAAATTCCCCAGGTCGGATGATTCATATCTGGGGTTTTCTCTAGATAATTAAAAATAGGGGTACGATTAGTGCTCCACAGAGGTGCATTAGGCTGTAAGTATATTACCTTCAGAAAAACACTTACATTAATGGGTGTATAAATCGCCCGTGCAATGATGAGAGAACAGACAATTTGGAATTTTTCACTGGCTGCAGGGAAAGGCTAATTCCTCATTATTTGGGACCATAGCATGGCGCTTTCGCTCAGGCTGATGTGCTCCTCTAAAGCCCACCAGTGGGCAATGCTTGGTGAGGTAAGAAAGAGCTCCACTGCCTCCGTTTGGGTGGCGGGGGGGGGAAATTAAAATCAACAGTTAGAAAAACATTTTAAGACCACCGTAAAAGTTCATCGATAACATGAACGTGGCTGCTGTTAGCTCTGTTGAATGGTCTCTCTATATAAAAACAAACCCAGCTTATTTGCAGACTGGATAAGCAGTCATCAATTCTTAATGTTTCCATTTAATTTTATGAGAGATCCTTTTACATTTTCTTCTCTCTGCCACCCTCCCCAAGCAGATTTTTCTAGTTCTTCAGGATCTTTTAAGTGCTGAGCTGTCATGAATTGTGCTGGGCTGTTTCTGCCTGGATCTGAGTCAAATACTTCAGGATTTGCCTCAGGTAAGGATAAATATGAAGATGCACGAAGTGATAGGGAAACGTCGAGTGTTCTTTATGAACTCCTGTTGTCCGTATGCTGTTTTAATGCCTTCCGAGCAGCTGATCCAGACCTAAATGGATGGTCCTTAAGTTCTTATTGAATTTTTTTTAGCCTTTTGTAGGCTGAAGCAGCCAAATATTCCCCGCCTGGGAAAGCGTGCCGGCCAGATCTCAGATACAAAGCTGATTTAAATAGCATTTCTAGGGGAAACGTAAAGGTAACAGCAATAAGAGTCCTGGGGAAACAGGAGAAGGTTAAAAGAAATGTGAGTGTGTGATTATAGAATCATTCTCGGAATTAAACGTATGAGTTAGGCCAAGGTAAGATGTCCAGGTGACCTCAGTGGCCTCTGGCTCTGAGCCTGGCATGACAGCTGCATGCCTGGGAACCCTCTGGGGTCAACAGCTTGGCAGGAGATGTGCTCCCACTGCTGACAGGGTTGCTGCAAGGTGTGATGGAGACCAGAGCAATGGTGTCTCCCAAAGGGACAGCCTGTTCTGGGGATCCCATTCAGTGCCAGGTTCCCGTGCCTCTTTTCAGTATGGTAAGTGCTTGCTGGCCCATGTTCTGCAATTACTTATCTAAAGTAGCCTTGTAGCTATGATCATTAGACTTTTTCCTGCTATTGAAGCAGTATTGCTACTCTTGTGGGTTTGCCACTACAGGCTGCATCAACAAGCAGAGAAATCACCATTAAGAACTAGTCGTGCCAGAGACAAAAGTTACCGGGAATCCCAGATCAAAGCCAAGTGTGACTCACCAAACTCCAGGCCTCCACTGTATCGCCTGCATAAATCCAATGCCTATTTACGCATAAAAAGCACTTCTTTCCAAAGCTATTCAAAGCCAGAAATAAGAGATTATTATGACTTCATGTCATGTTGAAAGACAGGTGGAGGAGAGCACAATGTTTGTGTTGGATTCAGATGTCTGCTGAAATCATTGCTGTCATTGCTAATTGATGTTGCATCTGTCTTTAGATTGTGACTAGTGGGGGGGAAAAAAAAGCTGAAGAACTTATTCAGAGAAATAATTACAGTTGTACACTGGTAGATATAAAATTAAAGTACATGGGGGGAAGGGAGCTACATCCTATAATTTATCAAGTCCCTGAAAAACAATTAGATGCTGGGCAGACAGCAGGTCCTGCTGCAGAGGCTACTGTCAAGGGGATAGCAGTGGTCAAAAATAGGCCACTGGTTCTCATTTATTCCCTCCATTTTTGCTCTTCTATTGTGTTTGGAGTATTAGCTTCCAACTATCTAGAGACAAGGCAGGAAGACAATGGCAGGCTTTATTAAGAGCTGGAGGCGTAATCCCCAAGTGCAAGTGCAATTGCACAAGTAAGCTGGAGAGAGAAAAAAGGAAATCCTACTTAGGTCTGGCATTGAAGAATTTCACCCTCCAAAGTCCTTCAGTGGGATCTAGCTACAGTACCGAATCTGCATCGCTTTGACACACTTCCACTGAAGACACTGAGGGTTGTTTGTGGAAGCAGCATATGAAGTAGCTCTCCAGTAGATTCTGACATCCCAGTTGTGTGGCTTGGGGTTTTTTTTCCGTTTTCTTTCTCATGCTCCTTTTCCTGATGTCTGCATGGATGTTATCTGAGCCTTTCACAGCCCAATTTGTAAATTTTAATACAAAGCATCAGCTTAGTTTGGTAGAAATTAACCCATGTAAGCCAGACACAAGTTTGTATCTAGCATCAAGCCACCAGACACACACCTCTTTAGCCACTGTGTGGAACTGGGCTACAATATATGACCTGTATCATTACTGTACAACATATATGTCTTAACGAGTTTCCGACAACCAGTGCTCTTGCCAGACACACTTCCTCCTCTACCCCCATCCCTGCCGCTCTCCATTGAGACACCATCTCCAGCTCTGCACTGGAAGGTCCCACACAACCTGACTGCTTCACCTGGGCTTGAGATGTGCCGGATACTCCCGGTGTCCCAGACAGCTGTTGCTTTGCCGCTTGGTGGTGAACCATCCTGGAAGGGTGCTTAAGGAGAAAGAGCTTGAAACAGCTCTGCTGTGTAGCTGTCCCTTAGAGGAGTGCAGTCATGACGACTCTGGTGGGTAATGTTCCTTCCAGATTGTGTTTATCACAGCTTGCACAACAGCAATTCAGGCACTTGGTACCATTTGTCAGCTAAATGTCATATACAGAGCGGCCGACGGACTGCCCCAGAGATCCTACCAGGGAGCAGATCGTGTTTGTAGAAGTCCAGCAGCCCAAATACTCTCCAGGACATGGAGGCTTTGTGGCTGCTGTTTCCCAGGCTGAATTAAAGGCCACAGCAGACTCTGCTCTTACCTTGGCTCTGGCTTCCTGCACGAGAGCGTGGATGTCCTTTGCCCCCGTATGGGGGATAACCATAATTTTATGTAAGTTATGTGAATTTCATTTACAATTCACCCCCGGAACATTGTTCAAGAAGGTCTTGGAAGTGTAATTTCATCCTAGTATCTGCAGTTGTGAACCACAGCCTCGGGCAGTAAGATAATTTCCTGGTATCTAGGCAATAGAGTTTATGTATAGAACTGCTTCCTGCAGCTTCAAGGACTTACTCTTCTGATAGTTGTCTTTCTGATTTCTACATCATGCTTGTGAAACAAGGAATTTGTTCGTAAATTGGGAATCTCTGGTTGTAACATGAGGTAATAGAGAGATGTGTCGACTTCAGCGTGTTTTATATTTCTGGAAATTGAAAACTAATTGCATATCAGAAATGTTCATAGACAAGTTCCTAAGTAAATACTGAAGTTTTACGTTCAAGAAGCTTGCTGCTTCACCAACTTCAATTGTAAAGTAGCTGGGAGGGATGGACTCCCCCTTCAAATGCTGTTGAGTTAAGGAATTGTAAAATTAAGGTGCCTTTTTTAGCACAATTCCATAAGACATGCATGTCCAGATGCAATTTTAACTTCTCATTTACATCTGTAATTCAGCATGTGTAGGAGCCTCCAAAAAATGAAGTCTTCCATGAGAATTAACTTAGAGTAATATAACGTAATAAAAATCAATTGCAGCACCTTCTCAGTCGTCTTCTGAAAATTTATAAATAAATAACTGCTCTAATGGGTATCAGTGTCTTCTAGAAGGTTTCCTTCCCCCACCACCACCACCCCCCCGCCCTTTACATTTCATTACAACAATCGGCTTCACAATGACTCATTGCCTTCGTTAGGAGCGGGAAGACATCCCTCATTATTCATTACTAAAGGAAGGACTTTGCTGCTGCAAAGAACAGCCGTGGCATTCTAATTCAGCTACCTTTCGGGAGAAGGGACTCAATGTCATTCTTCCCCAAACTTTGCCGAAAGAGACAAGAAATAATGCTGTTTAATTGTCTCCTGTTATAAATAGCCCGTTCACAATGAGAGAATTGTATTTTTAATACTGCAGTCAGGAGGAAAAGATACACATTCTGCTCCATTTGCGTCTGAATTTCATCTCTGGGAGCTCGCACTGAGAGGCTCAAACCCATAAATGATCATATATATGTATGTGTAAATATGAAATGCATTTCTTTATTTACAATTTATTGTTTACCTTTTTAATTACAGGGTGCTGTAGATGTATTGCATACACACAAAGCATTTACTGTTTAATCCAAGGATATATTTGATTTCAAAGGGAGCAGGGGAGACTGTAGTAAAATAATTGTTTTTCTTGATTTTACTAATACAAATGCTCCTTGCCTCTTTTTGCATTTCTTTTTATCAGATTTATTTACTTAGATATTAAGGGATTGAGCTTGCATTATGTTTTTACTGTATTTTAATGTGTTTTTTATTTAGCTCTACAGCATGGACCATGCCTCTTTATAAATAACGCCATGATCATGTATTACTAGAAACTCCATTTCAATCTGTACTTTTGCCAGACTTGGTTAAGATTTTCTAGGAAGAGACATTATAATTGTGTGATTAATCTTCAGAAAAGGGAAATTTTGGCTCGGCAGTATTTCTTACTGTATTAACTTCAGAGATTTATAAAACCAACTTGAAACTGCACCGTAAGTGTGTTTATAATGACTTTTAGCTGATTTAATAATCCTCAAAGTTTGGTGACTGTACAGATCACAGCTTCACAAATACAGTCCATTACCTGTAGCATCCAGATGAAGTTATCAGAGGTGGAGGAAATTACTTGGGATTGTGTTTCTCCTTAGCCATGCACTAATCCAACCTCTGGCTGAGGCTGGGGCTCTCCGAGCCCTTGTCTGCATTTATCCCATTATGCAGCGGGGACATGTGCACGGGCGATAAAGAACATCTTCATGTCGAAAGTCTAGCTAGGGCACGTGTACACCATCACATCTCAGCAGCGCAGTTGTAAGGCACCCAGTGTGGTAATGTTGTCAGGGGAAATTTTCAAGCCAGCCTGTGATTCATTTTTTTGCCGTCGTTATCGGTATCGACAGTGTGTTACTGCTAATGCCACTCCCTGCAGCTGGCAGTGCTTGATGTCTCTCTTCCTTCATGATCCCACAAACCTTTTTTTCAGTCTGAGGAGCCCTTGATCATGCAAATACTTCTGCTAATTGCAGGTATTGGTACTGTCTTGTCCTGGTGGAGTAAGAGCCTCTTGGACAAGCAATGGTGTGTGGGATCAAATCCCTGCGTTACAATTACATGTGACAAGGTTGTTTTTAAAAGTCGCCAGTTAAAAGAAACCCAGTTGAAACAATGCCAGAAACCTCATGCTAAGCTTTCTGGCTGTGTGCTTCTTCCAGTGTTTCCAAGCTTTGCTTTTCATAATAATAAATATCGAACAACAACCCTGGGAGTCACTGGGAGCTGGATTGGCAGGACTCAGTCGCCATTTAACATGCAAATGATCAGCCGGTGCCCACATATGGCTGCTCGCTAGATCAGAGCTCGGTTCATTAACACAGAACTCAGAGAGCTCTGGGTGGATGTGGGTATGTGTGTAATAAGGCAGAGCACGGTGCTTTCAGCCAGGAGGTGAAGAACACACAGCATAGGACTGAATTTGCACATGTTGAAGAATCCAAACACCAGGAGTGTTTTCACAGAACCCTGATTTTCCTTTCCTTTGGTCTTCCAATCCACAGCAGTTAAGTAATCAGGCTTCAATCAGCTGCATATTTCCAGACCGGTTATTTCAGATATTTTGTGACTTTAAAGCAATTCCTGACCTTCATCTCTCAGATGACATGCAGAGATTCTGTAATGGTGCTAAGGACTGAACAGGAGCCCACCAACACCTACAGAATTCCCCTTGCTGGCATTTTCTTAATTTTCACTTTATTAAGCAGATAAAAGGATAGCTGTTTCCTTTCCAGGCTCCCTTGTTTGCTCTGTGATGTACTGTGAGGTATCAGTCCAGCCAAACATTTCTTTGATCAACGAGCAGAGTAAACTATGTGAAACCTAACGTGTGCCTTTATGTCTTTAGGCATCCACTGTGACAATATATGCAGCCAAGGACGCTGGGGACCCAACTGCTCCATCTCCTGCAACTGTGAGAATGGGGGATCCTGCTCTCCGGAGGACGGCACCTGTGACTGTGCACCAGGATACAGAGGACCCTTGTGCCAGAGAAGTAAGATGTGCCATAGAAACACTCATTTGTGACACCAGAAGGGCAAAAGCTAGCCTAAAAGAATGCTTCTCGATCAAGAAGTCAAGACTCTACTGCATTGAGTCACCTCCAGGGCCTGGAGGTCACAGGTGTCCTCAAAGAAGGAGCAACACCTTTACATACCAAATTTGGCAGGATCTGGGCAAATTACATAATGGGGAACTATAGAATACCTATGAAACAGAGTCAGCTACGACCCATCGCACAGTGACAGGTGGATGAGCATTGGCTATCCAAACAGCAAGAGAATGTTTTCTTATATGCCAGAAAAAGAAACACAGCAGCCTGAAATAGCTCCTGTCTGATGCTCTGCTGCTACATATTAAAATGTGCCAAGGAGATAAAAATCCTCTCATTTGCTTTATCTGGGAAGCTGCTTTTGCCCCTTAGGGACCTGTATTCACTGATCCAAACTACACGCAACCATCTTCCTGTGTAAACAAGAAATGGATTTGTCTTTTCTGCAGCAGCTCTTGTTCTTCCTGTGAGACATCCTGCATGCCCAGTTCATAGAACCCCTTTGATTTCACCAGTTACACTTGACACTGGAACACACTCATCTCTAAAAATAATTTGTAGCTGGCAGTTTTTATTTAAAGCCATTATAATGATGACCTCTAGCACTGCTGTAGTTAATGGCCTATAAGCATTTCCATTATAAACCCCAATTTCCAGGTGCTTCAGCATATCTATATAGCTGTAAAACCTCTGTCCAAGGCTGAAATGTGGTGTGCAGAGCTTCAGGGAATTGGGGAAGATTTTTTTTTTTTAGAAATTTGAAAGCCTAAGAGTGCAAAACTTGCAGAAGTTAATAGTTTCTGACCTTTCTGAGATGAAAAAAAAACCCAGCTTAGTTTTATCAGCTGATGGCTTGTAGGCTCCAAGAGGCAAACCATGTCCCTGCTTTGCAACTCCAGTAATCAGACTGCTCCCTGGAGATGTTTGCAAATGACCTCATGGGGAGAAATGTTTCTTTGCACTGGGGTGATGGTAGAGGGGTCCTGTGGATGCTTCTGCTGTAGGTGAAATGCCTCTCTGTGAATATGCAGCCAGGGAATTCAGTTTGTTTCCACCTCTTCTGCAGGATTCGGCGAAGACAACATCTCTGTAGATGAAGGTAGCTTTAGCTTGCTAAGTTTGCTCTCAGAATCATCCCTGTTTTTCTCTTGGAAGATCACTTAGAAACAGAATTTAACCTGCAAAGGGCAGCACTGAAGATGATACTCGGCCAGCTTGTTCTGTCAGTGTAATCAGGATTACATGAGACACTGGGATAGTTTACTGCTCTTAGACCTGCAGAAATGTCTCTGGGAATGATCCGAGTTGTTTTATAGCTAGTGCATCATCAACAAACCTGTCAGCTAAGTTCCAGCTGGAAAACTGCAGGAGTGGAAGAACCTGACACCCTCTGTGAACATAAGGACAAAGAGAAAAATTCTCATTCGGTGAAAAAATAGAAGGGACGTGATATAGGAACCACTGAGCCAGAAGTATGGAACAGAGAATCGCAGGAGTAAAAAATAAAAACATATAAAGTCATTTTTACAGTCACTTGGTGCAATTTAACATTTCTTTGTGCTTATCATGGTGACTGTTTGGAGAGCGGATGGTTTTCTGTTCTACATGAGCTTGGAAGCAACAACACGTGTTTGTAAGAGACACTGAGCTGTGATTGTGGCAGTGTACCTTCCATACGAATCCTAGAATCGTTTCAATCCAGGTTTTAAGCGAATTAAGCACATGGTTCATGACAAGTTTACTCAGCTACCCGGTGTGATTACGAATGCAAATCAGGTGATTTTGTATGCTGTTACCGTAATTACCATTTTTAGATTCTGTTCATCACTGATGGATGCTGCTCCTGCATCGGCATGCATAAACTGACTGTCCCAATTGAGCACACCTATCTAATGTGTTTGGAAATCAGCTTTTGACATAGTCGTTTAGACATAAAATATTGAGAGTTTTCTAATACGCCTTCCCTGATTTTTAGCTTAATTTCCTAAGGAAACGGCAGGCTGGCTTGCTGTTGTCTGTACCTGAGTGTGTTTCTCTTCCTACCTATCTTAAAAGCATTGGAAGCTGTTACTAATGGTGTCTGCCAGTGGGCTGTGAGGTCTCAAACATCTTCAAGTCCTGTGTTTGGTAACAGAGTTTGGCTGAAGCAGGTGAGAGACACTCAAATTAGTGCCTTGAGAGAGAGAGAGACACTGCAGAGAGAGGTCAGCTGTGTTATCAGACAGCCAAGGACTTCGATGATGTAGGATGGTGGGAATGTTTGAACCAGATGAATGGCTTTATTTGAGCTTGCTCTTTATTAGACGTGGGGTAATCCAACAGGCTTCATCAGTTCAGCTGTTCACTAAATTGTATTGGTTTGGGATTAAGATGGAGAGAGAATTCTCAAGTACTCAGCAATGAGAAGTTGGCTGAAATCATCTGAAAACCTGATTTTTATTTTGTCTTCAGTTTGTCCCCCAGGCTTTTATGGACACCACTGCAGCCAGCCATGCCCTCAGTGCGTGCACAGCAGCGGGCCTTGTCACCACGTGTCGGGAGGCTGCGATTGCCTGCCTGGATTCTTTGGCACTCTCTGCAACCAAGGTACCAAACCCAAGGCCCTCAAGTACTTTCCTAAGTTTCCATGTGTGTGGCTTTGCAGCAGGACCGATCCCAAGGCTCCTGCCTTTCTTTTTTCCCCTTGTTTCAGTAGTTTGTATCACAAGAAATTCTTTCCATCAGAGGGAAAATGCAAATAGGTATTTAGTCACCCCTTTGTAAGTATGATGTGCTCCTGCTTTCATAAATAAAACAGGTCTGCCGCTCAGTATTGAAATGAATATGGAATGAGACACCTGCGGTAAATACATCAGCCATCCAATGGTTTCATTTTCCTTTCTGCTGAACCCATCACACCCTCAATGTCGATGGCACCCTTACATGCTTTTTTTTCAGCAGGAGGTATAGATACTAGTTAAGGTAAAGGCCAGCTCAGGTACATACGCCCCAGTTGAGGTATGGAAACTTATTTACACCATCTAAGATCTGACTGGCAATAGATAACATCATGTGCACACAAAAGCCAGTGCAGGAGACAGAAAAATTCGCAGTGAAGCAGTGAAAGTGAATTAATTTTCTCAGGTGAACAGTAACTTTGACTCCCCCTAATGCCCATCACCTCTCTGTGCCTTTGAAGCTTCATCCCCGTTTAACCATAAGTTTCATTTTCGGTTTTATCCTAAAAACACCCGCAAAATCATGACAGCATTCTACAGAGTCATGGTTATTGCATACTACTGCGAGTATTTTCTGTGTACAGATTTAAAAGAGGTTGTTCATAATGGCCACGCTGCCCCTGTGAAGTTACCAGCCCAGTAAAAATTGAACTGACACTTTTTAATGACCTGCTTTTCACTAAGTTAGAAATTGCAGGCAGCACTTATGCAAAATCATTAAACATAGATTAAGTGTAACCATGTTTTCTCTTTCCTGTGCTGTATAGTCAACTAAACATTATACCAATTAATTTATTAAAATGAACATATTTCTGTGAATTTGTCCATTTTATGTGGAAAGTTAGCCAGATTTCAAAGCGTAAGCAGGGCTAATTATCCTCTTAAGAAAACTATTTTATTTTTGCTCAGATGTTCAGCACTTCTGGTTTTACTTTGAAATGTTGATCTATCCAGCAAATTAATTTTAAAATATTCATGTCCTAATTAAAATCAATTTGTGTTGCAGTTTGTCATAATGAGTTAGCATGTAACTTTATTTCGCAGAGAGAAAAATGCTAATTAATTTTTTCCATTGGAAAAAATGTGAAAGGAAGATTTCACTTTTGCATTTTCATCTCCTTGTGCTGTCTCTTTTTTTCTGGCAGCAGGAACATTCCTCCATCAGCAGCACATGTGTGTGAGGTGCTGTGTAACCCCCAAAATTGCACAGGTTGACATGGTTTCACAGAGGATTCTGAGCAGCAAACAGCTAAGCAGCTGTTTTATGAATATCTTTCACAATCACCTAGCAAGATGGATTGATAATAACTTGTTATCGCTGCTAGAACACACCTGACATCCCGCAGGGACTGTTGGAGTCCCACTTCAGAGCTTTTATAGCTCATTAACATTGCTATCTGCATTGTACAATCAGGCTGCTCCCAAAGAAAGCGGTGCCAGTCCTCACTGTACAGTTTTGTTTAAAATGTTTGAGACATCTGAAAAGGTGTTTGTATTTGGATCTCGCATCAGTACCAGGGAGTCACTGTGTTGATCCACATCAGGTAACTAAACACAACAGGCCCTGGTGGCCAGGAAGGCCAATGGCGTCCTGGCTTGTGTCAAAAATAGTGCGGCCAGCAGGTCCAGGGAGGTGATTGTGCCCCTGTTCTCAGCACTGGTGAGGCTGTACCTCAAGTGCTGGGTCCAGTTCTGGGCCCCTCACTACAAGAAAGAAATCGAGGTCCTGGAGCAAGTCCAGAGAAGAGCAACCAGGCTGGGGAAGGGGCTGGAGGGAAAATCCTATGAGGAGCAGCTGAGGGAGCTGGGGGTGTTCAGCCTGGAAAGAGGAGGCCAAGGGGAGACCTTCTCCCCACCTACACTGACCTGACAGGAGGGTGCAGAGAGGTGGGCGATGGTTTCTTCAGCCAGGGGACAGAAGATGGGACAAGGGGGAATAGTCTCAAGCTGTGCCAGGGCAGGGTCACATCAGACATTAGGAAAAATCCTTGAAAGGGTTATCAGGCACTGGAACAGGCTGGCCAGGGAGGAGTGAGTCATTGACCCTGGATATATTTAAATGACCCTGGTAGATGAAGTGCTCAGGCGTATAGTTCAGTAGAGGATGGGTATGGTTGGACTCAATGATCTTTTTCAACATTGATCAAAGGTCTTTTCCAACCTTGTGATTCCATGAAACATTTTGGTGGAATCAGTTTTGCCATCCTTCTGGGTCCATACAGTCTCACCGAGATGAGGTGCTGACACAGTAGGAACCCCTCTGCCAGCTCTCACTCTGTGGAACCAAAGCCTTTCTTTGACAAATATGACCTGTTGCCTTTATCAGCACTGGTGTTGATATCCCAGCCCTTTTCCTGATTCATTAGTACTCCACTTCACAGCACAAATCAGCTCATATTTTAAGCAATCCTTTCAAGAACTATTTTCTCTACACATAGAAAATCCCACCTTCATTTAAGTGATGTTACCTATAAAGATGCAATAAATATATTGCATTGAATGGCTCTCTGTAGAGTATTGGAACAGAATAATGGGATATTGTGTGCAGGACCTGAGCTGATAGATCATTTCAGTTTTAGCTTTCTGATATGATGGCTTTTCTTTCCTTCTTTCTCTTTGGGCCTGTGTATTGTTCTTTTCCATGTGTCTGTATCTTGTGTTTAGTTTTCTCTCTTTACTGTTAGAGAACTGCTCTGTTTAACACACAGTTTGAAAGCCAGTGCCAGCTTTATCCGCTCCTACAGATAAGTCTGTCGTCTATCGAAATGTATACGGAAAACAATAGTATGTGCAGTCCCAGGTTTCTGCCGTGGTGAGTGGAGAGGATGGCATATTGTATAAAAGCAAATGAATCAGAGCTGAGGATTTCAATCTGCAGCTGATTCACAGTCAGGATAGATTGAGGTCACCTGCGGAGCCTACATATGAGGGAGTGAGAGTGGCTGAAGTGGTGAGGCAGTTGCATAATTCAGGGAAGTGTCTTAATCACTTTTTTGACATCGCTATTATTTACCAGGATACAAGTCCAGTTCCATTTGTTACATCCTTTGCAGAGATGGACTGTATGTTTTATCTTGTTTTGAAAATACATCTGTTTTTGTCAGGGAACACAGCCAATAAGAGCACAGAAATTAAACATTTCATTCATTACTGAGCAGAGCTTTCCATCAACTTTACCCGTAAAGATTTCCAATAATTTGGTGGGAGGTTGAAGATCTACGTGTCCATTAGTTTTATGTCACTGAGCTCAGGCTGTTATAAGATGACTCTGAAAAAAAAAAATAAGAGTTTCTTTTCTTCTAACTTCAGGAGGAAGCGAGGAGGACAACAGGAATAGGGGCTGGTTTTGTTAGGCTGCAGCGTGTCTGTTTAACAGCTCTTAATCAGACATACATACATGTATATATAATACTTGGGAGCCATATTTGCATCCCAATTGAACACTTAGTACAGCAAGGGGTACTGAGGAGGAATAGGTAGACAAATACCAAAGCATAACTCTGACGCTTCAGCAATTGGACACGTGCTTTGTGGGAGTTGTCTTCCACCAGATTTATATGGTAAAACTACCTATGGGAGAGGCAGTCTTCCTCCTGGTTTACTCCTCCTGGTTCACTCTCCACTTGATTTGAACTTGGGAGGTGCCAGGAGCCTGCCTCGGCCAGTGCTGCTGAAAGCTGGTATTCAGCAACCCCCAGTGTATTTCATAGCAAAGGCACCTTCCTCCTTCACCACCGCTCGAGCCAGAAGGAATCAGAACAGTGATGAGGTAGGTACTCCAGCATACCCCACATTGCATGATGCATTTCATGGTGCTAGTGGGATGATAGCAGGGGAGAGGACTACAGCTCTTTCAGCCTCTCCTTCCAAACTTATCTGCCATTGGCCATTTCACAGACTAGTGCAACACCCATGGCTAGTATGTCAGGCCATCACACAGGCATAAGGTTTGCAACTTTTGGTCCAGTTTTGCTACCATTATCAGTTGTACAATACAAAGGAGTTAGGTTCTAGTGACAGACCTGAAAGTAAGGGTCCCCGTTGCTCTTCATCTTCCAGAGACTTCTTCACTAGGCTGATACTTAGCCTAGAATGTCCCTTTCCTACTTTTGTTTTCTTATTGTTGAGGCTGTAATCCTCTGAGCTGGTGCTGAACCCCATTCCAAGGTTTGCACCAAGGGACCCCCTTGACCAAGTCCCCAGATAATCCTTTCCAGCCTTGGACCTCTGTTTGCTAATACTCTGAGTTCTCCTCAGCTTTACTGTTCTCTTCCTATCCCCAACCCCCCTTTTCTCTGTTTCATCTCTTCATCCTTCCATAACACCTTTCAATAATTATAACCTTCTAACTAGATTTGCTTCGTTTTCCAGCAGAAAAATGGATTTCAAGACAACTTTTTCCTGTTTGTTTTTATTTTATGCTTGGGATGTAAGCAAACAAAATGGACTTGGGTAATTTCCGCCTCTTTCTTCTTTCCAGAAGAATTTTGCCTGTTTGACTCCAGCAAAGAAAACTGTTGTGATGACTTTTATCTCTTAATTGCTAAATGTTAAGTCCTGTGACTTCCTCACATGCATTATGAAGAGCCTTCAGTAAACTGCCTTATATTTTCACAGTCTGTCCCAGTGGAAAGTACGGGAAGAACTGTGCTGAGGTCTGTCAGTGCACAGAGAACGGGACATGCAATCCTATTGATGGGTCATGCCAGTGTTTTCCAGGCTGGATAGGGACAGACTGCTCTCAAAGTAAGCAAAACACTGTTTTTCTACCTCTGCTTTTAAAATAATGTATTTTCCTGTTTAGTGTTGTCTGAAATCTGAAGACAGATTCTGGGGAAATCCCTGAAGTATTACAGCAGCCAGCGTCTTACTCTCTTTAGAGCTTATTTCTTTTAATTAATCTAAGTTAGCTTTGGCTTGAAGTCGTTTCTGCATTTGGAATTTGCAGAAGCAGTTACTAGCTTCTATTACAGGAAAGGGAGGTCACAAGCTCTTCTGAGCACAGAAAGCTCCATGCTCCCTTTTAATTTCTAGCTGGATTCCCTTCTATTTATTTTTTGAAATAATTTTATTTCAGCTATTACATTAGCAATTATTAACCAGTAAATGTTTTCATATACCAAGCCCCAAGATTGAGAAATTAAGCAGCTGAAATATTTCTGTTAAAGGTAATTTAATTGTAAAAGTCACTGTGGGCTTGGAGGGATGGAGGATTTCTTCTTGAAAATTGCCCAGGTAGAAGATTGGCATTTGCTGATCCCAAAGTGTCATTTCCTGAGAGCATCCCTTAATTGAAGATAGATCACAGCGGGAAGCAATATCCTATCATTCAGAAATGTTACTTCATATTCAGGATACAACTAGCATATTAGACAGCATTCCAGAGTAAAATATATTAAACTTCAAGTGATAAAGTAGGAATCGGATAAAAACAGACGGCTGTAATTTTGCTTTTATTGTGTGTCTTCCACAGGCAGAATATTGCTGTCACTCAAAAATAGAAAAAAAAAAAGAAGAAAAAAAGGCAGAAAGCTCCCCAGATTCCTCATTGTATTTAGCCATGTAATTGGGAAATGACTGTTAGTTTCTGTTAACCTTGAAAAAAAGATGTTTTTTCTTACAGAGTGAGGCAGGCCAGTTGAGCAGCAGCAATTTCCAGTTTAGCATGCAGAAGGACCTTGGTGATAGCTACTTTGTGGTTTGGACCAACAAAGTGGGAACCTGACTGTTTCCTCAGTTGCCTTCTTGTAAAGAAAGTGTAAATCTGCCAACGGGAACCTGGCCTCACGCCAGGCTCCCAGCAGAACCTGGCCCCACATACCTGAATGTGGTGCTGAGCTGTTTCTTCGCTCAGCCCTCCCTTCTCACCCCTTAACCTGGAATGACCGAGAGATGGAGCAGCAAAGGAGATAATTTTAGCTCCAAACTCCAGAGCCAGGTCTGGAGCCGCTGACAGACCCTGCAGCTTGTGTTGTAGAAGTATTTCTGGTTGCTTATAACTTGAGGACTTAAGGCCAAATCCTGTTCAGCTTTACATTGTGTGAGTTCAGTGACCTTTTGTTTGATTTACGTCATGGCAGTGTTGGGTTTTTTCTTCTATTCATTCTGGCTTTAGAGATGTCTGTCATATGCCAGAAACTTGCATTTATCACCAGAATCAGAGCCAAAGGCATACATGGAAATAGGCACAGTTTCTGTACTTTCAGGTTTCCTGGGAACCATGCCTTATTAATTCATGTCTTTAATAGGAAGCAATGGAAAGTGCTTTTTAAAGCAAAAATATAGTTGTTATATTGAAGGGTTATCATCATTTCGGATCTTTTAGTCTGGCACTAATAACTGTAACTTACTGCATTCATTTTTGGACGGAGGCTTAAAATAACTTTTGAAAATGTATTAATATTGTACTTGTTGAAATATATAATAGACCTGGAGATTTTAATTTAATGTTAGCCCCATCAACAAAAGCAATCTGATTTTGTGGATGGGAATTCATACTGCAAGAAGTTTTCTTTACATTTTTACCTAATTTTGAGTAGCACTCTGTGCTTCAAATGAATGGGGTAATTTCAGTAGTTGATTGCATAGCAAAAGTAAACCATAAATAGCTGTGCTTTATTATGCAAGAAGTCCAGAATATCAAAAAGAAAATTAAATTACCTCCATATCTTAAAACCCTGTCTAAATTGTCTTGGCAGATAATGTCAGTGAGGCAGGGAGAGTGGCTAGAGCACTTAGAGTAATGGAGTGTCGAGGGTCGTTGTTTCAGTGGTCCTCAGTGCATGTATGCAGCAAAGACCTGGTCCTGCCACCCCTATGTGGGGAAGAAATCCCTTGTGTCAGGGCTCCATGGTGTGGGTGATGTTGAGGGTCGACAGCTGGGTTTGCAATGCAATCGTTGGCTTGGAAGAAGCCGGTCATTGTGGCGATGCCAAGCTCTGCAATGCGAAGTTCTGCCTTTGCTGGTGTCTCCCAGGTTCTCTGGTTATTGTTGTTCCTCTGCAGCACTAACAGACTATCCTTGCTTCTTTTTTGTCAGCTGACAAATCTTTTTTATCTTCATAGCTTGTCCCAGTGGTTTTTGGGGCCCTGATTGCTTTCATTCGTGCAACTGCCACAACGGAGCAATGTGCAGCCCTTACGATGGAGAATGTAGATGTACTCATGGTTGGACGGGGCTCTACTGCACTCAGCGTAAGCCTTTCGGGGACAGTGTTGTGCCAGGGACTCTGTCAAAGTATGTGCTGCTACCTCGTGTCTTTCCCAAGTATTGCAGTCTCCGCTCTTCCACCACCTGCTTCTTACTGTGAGAAGTTCACAGTACCCCGGAGAAAAGAGCCCCGAAGCTTTTCCAGGTTTTTTTATGCCTTTGGTACCCGATAAAGGAGGGACCGATGATTTAGATTATTGATCCACCGTCCACATCCCTGCTCGTTAAAGCCCTGGGTTCTGTGGTTTGATGTAGGATAATATTTACGATTTCTCATCCTACCAGTACCAAATTATCAGCACTGTACAAAAGAGAAGATCAAATTCTGGTGAGCCTTTTAAGAGGACTCTTTGGCTTACAAGCAATTGATCCATCTCTGGCCTTTTAGAGCATTTCTGTTTCTAGCCAATCTTCTTTCACTTCTTCAAAGTGTAGTTTGTGTAGATGGGTCAAGTTTTCATTCTTAAGAGGTAATTCTGTAAGATCCAAGAAGCACTACTGCAGGAAAATTGGCTGTCATAGTATCTCTGCATTTAGATGACCAAATAAATGTTATTAAATATACAGAGCCTGAAAACCCAGAGATTTATAGGCCTACGTACTGTGTGCTGATATCACATCTGACTTCATGTTTCAGCTTACTTAGTCTCTCCTTGTTCTGATTCCTAAAAGGTTGCCCATCTGCTTTTTATGGAAAGAACTGTGCCAATGTCTGTCAGTGTCAGAACGGGGCGGACTGCGACCATATCACTGGCCAGTGCACGTGCAGGACTGGATTTACAGGCAAACAGTGTGAGCAGAGTAAGTAGCGACGTGACTTCGCTTTCCTCTTTCTCCAGGGATGGTGTATTTCAGAACCCCTTGCAGAAATAGGTTCTTGAATAAGGTGTTGACGTCAGCAGGACAGTGACCCCAGGCACCGCGTATAATCCACAGGGAGCAGAAGGCATCTCTGGAAAGCATAAAGAAATATAGTGAATCCTCTGGAAATTAGGCTTTTCCATTCCCAGCCTAAAGTTGGGTGGGATAAAAGCAAGTCACTGCATTCAGCGCTGGCTGGACGTGGCCTTCCCCAACAATTTGTACATGATTAATAGAAAAACGCAAGCTGCATCATGCCTTGCTCATCATAGAATCACAGAACGCTTTGAGTTGGAAGGGACCTCAAAGATCATTTAGTTCCAACCCCCTGCCATGGACAGGGACACCCTCACTAGACCAAAGCCCCATCCAACCCGGCCTTGAACACCTCTAGGGACGGTGCTTCCACAGCCTCTCTGGGCAGCCTGTGCCAGGGCCTCACCACCCTCAGAGTAAAGAATTTCTTCCTCATGTCTAACCTAACCCTGCCTTCTGTCAGCTTGAAGCCATCGCCCCTTGTCCTGTCCCTGCACTCCAGGGACTCCTGTGACCAGCCCCTCTCCCACTTTCCTGTAGGACCCCTTTCAGTATTGGTAGACCGCAAGTAGGTCTCACTGGAACCTTCTCTTCTCCAGGCGGAACAAGCCCAATACTCACAGCCTGTCTTCATAGGAGAGGTGCTCCAGCGCCTTGATCATCTTCATGGCCCTGCTCTGGACTCAGTCCAACAGCTTGATGTCTTTACTGTCCTGGGGANCCCAGAGCTGGGCACAGCACTCCAGGTTGGGTCTCATGAGAGCAGAGTAGAGGGGCAGAATCCCCTCCCTTGACCTGCTGGCCAGGCTGTTCTGGATGCAGCCCAGGACACAGGTGGCCTTCCGAGCTGCCAGTGCACACTGCCAGCTCATGTTGAGCTTGTCATCAATCAGCACCCCCAAGTCCTTCTCCTCAGGGCTGCTCTCAATCCATTCTCTGCTCAGCCTGTCGTTGTGCTTGGGATTGCGCCGATCCACATGCAGGACCTTGAACTTCATGCAGTTCACACGGGCCCATCTCTCCAGCCTGTCAAGGTCTGTAGAGAGCAGCAGTCTCAGGTTTCCCTAGATAAGAAGGAAGGCAGAAGGGTTTAATGCAAGAAGTCCCTTCTGCCATCCAAAGAATACTGGAGCTTTCCTCCATAAGCTGCTGTGCTACAGACATGGACCAAATCAAGATTCATGTTTACAATGAGACCAGAGCAAGGAAAAAGTATCACTTGGCATTTTTGGAAGGATCAGTGTTTAACTTGAGTAGTGAGCAGGTGTTTAACAATGAACTTCAATTACCTTGCAAGGGAACTGGCATACCTTACTGTAATTGTTGTCAGTGTCTTGCTGGCGTGTTCAGTGTGCTGTGCCAAAAGGCTTCTTTTAAGAACAAAGAATTAGGGTAGTGGAAACTGTATGTGCTGTAGGTGAATAATGACTTGTTTGTCCAGTATAGTAGAGCAAAAGAAAATTCTCACACACTTCCTTGGGCTCTAAATGCAGGGTGAACTCTGGCTTGCCTTACTAAGGCACCAACTCCCCGGGGTTTCCTTTCTTAGCTGTTTACCTGTAGCTCTCTACGTAAGTCTTTATGAAACCATCTGTACATATACCTGAATTCCTGAACATCTTTTTGCCCAATCTTGGGTTCAGCCCAGATTTGTGGTTCGCTTGGGGATTGCTTGTGGCACCACTACCAGTGCCCAACACACTGTGAATTTGCACACACCCTCACCCCAACCAAAGATAAGACACTAGCAAGTCCCATAGCAGAACTGCATCGTAGCAGATCTTATACAAGAAGTGACGTTTGTAATTTAGCCTCTGTAGGAAGCCTGAGGCTTTCTTTTCTGTCCCAATTATGAATGTAATGGTTTGTTTTTCTACTATTTAATCTCAAAGTGTCTCTTCATTAAGACTCTTTCCTTCTCACATTCCTGCTGAATGGGCAGTCACGCTGCACTGCAGATGAAATCCCTACATGCAGACATCGTTTCTGGGGTGCAGTCCAAAAATGTAGGCTTTATTCATTTTAAGTAGGCTACAGTTAATATTAGAATGAGAATTAATTGTGATAATTTTACTTTTCCTTGTTTGGGGACCTGCAGATGAAAGAAAGATATAAAACTGATACTCACTGCAAATCGTTGTACAGATGCTGGCTACAGCTCATTGCTTTGTATCAAATTTTGGCTACGAGAAGTGTCCTATAGACTGACATTGGGCAGTGTCTTACAGACTGACATCAAGACATCCTCATGCTATGCAAAATGTTTTCAGTGACACTCAAGAAGACACATCTTTCAGCAAATGATACACATTCTAAAGAATTATAGGAAGTGCTCGTGCATACAGTACTGTGTCTTCTCCATAGAAATAAGTAGGATGTGTCAGAAGTTGTTTCTTTGGATTTATTATTGAATAATGCCTCTGAAGTTTAGTAAGCTGCCCATAGATTTATTGTAACAGCCATCATGGTAATTGTATGAATAAATTTCTCAGCTGGACGTTCAATCATTTTGTCTTTGATAGAAATACAGAGACAGGATAGAAATTCCTTTTGTATTATGAATCCTGATAGAGAAGCAAAGCCAATCAAACCCTTCAGATGCTCAGTTCCACCTACAATGTCGGATTCATCTTTCAGCACTAGTAGGGATAAGCATGAAAGCATGCAGGATTTGTTTGGTAGAGGTCTATTGTGCTCATATAAAGGTACATTGAAACTTCTCTTTGCAACTACCCCCATGAAAAAATAAATGCAGAGCTGGTGGAGAACGCTCTGCACTTCCAGGATGTTGGCTACAGCTTCTGCACTCATGCCCTCTTAAATTCTGTGCACCCATGATATAAACCAAAACTTTTAAAAGCCACTGTACATATTATTGGTTTCATCCTTGTGAAGCCTCACATGGCTTTTCCAGAAGGTTACAGCTTAATGTGTAATAACCCCAAATAATGTTTATCAGTATCTCAAGTGTGGGACACAGGGGACATGGGCAGCCTCTTCTCAGTGTCTGTGGGGACAGGATAAGGGTTGATGGCCTCAAGTTGGAGCACAGGGAGTTTGACACCAATCTGGGGAAGAACTTCTTCCCAGTGGGGGAGCCCTGGGACAGGCTGCCCAGGGGGTGTGGAGTCTCCTTCTCTGGAGATATTCCAGCCCTGTCTGGACACCGACCTGTGTGACCTGTCCTAGGGACCCTGCTTCGGCAGGGGGGTTGGACTTGATGATCTCTGGAGGTCCCTTCCAACCCCTACAATTCTGTGATTCTGTGATTTTTCATTAAATACATTTATTTCCTGCTCTAGAAGAGTAATACTCTAACACCAGGGTGTTATCCTAGAGACACAGAAACCAGGAAGCCTTTTCTACGGAATTTTCCATGGCAAACATTTTACCCATCCCCACCCCAAAATCTTTTGCAATCTTTTTTTCTTATTTTTTTCCTTTTCTTGGCTTCCCAGAGTGCTCCCCAGGGACGTTTGGTTATGGTTGCAAGCAGCTCTGTGAATGCATGAATAACGCTACGTGTGACCATGTCACAGGTACTTGTTACTGCAGTCCGGGCTTCAAAGGGATCCGATGTGATCAAGGTACAGTGAAACTCTACCTGTAAAATATCTCTCTTTCTCTCTTCCCCTCCAATGATGCACTTGCTTTAGCATTTCAAAAATGAAATGCGTGATTCAATTTACAGTGTGTTATGAATTACTTTTAACAGCGGCTCTTATGATGGAAGAATTAAACCCCTATACTAAAATTAGCCCCGCTCTTGGATCAGAGAGGCACTCAGTGGGAGCAATCATTGGAATTATTATTCTCCTTCTAATTATTATGGTCTTGCTGGCACTGTTTGTGTGGTATCGACGGAAACAGAAGGAGAAGGGCCATGACATGCCAAGTGTATCTTATACGCCAGCCATGAGGATGACTAATACAGATTACTCACTTTCTGGTAAGGGTCTTTTTATGTTAATCAAATATAGACTCGTACTCCTGTATGTTGGGGAAATATAAGCTTCTGTGGTGTATAACATGGATTATCAAGCCTCAAAAATAACAACACCTGTGTTCTCTCCCTGGATACCATGATCTTTTAACAGGGACAGGAAAGCAAATATAACTTGAAACTCATTTAAGCTGCTTTATATGTGAAAATTTATTTGACATGATGCAGAGAAGTTTCCCCTTTGGGAGAAGACTCTTTTTTTCCTTGAGGAATGGGATTGCCTGGGTCAATCATAAGGTTTTATTTTTGTCTGTGTTGTGGTTTGTGATTTGAGGTGTCCTAGTCGGTGTCGCTTTCTTCTGCGTGACGGCCGATCCCCGTCATCTAGACAGCTGGTGTGAATTTTCTTCACAGGAGCTGATGAAAGCGGGAGAGGGAGGAAGAAGAAGGCTTTTTAAGATCCAAAAAAAGTCATCCTGAGATCACATTTCTTGCTTCTTTCTATCTTTTGCCTCTGCTGTGGAGGACAGCTTTTCTTGACAGATCGGCTAAACTTTGGAGGATGTGATCTCCTTTTTAACACTGTCATTCTTCTACATTCCTCTCTGGCCAGTATCAGATAGGATGCCAGACAGGAGATGACTTTCCTTCCTTCTTGTTTCCGCCAGTCTGTCTCTAGTGGGGATCTCCTGGGGATTTGCTGCCCTCTGCACTTTGCTCCTTCACTTCCCTTTAAATGGCTGATCCTGTAAGTCTGGGTACATACAAGCTCCTGGAACAGAGGTTGACCTGGCAGCTCTGCTTTCCCAGTCCTGCATCGCCTTTTTCTTTCTGCTTTCCAGCCTAAATGCACGAGGCCCAGCCACCTCTCGGTGTGGCATGGCTGGAACCTTTGTCCTGCACTTCCCTGCCCAGGGTGTGCTGGGAAGGAGCCTTCCCACCAAACCAGCGATGCTACTGCCTGGCTATGTCTGGGAATGAATCAAGGAGTTTCTCTCATGGCACCATGATTTCAGTCCTCTCATCAAGGGGATGGTTTCCTGGGATGGCATATCACATGTCAGGGGCTCTCTGCTGAGCACCTAAACTCTTATGTAGACCACTCAGACCTATAGTAGAGCACTCCTCCTGAGAACTACAAGATCGAGGGGTGGGGGTTGTCAGCCTTGGACCTACTCCCATTGTCTGTTATTTTGGAATTTTAGCTCTGCATGCTCTAGCTTAAGCTGCCCATTTGGGTAAGAACTGTATGAAAGTGCTGCCAGAGAGGGCTCGTCTGATCCTTGACTAGTTGCCAGCATCACTTGGCCTGAAATTTGTCATTTCAACATCGTTTGAAGAGCCAGACCATGAACACACAACAGACAAAAGCGGCACATCTCAGCAGCGGTGAGGCTCTGAGATCCAAGAGAGCAGATCCCAGCTGCTGGCATGGAAGAGTCTTCTGAACTTTTCAGCAATCCATTTCTTTCACATTGGCATGTTACCCATTTATTTACAAAGCCTGGTAGACCTCATTTATTTCTGGGCTTTTCTAGTTAATGCCTGCACATCCCAGCATGTTTAAGAGGCACAACTTACAGATTTCAAATTAAAGAGAGGCATGTTGCTGAGGTTGGGAGTTCCTGAGAGGAGCAATTGAGCTTCCCCTTTCAGACAGGGGAACAAAAATATCTCAGTTGGGTTTTTTCCATATTTTACCATGAATGAAGACTTCCTAATTGACCCAGTGGTATCCCAGACACTCTGCAAGAGGTCTGAGAAAAGGTTCATGCTGAAAGAGGATACTTTCACCCTTAGAAGTTAACAGGGATGAATGACTTTCCTCCTCAGCCCCAGAGAGAGGCCGTTAGGTTTGAAGACATTGGTAGCCCAGGACTGTCCTTGCAGGTTATGTCTTTGTGGGCATTGCATCTCCCTCTACAATGTTCTTCACATTCCTTTCAGGTGCAGCCACCTGTCCCAGATCTCCTGGTGATACTTATGTACTTAAGGAAAAAAAAAACTTTTTTGAGTTTTTTTCCTGGATACATCATAAATATCTGAGGGGCCCCATCCTGCAATGAACCTGGGATCTCTTCTGGTTCTTGGGCAATGCCAGTGAATTGAATTCTTGTCCTGGTGGCACTGTTGCTCTGTGTCAGTTCCTGAAGTGCCAGGTCCTTGTGATCCCAAATTGCTCAGGGTCAGGGGTGCTGTACTCGCCTCTTGAGAAAGCAATTGGGTAAGGTTTCCTTTCCATTGATTTCGGTCAGGGATGGGGATGCAGAGACCAGGCCTTTTCTTTCTCCTTTCCTTCTCTGTGCAGTCCTCATAGCAATATAAATTTAATCAGGAAGCTGCAGCTGAGTGGGGTCAGACATCACTTTCTGGAGGACACCAGAACAGGGTTTTTTCTTGCCTCCCCCTTGGAAAAACTGCTATCCAAGCTTGCAGAGGAGGACCAGGAGGTTAGAAATCACACCACTCCATCATCATCTCATTACAAATTGTCTGCAGGCATCAGCATTGTTTCGCGTTTTGGTCTTTGTTTTAGAAGGGCGTTTACAAATTGTAGACAAGGGCTTCTGAAAGCTGCCTGCCAAATTCTGGCTGGCTGCTGGTACATTCTCCTACTGAAAATTCCTACCCATCAGCAACCTTCCAGGCATTGGCCTTACCTGTGCTGTTGTCAGTCTTTCCCTTCCATAGAGCAGAAAGACAGCAGAAGGTGCTGACGTGCATCTCCCCCAGCAGAAATGGGGAGATGGCTATTGAGAGAAGACCACAGATGAGAAAGAGACTCATAGGATGGCTGGATGGCCAGAACAACATGTGTCTGTGGAAGCACACACATGCATTTGTGTGTTGCAGAGGGCACTCGAGGGCAGCAGTGTTTTATAGAGGCAGCAGGGATTGCAACCATGACCCAGAGTTTTGCATGTGGATTAGGGGCAGAATACTCCACAGAAGAACTTGTCTAGTTAATACAATTCAGTGTGAACCCGCAGGCTTCAGGAGGAGTTCCACCTGAACCATAACTGCAGTACCCAGCCCTGTGTGGGTTGTGATGCTGTGATTAACCTGGATTGCCACTGTTGTTACTTCACTTGTTTGCTCCTGCCAGGGTTGTGTGGTGGTTGTTTTGGTCACAGATGCAGATCCCTGGCTCCTGGAGGCAGTAATTTCTTCCAGCACTTTAATTCCTTTCTGGAAGATTATTTTGGTCTTTATGTCTTCAGCTCTTCTGATGCTGATAATCTGTGCATATGTGTGAGAGAGATTAAAAGGAAGGGGAACCCCCTGGGCACCCCTTAGGCTCCTTGGCATTTGTGGATGAAGGATGTGGCAGCAAAACACACGCTCAGCCCATCAGCTGGTGGGAAAGAAAACCACCTGTGCTGGGAGATCTTATGCATGGCACCTGGATCTGAGAAAAGATTTTCCCAAATTAGCCTGAAGTCAAAATGGTGCTCCCCAGCAGGAGAACAGGGCAGGGCATCCAACAGAGGACTTTAAAGAGCAAGTTTGATTCAAGGCGATGGGGACAGAAGAGGAAGCTGTGGCGGTGCTGGAGCGTGGCAGGGATTTCTTTTCACAAAGGCTTGGGTTGGGGCTGAAGTGATGCCTGAGGTCTTAATGAACCTCCTGAAAGGGGTGAATCCTGTGCAAAGCCCAGTTCACCTACGGCCTCGTGGGGCCTGCAGCCTCGATAAGATGCTCACAGAAACCATTCTGCAGATGATGAGTAGTGGGAGGTGGCAGAGGAACCCTCCTGTCTTCAGCCACCCCACAGGCACTCTATACGGGTGGAGAAGATACACACAAAAGGAAGAGGAAAGCATTCCATTTTGTAGCTTGAGGTGTCTGGGTTTGTGTTTCCTGCAGACAAATTGCTTATTCTCTTTCTTCATGGCTGGCCTTGTGCCTGGTGTCCACACTGTGCCGTCCTGCTGCCGCTGCAGGATGGGGACCGGTGCTCTTTGTGTCACCTCACAGCCCTGAGTCAGAGCAGAAGCTCAGTCTTTCAAGTGACAGAGTGTCCTGGCCTTCATCCAGACCTCATGGGTCTTCCTCTGGAGTGCAGCCTCAGGCTTGAGGGCTGATGGTAGGACTCTGCCATCATGGATCCCTTCACAGGGCTGATCTCGCTGTGCTAACATTAACATAAAGTTGGGGTGGGCAGATGTTTTGTTTTAATTTAAATTTCTTTTAGACCTTTGTCTTCACTTACTGTTCTGAGGAGAATTACATTCTCATCTTTGGGGAGAGAAGGGTTTTTTTGGTGGCTTCGGTTTGGTTTTTTTGACTGGAATAGCATTAGATTTGAATTTGATGTATTTCCAGCCAGCAGTTAGAAGAGCTTCATGAATAAATGTGTAGAAAATGGACTGTGCTATCAAAGTAAATCAGCCTGGGTGGGTACTTAAGTATCGACCAAATGGAACTGTGTAGAAAGAGTAATTCTGAGTATATGGTGCTGCATGCAATGAAGGGAGGAAAGGTTTTCAGTGGTGCAGACTCATGTGTGAGCTCAGGGTCATTAATTCAGCCCCGTGCTACGCAGCACAGCAGCCTGGTGGACTTTTCCCTCAGCTCATTTCAGGTGCACAAAACAAGCTATGGCCAGATAAGCTGGGTGGGAACTTGTAACATGTCAGCTGGCTCACTGTCTCCGTCGGCATGTGCCCTCTTATCTTGCAGCAAGGGCAGTGAACTGTGCCTCTTTCTCCTCCCATCTGGTCCTTCTTGCCCACAGGAGAGCGAGAGCAGGGCAGATAATGGAAGGGGGAAGGCAGAGCTGAGAGCTGCTGTAACTCAGCCATCAACACTCACCTCCGAAGCAGAAGGACGCAGATCCAAGTGTCTTTCTTTAACTGGGAGGTGTGAGAAGGGTGGGTGAGCTCTGCTCCCCTTCCTCAGCAGGCTGAAGGCCGTATGGGAGCAGCTGTATTTTTGGTGGGCACCTATCGCTGTGTTCAGATCCCAGACCCCAGGAGATACCTGTGCTTTGTTAATTCAATCACAAATATCACAGAGCTGTAGTCAAGGGGAGGTGGCAGAGTCTGGGCAGCCTGGCTGCAGTGCCGGGCATTAATTGGCTGAAAGGAGTTAAATGCAAGGACGTGAGCTGGGATCACACCTGATCTGAGATACTCGGTTAGCGATGGCCTTCGGAACACAGCTAGACCTGGAAGGCTCTGTGCTTAGCACGAAATAGAGCTGACCTCAAACATTGCTCTGCGTGTTTCAGCAGAAAATAAACGCTGGGTCAGAGAGGAGCGTGTGTGTGTGTATGTGTGTGTGTGTGTGTGTGTGCAGGTCCTCCCCAGCTGTGTGCCACAGCGCTTGCGTAACAGGCACCCCACAGATAAAACCACTTATGCGAAGCAGATTTGGCAGTAAATTAAGCTAAATCTAGATCTCCACAAGATGTCAGCAAAGCAAAACGATGTGCACAGGAATGCAAACGCAGAGGGGCAAGGAGAGAGGGCTGGTACCCCCTCCCTGTCCTTCCCCGCCTTCACTGAAGATCTCTGGTGGGGGGAGACACGCAGCCACCCCCAGCACTTCATTACCCTTTCCATGGGAAGGTGTTTCCTAGAACTAACGCCTCTGCCTACAATTTAAGGCCATGGTTTATGAAAACCCATTCATTTACTTCTTCCAGGGCTCGGCTGTTTAAATGATGCTGCCTCAGGTTGAATTTTTCATCCTTTCTCCTGATGGTACTTTGAAATATTCATCAATTTGTTCCTGAGCTTGGGACCAGATTGGGATTGATGTTTTCATTAGAACTGCCAGTATAAATATGATGCCTTTCCTGGTAAATTATTTTGTTTGGTAAATGTGTTCATAAGTTAAAGTGAGGAAATAGAGAAAATGTCTCTTAAGCATAACAATGTAACTGTCCCACTTTGCCTTTCAGTGCTTTCTTTTTTCCTAAGCCTTTGCATTAGGACTCCTTGGTACCGTGATAGCACCTTGATTTCTAACATCAACTGCCTTTTTTGTAACAAAAGAAAATTTTTAATTGATTGTTCTGTAACTACAAGGGTTGTTCTCATCTGTAGCTCTTACGTGTGTTTGAAGTAAGGAAGAAACCGTGGTGCAGACTGTGGATTTCCCGAGTTTTGCATTTCTTCCCTCACCTGCAAAGCAGCCGGGCTACTTTCTTAAGATCTTCAAAAAGATAGCACTGTATTAATGAAATATTTTGCTCTTTTTATCTCTTATTTAATGCTAATAGTCAAGAGCTTCACCCCGTGATAACACAGGGTAGATTTCATCTGCAGATGCTTTAATGACGCCCAGCGCTCTAATGAGAGTTTGCTGCACTCGCTCGTCTCTAGCATGTTTTCAAGTTTCTTAAGAATCATTATGGCTTCCAAAGTATTTTGTGATGACTTGTTTTCTTCCCAGATGTATCTCAAGGTAGCGGCAGTGTACATTGTTTTTCCAATCCAAGCTACCACACTCTCTCATGTGGTGTGACTTCACGCTTCTTTACCAGTAATCTGGATGGAAACAGCTCCAGTAAGGTAGATATGATCCCACCCCACTGTAGCAATGTTCTTATCAGTTCAAGGAAATCAACCAAAGCAATGCCTGCGGGATCCTGTTGTCTGCCAGCACTGTTTAAAAGCTTCAGTTCCTGATGCTGTAGCTCAGGCACAAACAGGTCTGCTTCCCCCATCCATGTCTTCATACTCTCTGGGCATGGTCACAGCGCATGCCTGTCTGGGTCAGTAAGGCTTGGTGTCTTAGCAACTGGAAGGTATGTTTGCTTCTCAGAAAAGATAAATAACTGCATAGTTGTCTTCATCCATTAATATAACAAAAGTAAATCAATGAGGCATTAAGTCAGTCACCTGACTTTGCTGGATCATCATCTCCCAGACCAGCAGGCACACAAATGTCCTGCTGACACAGACAAGCAGATAGATGTGAGAAGGTTTCTAGCGTGCTTCTGAGCACTGTTTTTGTCCAGGGGCATTCAGAGAGCTCTGCTCTTCCTTAGGACTCTCCAGCAGAGCTATTCAACCCGTATCCTTCAAACAGCCAGGAGCACCTTACCACACATTGCCATTGATTCCCTAGGACTATTTGTGGATAGTGCTGTTACTCAATTCACCACTTTAGCCATAGATTTAGATATGGTGAGTGGTAAGACAGCTCATCCTTTAGTGCCTTAATAAACCAAGGTGGGGCAAAGGGTAGGGAGCAGAGGAAAAAGGAAACATGATTGATTTTATTGAGGTTGGCAGCTTTAAAAATGATGCTACTTGCAGGCTCGGTCACCTTGATCCAATGTAGCTCTGCTAACTGGAAAGCCATGAGAAGATTAATGTAGAAAGGACATTATTAGACGAGATGGGGTAAGCAAAAATGTTTCTACATGTGCTCCTTTAAGTTGTTTTGTGGTTATTAAAAGAAAATCCCATTAAAATGTGGTAAAAAGGCTAGCTCCAGAGATTTCCCAGAGAAAAGTTTAGACAGGTGTGCAAACATGTCTTCTGGTGTAGACGGTCCCCTTGCAACAAGCATTTTTGCTCCCCAAATTGAAAGTGCAAACACTCATAATGTCAAATTTAGGGTGCAGGTCTGGACTACTAATCCTGTTGCAGCAGTTTAATTCAGAAAAGGTCAAAACAAGCACCTATCCTGCTCTCCCAGCCTGCGGTGCCCTCCTGCCACAGAGCTACTTCAAATAGTAAGCTGCAAAAAGGGTTTAAAACCCAAGCAATGTGTTTGGGTGAGCCTGGAACTGCTGACCCTGCCGTAGTACTGGCTTAGTCGGTCAGCAGGTTGTCCCAATATTCAAAAGAGAAAAAAACCCAACAAATCTGGTATTTTCAGGGCACTTATCAAAATAGATTTCCTCCACATATCCCTCCATCTTACTTATTCATGAGAAGGCTCTGCAGCACTGGCTGGCTGTGGACGGCCGAAAATACACTTCTGCCTATGCAGTTCTCCAGCCAAGTAAGACAAAAGAGTGTATAAAGCCCCTAATGGCTGCCTTAACGAGTTTCGCTTCCAAAGCCAGTTTGCCTGGTGCCATGCCCACTTTCTGCAGGGAAATGTGTGCAAGTCGTACTTGGAGGATTTATGTCTGTCTAGTGCCAGCTGGGGTCACAAGGAGCCAACACAGATGCACAATGACAAATAATGGCAGAGGCCTCGCTGAAGTGCTGAGCCAGAGCCCCGCTCTCTGAGGGGACTGTGCCTCTCTCGGAGGGGACCATGCCTTGGGGCGATGAGCTGGAGCCATTCCTCTGGCTCTGCTTTCAGAGACGAAGCTTAGGCTAAGGTATGGAGAGGCAGCAAGAGGGAGATCCAGCCCTGCTCCAGTTTGAGAGGCTTTCCCATCCCTGTGCTGCCTCTGCCCCTCTTGTCTCTTCCTCCTTTGATGTCTTGTTTTGCCTTGTCTCTCCTCTTCCCTTGGTGTCCTCTCTGCTGTTATCTTTTGTGTCACTGTTATCTCCATTTTGCTGCTCTCTCCTCTCACCCAGCCATATGGGCACTGCTCCTGTTTTCCCTGCCTCTGTCCCTGCCTTCCTCTCCCAGCCCCGTACGGGCACAGTGAGGGTCAGGCTGGCTGCAGGTCACCGAGCACAACCCTCCTGCACTGCTCACGCTTTCAGTGTACGCAGCGTGGTGGCTACGTGGGCAGGGGGGCTGATAGCAACAGCAAAATGTCCAGCATTGCACTCAGGACCACAGTTTGCGGGACAGGTCTGACTTCAGAGGAAGAGAGCAGGTCCAAACCTTCCTGCATCTCTCCTAGGACCAGGGGTTCTCTCACCTCCCCATCTCACCCCTGCGAAGCAGATGTTTGGCCACTGTTCAGGACCCTACACACGTCCTGAAGGGAAAAACCCTTTGAATTTGCTGAGAGATGGGCAGGAGCAGAGGCATTCAGCTCCTCCTGGTGTGTACTGGACCAGTGGGCTGAGCTGGCGGAGCGCTCCGGCTGGAACACAGGCAGGCAAAAGCGAGTGGGAGGCTGCAGGGAGCAGATGAGAGGAGACTAAAAACAGGCTTGGCTTCTTTTATCTAGCGAAATGAATGCTGAGAGGGAGTATGATTGCCATCTATAAATACAACGAGGTAAACATTAGGAGGGAGAAGAGCTATTTAAGTTAGATGACAGAGCTGGCACGAGAACAAATGAGGATGAACTGGCCATGAATGCATCGAAGCTGGAAATTAGATTTCTAACATCAGATCAGTGTGATTTTGGAATGGCTTCCCAGTAAGACTAATGGGACAAAGAAATCTGATTACTCTGAAAATGGAGCTTGATCAGCTATCTAAGTGATTGTGTGCCTGGGTGTTTGCAGTAAAAGGTGGCTGGATTCGGGGACTCGCCGACCAGAGCCCTCCCAGTCCTGTGTCCCAGTCCAGCTGCCGGCAGGAGTTGGTAGGGCTGAGCTGAGGCTGTCTGCAGGCTCTGGGAGACTGGCTCTGCATCTCTGAGGTCAAGGAGGAGGCAGACAGAGGCTCTTGCATCTCAGTGCAAGGATTTAGCTGCCAGCACCTTGCTACAAGTAAATGTTCTTGCCACGTGAGTGAGCTTGCAGAGTCAGCTTGGCCGAAATGCTGGCCCTGCTGAAGTCAATAGATATTTTGCTATTAATTTAAGGGAAACCAAAGTTTGACCTTTGCCTGTTGGCTCCCACAAGTAGGTTTGGCCTTTTGTTCTTAATTATCAAGCGCAGCAGCAAATAACAACGACACAGCAAGTTACCAAGGACTCAAGTGAAATTGTGCCACAGAATTACTGCACCAAAATTTCCCAAAGCAGATAAAGAGCGATACACACTTACCTCTGTGCCTGTGTCTTCTCACCAGACCTCTCATCGCTTGAGTTAGAGACCAAATTTTCAGATGCTGAGGACCTGTTTGCTCAGAGGGAGTTTGCTGGGACTATTCACAGAACTACTCAGCACTTCCCCACCAGCTCTGTATTTGAGGCTTCGAGCTGCACGTAAATGTAGGAATACATCTCACTTTTACAGAAAGCTGCCAAAATGTGAGGAAAACACTCTGTGTAAAGCATGAGGCTGCCACAGTGGTATGGCATGGGCAAAGATTCTCACCCAGAGCTCTTAATTCCACCCTCACTCCCCACCAAAGGAGAAGAGCATCTCAGCTAGAGCCCAGGCATTGCTGGTTTCTACAGACATCATAAAAATCAATTGCTATTAGATGTTCCTGAATTTTTAAAGCCAGCAGACTCACAGCTATTAAAGGAAGTTCTAAATTCTACTGATGATGTCACTTAAAATTAGAAACTGCCAGGCAGAGGTCACTGGAAATGGTCTGACGGGATGTCACCCAGCTAATAAAAAGGAACTCGACCACAGAAAGCATCACTGAAGGAGCTTTGACTCAGTCCTTCCCAAGAAAAAGGAGGAGTGCAGATAGAGAATCACTGCAGAGAGTCCAGGCTGGCTGTCTAAAACTGAGAAATATGGGTGAACCTCTAGTCAATCATAAGGGGAGTTAATGGCAAAAGTCTTACCAGTTCCCATCCTGGAGGGTGAAGGCATGATGGAGCTCCTGCCAGCATCCCTTTGCCTAATCACTGCAGATTTCTTCAATCCAAGCATTGGCAGATGCTACATTGGTGATCACCTTCCCACTGTGACCTGTCTATCTCTTTCAGGCAGGTGGATAAAGGCTTTGCTTTCCTCATGCTAGTATCTCGTTCTTCATAAAGGAAGAGTTGCCAGATGTGAGGTAGATTTAACCAAATTGCTGAAATTACACAAGCTTGGATTTTTTAGTGGATAAATTTACTATGAAGTCATTTTTTCCTCCAGAAAAGCAATTTTGCTTCACACTAAAAACTGAAGTATCTTCTATCTTTAAAAAAAAAAAAGTTAACAAATTATAGTGTGTTAAGAGATGATGGTAGCACAAAGAGACAGTTATGGTCACATTTCTTCATAATTACTGCATGCTGAAAAACTTCAGAATGGCCCCAAATCATTTCATTAAAGAAATCAATTCTAGCCCATGGCTCTTCATGCCAAATTTTAGGTTTGTGAGCTGATTTATAAATCCTGCAAAAACACAGCTTTTAATAGAAACCCAAAGACTTCAATAAGGGTGATCTGAGCGGCGCAGCTGGATTGAGAGATCAGCGTTTGTGTTATTGCTGCAAGTTTTGAAATGAAGAAAAAGAGAAAGCTGTGGGCTCTGCTGACCAAAAGTGACCGTGTCGTTAGTGGGGCTGCGCTGATTTACATGGGCCAAGCACAGGGCCATGATGTTGGCTTCCTTCCTCTGTGACCATATTACAGGTCCTCTGCTTTTCATCGCCTCAACGTTGCTTGTTTGCTCTGAGCACCACA
>VZTU01009956.1:220750-260497 GCA_013400835.1 Zapornia atra
CGCCCACCCATTCATCCACCTACCCACCCAGGATCTCTGCTGGTGGTGTTTAAGTTCCCAGTTTTGGGGGAGTACAAGGACCTGCAGAGCGATGCTGAAATGACTCCAGAGTTGTCGACTGGGAGAGGCCGGATGCGCAGCCCGTGCCAGCAGCAAGGACGAGCAGCGACAGCCGATGCTCTCGGGCAGTGATTGCTCTAGAAATACTGCAGGCAACCAGCCTTATCGACTTTCTCTCGGCTCTGGGCATGTCCTGGAGGAGAGTGGCCATTGCAAAGGTGCCCAACAAGCTGATGACACATGTTACCTTAGTGGGAATATAGAAAATGAGGAGGAGGAACCGGAACAGGACGAGGCACTAGCTGTAGCTATCGCTGTGCCGTCTGACACAAGATTCATGGACAGTAGGGCCCCAAGGGACCCTGTGATCATCTGCCTTCGCTTCCTGCACAGCACGGGGCGCGGATCCACCCTGAGTTAATGCCTCTTTCAAGGTCAGTGCTGGTGGCACAGCAGCAGGGGCTCTTTCAGCCAGAGCCTGGCTTTCAGGTGGATGTAGAATGGGCTCCTTTCAGTATGCTGGCACTAAGCTGTCTCTGGGTGTGCGGGTGTGCCCGTGTGTGTGCATATACACACACACTGTGTGCATGCAGTTAGTGTCTTCGCGCTGTTGTGTCCTCTGATTCTTTCCTCCAGACTGGAGCTCAGCCCATTTGGAGCAGGACTATATGCTTTGCAAAAGATGAAACTGATTTGTGTAAAAGCTTCAGCTGAGTAGCCCTTAAAATACTGTGTGTTGTTTGGCAGAGACCCCCAACATTTTGTGTGTGTGTCTGTGCACACCCAGCCCCTCTGCCTGCATCCATTGTGCCTGTGCCGTGGCTTCCCCTGGGTCTGTTTCAGCCAGGACAGATTGCATTGGGTGTAAAAGCACATCAGACCACGTTCTGCATCCCAAATCAATGGAATTCAATCAGCAGGATCCAGTCAACGAGGGCGAGGTTTTGCCTCTGGTTGTTACAAATCTTCACCCAAATGAAACCCAATTTCTGCAATCAGATAAAAGCTTCTAAATGTCAATGTGTGGCTTGTAATATATAGTGTAGCTGCACCAAACATGGTGCTCCTGCTAGAGAGGAGTATTTGCAGATGCTTTCCCTAGAGATAAGCGAGAGGCTGCAGAGCTCTGCAGCTTTATCCTTGGTGGCCCAGTATGGGGGAAGCTTGCAGAGTGGCTGGCTGGGAGGATCCCGCTGGCCCCCATCACCCTGTTCTAGAGAAACTTCTGCCAGAGGAGATTTCCTGACCCTGAGCCCTCCCCAGTGTGGTCACTACCGAAACCAAAGGGTGCATTTGCTACATGGCTTCCCAATCACATCCCACCCTCCCATCTCTTGGTCCAGCATTTCTCCTTCTGCTGTATTTCTCCTCCACCCATGATATGGTTGTTCCTTGTGGGTCGTGGTGTGCTCCTTGCAGCAGACTCCACCAACTAACCTGTGTGCTGGGGCACTGCTCTGCCCCTGGGATTGTGTCTGCGTTACGGGGCACAGAGCAGCATCCCTGACTGCTGCGTGGCTTAGGAGCCATGGTAGTGTTGGGTTGACAGTTGGACTTGATGATCTCAGAGGTCTGTTCCAGCCTTAAAGAATTTATGATCCTGTGGATCAGCCCTTTTATCCCTCCTCACCTGACTGTGATTCCTTTAAGAAAATCTCTCCAAAACAGAGTTTGGTGCATTGCATCACTATACACGGCACCCTGCACAGTGCCCCTCACCCTTTGCTGGGCTCCAGGGCTGATGGATAGTGCAATGTAAAGGTATTTGTGACTGCACACTCAGGGACACGTGGGACTATGTGTCCCGAGAGCACAGTGCCACGTCCCCCTTCCCTGCAGTGGCACAGGCACTGTCAGCTGTTTCCAGGCATGTTGGGGGACGCTGGGCATCCTGCAAAGCTCAGGGCATGGGAACAGCAGGAGCTGTGCAAACAGGGACAGTGTGGGGCTGCTGCACCCTGAAGTGAGGTGGCTGGGGGACTGTGAAGGTAGATGGAAATACCTCTGGGGTCTGGCTGTAGGTGCTGGGTACCAGCTTGGATTTTATATCCAAGTAGGCTTCAGCACATCAGTGGAGGTTTTTTGTTACAGGTCTTAAAACCCATGATGAAAGCTAAGCAGAAATTAATGAGATCAGCAAAAATGAAACGTGGTGGCAGTTTTGAAGACCTTATTTCAATGACAACATCCTTTATTGTTAAGCATTTTCTTGTAAATACAGTCGAATAGCAAAGCCAAACCCTCTGAAGCAGATGCAGGAGGCATTTCAGTTCAGAATCAGGCACAGGACAGCAGTGATGGCTTCTAACATTAATTCTTCAGCACCTTCCTCAGGACCAGCTGTACCTTCAGCAGCTGTGGCTTTCAAAGGGACAGTGTCAAGGGAGGAAAACTCAGTGGCTGTAGCTGCTGCAGTGATTTGCAAATGCTCCTGGGTGGGACTCACCCCCTCACCATACACTTTGCAAAGCCACTGCTGCTCTGGTGCCCTGGTCTATTGCAGCCCTGTGCCCCCAGCCCCAGCAGCACCTCTCCATTCGCTGACCACCCTGAGAGATGCTCCAGCGAGCTCACTCCAAAATCCCCATCCCTCAGGCAGCCACTCCGCTTGCCTCTCAGCATGGTGCTTAAGGATCACCTCACTCAAGGGAGACTTCTACCACCAGCAGAAAAACCCAGAGCACGTTGACACGGTGTGCTCGATGCAACAGATGACACCACCCCTCTGCAGCAGCCCTGGCACACGAGCTGGCTGCACCCTGGGCACACAGAGCATCCCGGTTCCTCCAACAGCAGCATCTGGATGGCAGCCCTGGGTTCCTCTCTGCTGTTGCTGGCAGATCTGCACGGCCCTTATGCTTTGTTATTGCCAACGTTATTTTCCTTGAATTGAGAGAAATCTTGTAGCCATTACATCCAACTAAATGTATTAGCAACCCCCCTTTGTTCTGAACAGCTCCTGTCTGCATGCTCACCTAGGTGGTTTTGATCCATCCATCTTCATTAGTTATTTCACAACTGCCAGCACACGTCACTCCGCGTACGCAGGCATTCGAGGCACCAGTACTGGTTTCCCAAGGAAATCCTGTATTCTCCAGCATGCTTGTTGTGTTCATTGCTTGGTGAAGTGACTTTCCTTTGTGATTTTCCCTAATGCTAGTGAACAACTGTCAAATCCATACAGATAAAGACCTGAAATGGTGAGGCCAAGGTAACAGTCACCTTCCATTTTTTATTCATGGCATCTCTGGGATGAAGTCTTGGGTGGGAACTGTCTCTTTCTTTCAGCATTAACCCATTATCATACTTTTTGAACAGCTCAGTAACAAAATCCTTGACAGAGAAACTGCAGACTGGAGACCCTACAGCTATCTGAATGAACTAGGTCAGTAATTTTTTAAACGATTTCATCATTTTAGTAGACTTTAGAGCAATTCCAAAGCCAAATCATCCTTTAGGTGTTGGCAATAACGATGGATACCGGTGTTGTCTTTATTTCACAGTCAGAATTGCTGGCAGTGAAAGATGGAGAATTGAAAATTGGTTCCTTACCCACAACCAGTGGATTGGGAGAGTGGAGTCAGTGGTCCTCCTTGCATCCTTCTTAGGTAGCTGGGTGGAATTACTATCTAAATGGGTTTTTTAAAGACTAATTTAGAACATTAAAAACTCCAATTTGGGATTTATGAGGGTATTTTTTTCCCCCTTCATGCTTAATAAAGTTTAGCACTAACTATTGGCACCTTGATAAATCTGTGGGGCCACTAGCAGGAGCTGGAGTGTGTGATGCACCTTGTTATCTCCCCGTTAATCATACAGTGGCAATTTTTCAGGCAATTTTGAATGAGCAGACAGTGCAAACAAACCAAGAGTGAAGTTTAATTACCCTTTCTGAGCCTGTTCTCCCTGGCTTCAATTTTAACAGGGTTTTTAGCAGCTCTTGCCTCAAAACCTGTCCAGATTTAGTGCTTTGGATGCTATTTGTTTTCCTATCTGAGGACTCAGAGTTTAGCTTGTTGATGGCAGAAAGCATTTGCCTTCCTTCACCAGGATTACTAATATCTCACTGCAAATATGCAGTATGAGGGAGAGTGTGGTATTAAGTGGCATTATGGGATTTTTAAGGTCAACCATCTCCCACCTCATGTGGCAAAGGAATTAACATGAGGCACCACCAGGCATCACATCTTGTCATCGCACTTTTGGTCACACTCTTTGCTCCAAAGCTCAGGTCTGCCCTGCATCAGGAAAATCACAAAGCTGTCGAGCTTCAGTGCAAAGCCTTTCCCATCATGAACACCCATTTTTGTCTCTATAATACGCTGCAGAACCACTGCTGTGCTTATCTGTACCTAATGTGGAGAGTTGGGGATGGTGAGCATTTCCAAATCAAGGGTATTTACCTTTTGCCATCTTACTGCTTTGCTCGCTAGCTTGCTTTTTAACTCATGGTGCATCCTGAACTCCCCACATCCCACATTTATCCCACATTCATGTATTTTACTTTATCAGGAGAAGCAACACTAAATGTCTTTGCAGTGAGAATGATGTAGAATTGATAAATACTTCAGGGAAGTGGTTTCCAGCAAAACAGTCACAAAGTTTTCCATGGCATTCTGCATCCCAGACACATTTTTTCCTTCTTTTCTTTGGGGTTTTTTTTTTCAAATAGCTGTTTCACACTCATTGATAAAAATTAGGCTATTTTTTCCTCCCCTTTCAGCACCAAAAAGGAATCCTTGCTTAAGCAGACTTCCATAACATTGAATTCTTGCTCAGATCCAGGCCATTTTTACACAAAACCATACTTTTTTTTACAAAACTGTCCTTTTTTTTTCATGTCACGGTGTTACTTTCATGCAGGAAAAGCTCCACTTAAATCTGGAAACTTCAGAAGCAAGTAAAACACTTCCATTTGGAATTGCAAGCAAAACAATTTTAGGTGAAGTCTCGTTAAGGTTGTGTAGGGGATCTTGACCTTCAAACCACACTGTGCATAGAAGAACCACATCTTCATCCCACTGTTAGCCTCAGCTTTTATGGCACTTATGCTCTAGCTGGGATGTTGGGATAGCAGCCAAGTGTTGTGCGTGGCTGGATTCAGTTAAAAACAGTTAGAAGTAGTTTAAATAGCAGTGGAAAACTCCTCTGTTGTGACCTTATGAAATATTATAGAGAGCAGATGTGTAAATAGAGGAGCTGGAGGTAGGGGAGAGGTTGTAAAGGGAAATTGTAGAGAGATTTGTTAGAGATGGGAAATTCTCAAGCCTTTTGGTCACCTCCCTGGTTCTTCAGCCAGTGACTCCTCCCACTGAGGCTGTGGTCCCAGAGGACAGGCTCTTTGGATCCATCAGATGAGAAACAGCATCAGGCTCATCAAAATGTCCCTGGGCTTGTTAGAAATCACAAGTGTCATAAATGTGAATTATAGCTGGGGGAAAGGAAATCATCAGGAAAATATGTGGACATTAACACAGATGCTCCATCTTCTAAAACCTGAAACCATAAGGGGTTTCTTAAGTTGCTTTGGTGGGGTTGTTTCACCTTTGAAATGTATTTCTGCTCAAATATTGTCTTCAAAGTTGGGTGCAGTCCAGACCCAGGCTGACAACTTCCATATTTTGAACTGCAGCATAGCATCACTTCCCAGGATCAGACTGGATGTAAGGGGCCAGGGACTCTTCCCATGGGCAAATCCTTGCTTCTCAATGCCACACAAGAGTACAAGTACACGTATGCCTGTCCACTGTGCATGCACACGCAGGGGAGCTCAACAGGCTGCTGGTATTTTGCCTCTTTTGCAGGGCTTCCTTGCCAGGTTTGTGTTCTTTCCAGCTGGGAAAGGAGCAGAACAAAGCCTGTGCTCCTACCACCAGCACATGGGCTTGTGGCTTCAAATATTTGTCAGGCTTTTTCTGAGATGATCCTATCTCTTAAATTGAGTCAGAGCAGCGAGCATGTTAGTGCAAGTAAGTGTCATGGCTGTGTGCTCAAGAGAGCAGAGTTTGGGGACTCTGTGATGCCAAGAAGAGGTGGCTTTGTCACCTGTGCCATGTATCACTACCTGTTCGATGCAGCCTAGTCCTGCTCCTTCCAGGGAATGGCTTGTCTTTGCATTTCCTACTTGCTTTCTCTTGCAGAAGAATCATCTGCCCTGCTACTAATCTCTCTTGCTCTAGCCCAGTCCCTGTTACGCAGAGTCCAGCTTCCAGTTCATATTCCAAGTGAGTCAAAAGTCCTAAAACCACCTGCTGGATTCAGAGAAGGTCATTATGCTCATTAGCTTGAGTGCTGGGCACAGCGGGCTGCAGACAAAACCGGGGGGTTCTCTGTAATGGTTTTGAACAGCACTCCTCGGTGCGGAGGCTGAAGGGTGATTCACAGCACATCCTGAGCAACTCAAAGCTGCATTCATTCCAGAGGGCCAGAGCCACAAAGTTTGATTCAGAGCTGACTTTGCCTTTTCCTCAAAGCCAAAATGTGTGAAAAATATTTCCAGCCAAGACGCTGATTTCACCCCAACAGACAAGTTAGCTTCAAGCTTAAACCTAGACTGTCCTGAAGTGCCAGCTTCCTCCCTGGTTGGGGCTTTTCCACATGAACAACTTCTGCAGTTTAAAAAAGAATCTATCCATCATTCATTTCCCTTCCTGGTGAATAGACAAACATGGGTCATAAACCCCATGGAATTATAACAGACATGAAAGAAGACTAAAGGCAGAGTTACAGGGAGTAGGTTGGGAAGGGCTTTGCAGGGTCTTGTAGCCCTCCCAGGGCAGCACCAGCCCTACCTGTGTCTTTCCTAGCAGGTGTATCCCACCTTTTCCTAGACAGCCTCCTATAAGACAGGGTCTCACTTCACTAGCTACTCCAGAGTAAGTGAGAACAGAGCTCAAGCATGGCAATGTGTCACTGTGCAGCTAGGAGCAGGCATGGACTGCCTGCTACCCAACTCTGAGCCGGAGGTCAGGTTCACTTGGACAAACCTTGTGTTAACACTGCAGCCTGCCCTCTGGGAGGGACTCAAAGTGATGAGGATGCTCAGAACAAATGGAACGTTCTTGTGCAAGGATGAGCTGTGCAGGGAGCACAGCCAGCCATCCACCAGAGAACCTCTGTTGTGATAAATCACTTACCCTTCATGGTCCTCGCTCTAACCGTCTCATCGGTCTCCAGCGGTTACAAGGACACTGTCCTGCAGGATGGCTCCTGTGGATTTTGCTGCTTGCTTGGTCTCTAACTCCAACGTGGATGGTCACTATTTTGAAGTTACTGGGGAGGATCAGATCATGGTCCTGAGCAAAGTTATTCATCCCAGTCTTCCAAAGCCAGAAGCTCTTGTGGTGTTGCTGTTGTGCTCCATGAGCAACGCTGTGTCCCACACAGCTCCCCACGGGTCTCCTTTCTTCACCCTGTAACCTCAGCTTTGTGCACACCAGCATCGTACATGCCAGCCGTGCTCTGATGTGAGCTGCTTCTTGCCAGAGGCACCCTGGCCCAGCTGCTGCTTGGGGTGTTCCTGCTCCTGAAGGCTGGCTCAGCCCTGGCAGGAGGATATGTGACCATCAGGTGAGCTTCAGGAGCATCACAGCTGGGAAGGGGAGCATCAGCCCCATGGATGTGAGCAAAGGGATGAATCAGCTCCATCCTCTTCACTCAGGACTCTGCCCTAGCAAAATGCGGGAGGGGATCAAAAGCATGTTGTGTGGGTGAGATTCCCCACTGCACCCAGTCAGCCTTGCCCTTTGTGTCTCCTTTGGGGGAAGTGGCTCAGGATGGGTGGTGGGAAACAAAGTGGAAGGTTCCCAAAAGCTTTGGCGCAGAGGGTCAGTCTTGATCAGAAGGGAGAAGCCCCATCACAGTGAGACAGTGGCTGCCAGCCATTGTTCTGTGCTCAGGGATGCACATGGAGATCCAGAGTGCAGGGTCTGTCCTTCATGTGCCTAACGCTTCCATTGTCTAATCTAGTGATTTTCCTTATTTAGGGAAAACTCAGGGCCGTTGGGAAGGAGGGTCTGGTCCCATTGTGAGTGCCGGGGACAGCTTTGTAGTGACCAGAGGATGTGCAAGGACAAAGAGCTGGTGGACCTGGCACACACCATTTGCAGGGCTCATTTACCAGCATAACCTAGTTACTGGATTGGGAATCCCATAGGGCACAAAGCCATTTCTGCCTCAGTGACCAAACTTGTGTTGATTTGCCCAGCCAATACCAAACACCAGACTCTGTAGTTAAGCAGACGTAAAGGCTTACAGTGGATTTTCCTTTGGATTGATACGTAGGATCATTTGCAGTGGTGAAAATGGGGAAGTTCCCATCCCTTTCTGTCTCTGCCTTGGCAAGGAGCAGCAAGTCCTTACAGAGTTGCATAGGGCAGAAGCCTTTGCTGTCAGTTCTCTGCTCTTGGTCGCTGCATTTTCAGGTGGCTTCGGCCACTTAGGGACTGTCACCACACCAGTTACAGAGCTGTGGTGATTTACAAGCAAAGACATATAAGGGAACTCAGAAAGATTGTACATACCTTGGAATCTAAGACCATGGATTCAGTAGCACACCATCCCTGAACAAACCATAGACTGTAATTAGCACCAGCATAATGTAATGGCAGACTCCAACTGGAAAGGACAAGCTGCAGACTTCTTTCACTAATCAGACCCAGTGTTGCAGTAATGAACGCATGAGCAGGTGATTTTTTTTTCCTTTTCTGTTCTCCTGATGGCTAGCTGTTCTTGGCAACGGACAGAAGCCTGCTTCAGGAAATCTCTGCCTTTCGGGGAAGCGCTTAAGCATACGCATCATTTTAGGCATGTGCAGAATCCCCACTGAAGCTGAGGGCTTGCTCGCAGCCCAGGGTATGCTTAAGAGCCTCCCTAAACGAGGGCCTTGATGTACAATTTGGAGGAAAGAATATATGCTGCTCAGAAGTCAACGCATTCCGATTTACATAAATATTTATTTGTTTTCCATTATATATCATTTTTATGCAGGTGCTTGTGGGATGGATAGACGTCAGAACACATACATAATGGAAAAAAGCTTCAAAGGTATGGTATCCAGTGCCTGCAGTCACCCTGGCAAAGAGTTTGAGGAGGGTGTCGTAGAAGAGGTGAGATAGGAGACCTGAGCGCCCGGGAGAACGGCCATGCAGAGGCAGAGAGGGACAGTTACCTGCAGAAACACCTGTGTGGCTCAGCTCCCAGCACCTTGTCTCCGAGCCACATGTCCGGGGCCCATGAATTATGGACACAACTCTTCACAAGGCTGTAGGCTCCTGCCTCGGCAAAGCAGCGTAAAACAAAAAGGGAGGGCTTTGCTGAGGGGGCTGGAGGTGCAGATGGAGTGGTCTGGGCAGGGGAAGCTCTTTTAGGACCTATCAGCCATCCTGTAAGGGCATTCTGGTGGCAGGGCTGATGACAGATTGGTATGTTCCCTGCTGAGCTGTGGCTCTGTCAGAGCCATCTAGAGCTTCGACGAAGCCACCAGAAAAAAAGCTGACCCTGCTCTGTGGCCTTCACCAAACGAGATTGATAGCAGGCCTCCCTCAGTACATGAACCAGTCACGCCTGCACAAAGCAATTAATGGGCATTGGCTCCAGGGCAGTTCTAAGCAGGGGTCGCAGATGAGTCATGAGCACAAGGTCCAGTGAGTTCAGAATTCAGGTGTCCTCCAGGTTTATGCTCCAAGTATTCCCATTTTGTGCTGACTATGAGGACCGTTGGTCCTGACTGGCTGCCTGGGGCTTGTGGTCAGGAGATGGAGCAAGGAACAGGCAGGTTTCAGGCTCAGGTCCCCAGCTGGATTCACAGCTGTGCACCCCAGCTGGGAATGCCCCTCCATTGGCCAAGGAGGACATATGGCACAGCCTCTTGCTGAAACAGCCTTCAACTGGCATGGGCCGAGTTATGGGGAAAGCTGGTCTGAAGACACCCCTAGGGCTGCTACAGCCGAGATGTTAGAGAACAAAACCTTTACCCAAACTCACGAGGAATGCTGAAAGACCCATCAAAAGCAATGTCCAGCTTAGAGCCAGGCCTAGGGAACGCTGGTCATTGCGCGGCTGCTGCTTAGGATATAATATTTGCTAAAACATCTCTTTGCCACACAGAATCACCAAAGGAAGCCAATAATCCATGACCAAGTCTTTTGTGCTAAAGCTAAATTTAAAATATTCAGAGGGTTCTGTATGTATATTTGACTCAATCCACTGGTTTCAGCTCCTTCAATAACTTTCTTTTTCAGAAAAAAACTCTCTCATTATAGTATAGCTTGTTGTTCTCTTTACATGGAACTATTAATTTCAAGATTAAACTAAATTACTGTGTTTACAAAGTTGAAAAGCTGCTTTAAACACTCGCAGTAGGAATTCCCACCCATAGACACAGTCACGCAGCGCGGGGTACAGTGGGAATGAGAGAAAAGGAATTACAGGAACAGTGAGCCATGAAATGTATTTGCTGCTGCTACATAGTTTGGTTAATATTTAGGATCTGAGCTGGTTTTTTTACATGTTTATCTCCTAAGAAGTGAAAAATCAGGGCTAGAAGCCATGTTGGGAAGGTTGATGTGCTCTTTGTGGCTGCTTGGGCATGGCTGGCGCTGGTGAGGGCAAGGTGCTGGGCACACAGGAACACACCTGGCTGCCCGGGAATATTGGTAGCAGGCAGTGAGCTGCTGAGGTTCCTCAGAAGTGTCTGCCTTTGGGTCCTTAGGGGTTTCCAAAGGTCCTGTCTGAAGGTTCAGGCAGCACTGGGGCTTTGGCAGCAGCATGGGGACCCACAGTCCCAGAGGACCATCCCGCCAGAAGGAGCTGGGTGACGTGCCCGATGCTCAGTGTGTAGCTCTCTTAGCCCTGCCAGCTCCTGTGTTGGCCCTGACTCCCCAGATTCATCTGAAAGATGGAGAGAAAGCATCTGCCAAGCTGGAGCATTCAGAGAAATGCAACTCTCGGTCCCAAACAATTGGATTCTGGCAGCAAAAAGACTTGCTTTGGGTTTGCATGCTTTGTGCACACTGAGGATAGTGTCTGTTCCTGTCAGTGTCTGTTAGGTCTGACTGGAGAACACCTGCCAATCGTGTTTGGTGCCTCCTGGGATGGACATGGGGTCCCGTGGCTTCAGGCCGAGTTCGGGCTGTGGTGGATGAGGTCTACCACCCACTTCCCTAGTTTTCCTCTGAGGAGCCCAGAGGTGCCCCATCTCTGCAGCCCCTGCCCGGCTGAAGGCTGTCCCCAGAGCGGAGAGGGATGATGTCCCCTTAGCAGCCTGCGACAAGGCATGGTGTCCCCTGGGCCGCGGACAAGCCCAGTTCACTCTGCATTGCCTGGCAAAGCAGCAGGAACCCTTCCTGGCAGCGAGGGGCTGGATGCCACCGCGCCAGCGCTGAGCCCCTGGCACAAAGGGACAGTGGTTAAACATCCGCAGAGTTTTCCGAGCAGTTTCCCCCCCTCCATGGTGGTCAGTGATAGCGTTTCCAAGCATTTCCTCACAGCTGAGCCCTTCTCTGTTTTCTTAATTTATTTTTTTTAACGAGTGCTGATGGACTGGTGGAACGATGGGACCTCAGGCACTGACATTTTAAGGAAGAAACCCCAAACAACTCTGCTTTGCATGATGCCCAGCCATTAGAAACGCTCATGCGCTTACCTCAGGGACCTGGGGTTTGGTTTGGGGTGGTTTGTGTGTACAGGTGTGTGTCCCCACCACCGTGTCACACGGCCACGCAGCAGTAAGCTGCCACTTCATCGCTGTCCTAGTAGCAGCAGAGGTTAGCCAGGGTAAGGACAGAAAAGCATGCTGCATGCAGTGTCACCCGTAGACGTGGTTAACTGGTGGGAGATCGTGTTTCAACAACTTTCCTGTGGCACCCAGGCTTCTTGTTAGTATGCCAGAGGGTATCAGGGCAAAAGAGAGGAACCTGGTCTGTGGGAGGGACAAGTACATTTCCAGTCCCTGGTAACGAAAATAAACCCTCCAGAGGTCTGTCGATCGGTATCCAGGCAACACAGAAGACAGGGACTTCCAAATTAGAGCATATTCCCCAGATTTCTCTAGCGTGCCTGGCTGATTAAGTGCTCCCCGTGAGTACCAGCGCTGTGGTGACAGTGCCACCCGTCCAGCTGAGCTTTGTCGCTCCTCAAGAGGCCCAGGGGACACAGGAAGATGACGAGGTGGCATCACCAGAGCTCACATGTGGCCCGAGGGACTAACGGGCTGGGAATTGTTAAATATGTTTGTTCTGGGTGAAATTAATTGGTGAAATGAAATCCGACAATTGATGCCAGACTTCTTTAATTACCGCCAAATTACCTTAGTAACGAAGCAACTCAGATGCCTCCATGTCCTTTAAATTCTCTGTGATCTTGTGTACAGTGTATCTTGGGGGCTCACTGCTCCCTGGTGTATAGCTCGTTACCAAACATACGCTGACACTCTGTAAATTCCAGCGTATCCAGAGCGAAGGGTCTGATCCCCAGCTGGACACACAGTTCCCATTTACGTCAGCGGGAATCTGCTCGTGGGCACGCTGTTACTCAATATGTCCTGGGAGAGGCCAAGTGAGCCTGGGCAGCTGAGTCCCTGGGATGGGAAGGGCTGGTTCTGCCACTCCAGGAGGGACACCGTCAGCGCTGACAGCCGTGCAGGCGAATTTTAGCTTAGAAAGATACAAGCAGCTGAGCCAGATTTAATAAAAGATCTGATACTCTGGGATTTTCACCCGAGCTGGCTCTGATGTGCCCACTCCCATCACCAAACCGGCACTGACCCACACATGTATTTACCCACAGCGGAGCAGGGCTACTCGCTCGTCCCCCTTTCTCGCTGTAGTAACAACACCCTTTTACAATCTACCTTTTCCAAACTTACACCCAACTCTGTTTTGATCATTGCCCCCAACTGTGGTGCTAACAGGCTGACTCCCGGGGCAGAGATCGCTGCCCACCGGTGCGAGCTCCCGCCTTTTGCCCTGTCAGCATCTGCTCAGCACCATGAGTCTCCGCATCTGGGCCGTGTCCCTGGGGCTGGAATCGCTCCTGCCTGGTGCTGGCTCAGTAGGTGCCAGGAGCTTTCAGCACAGGACAGGTCCCCCACGCACAACCTCCCCCCCAAGCAAAGAACAGGCCTGCTCCATGCAGCGCAGGTTTTGTTAGCCTAAAGATTTCCATTTAATTACAGGATTTGTTAGTCTTTGCCAATTGCCTCCTCGCCTTTAAGCACAAAGAGGTCCCAGGTGGCACAGCACCTTCCCCTCAGTCCTACACAGAGCAGAGCTAACCCTGCTGAGCTTGCCTGCCTAGAGAGTCTTGTGTCCCATGACCAGGACCAGGCAGGACAGCTTCCAGCATCCTGTGCCTGCAGGATGGGGTTTGGCAGAGCCGGGGCTGAACCCCACTGCCAGCAGCCAGGGAATGTTGCGCCACATTGGGTCCCACAATGCACCAAACCAGCCGCATCTCCCATTGAGGCAAAGGCATCACTAATCTCACCCAGGCTAAAGTCAGACCAGGAGTTTCTTCATTTTTTTAACTCAGTAAATGTTGTGGCAGTGCCAGGGCCTCTGCCAGCCCTGATGGTCCCACCATGATCCAGCCGGTTTGCTCCGCAGCAGCTGGATATTCCTCTGGGTTTCATCCCCTTGGGGAACTGAGGACTCCCAGGATTTGCTCATCTCACTGATGTGGGAGCACAGATTCCCAGTAGCTACATCCAGTCACAGTTCCCACCCGAGCCAAGGGCACCATCTGGGGACTGATGAACACACACACACACACACACACACACACACACACACACACACACAAACAAACACNAAGACAAGATTGCTAAGTAACTCACAGCACACACACACTCACAGACACGCTGCCCAGACACAACCCCAGAGCTGATGGAGGGACACTGCACTGCAGGGTGACGCAGACCTGGCAAGTGAGGAGGCAGGACGGGGCGGATAGGCACAGGGATGAGGTTTGTAAAGGAGAAGCGATACCGTGTTGTCTGTCTATTTCTTAACCTGAATTTCTCTTTTTGTCTCCCATACTAGATAGCGGGGGCAGCTGGGATTGCAGCTATTTTGCAAGTCCCACTATGTCACCGGGAGTATTTCATATATACCAGGATCTGCCTTTGTACTGTAACCCAGCACAAGAAAATGCCTCATCTTTCATTGCATCGCTCTAATTCTAAATTAATGGCACTGCCCAGCAGGATGCACACAGCAGCAATGGCACGTTCTTGAATGTCAATGTTAAGACCTATTTATTCTCTATTGTTGTTTTTTATTATTATTTTCATTTTTAAAGCAAGACTGGCACCTTGCAGCAGGCTGGCATACCCCAGCCGGGGCAACGGGGTGACCGGTGGGGACAGCTCCCGCTCCAACCTTGCTCTCCCCACGTAGCACCTCCTCCATCACCATCTCCTGTTTCCTCCAGCCTAGGGGAGAGGAGCAGAAGGTGTCTACAGCACTGGGGAGAATAAAAAGCAAAGCAAAAGCGAGGCTCAGATGGAGGCTTGTGTCCCCCCCTCCCTGCGGAAACCCAAGGGTTCCCCACTAAGCAGGAGCAGCCTCCCCCAGTCTTAATGGCAGAGGGAATGTGCAGTTGGTTTCTCCTGGTGCTGGATAGTCCCAGAAACCGGAGCTCTCAGGGGACTGTATGTGCACATGCTGCACTGACGCAGCCCTGTGCCTGCTGGAAATGTTTTGCTTTCAGACAGTTGGCATTTGATGGTGACCAAAGCCCCTGGGGACAGTGACCCTGTAGCTGGCCCAGCAGAAGGTCCTGCCTGCAGAGCCGACTCGCCGTGGCCCTGTGCAGGGGGAGCAAGGCTCAACCAAAGCTCCTTAGGAATTAGGGGGGGTGTGGGAAAGGATTGCCACCTCAAATTGACTATTGCAGTAAATGACAATCAGTACCTTTTACAGGAGCAGGTTTTTCTTCCTTTCCTGCTAGTGAGTTCTGGATGCAGTGGTCTGGACGCACCCCGAGCGCAAGCGTCGGGTGTCTGTGCTGGATGCTTCAAGGATCTTCCTTATCCCCCTTGCTGCCCTGTCCCCACACCCTTCCCACGGAGGTTCGGCTGTCGTTACCCCAAGCAAGCTAACACCACTAACAGGCCCAACCTGCTCTTGTTTTGCAGATTATATGAAAGAATCTGTGTGCAGCTCCAGCACTTGTTCTCTGAACAGCAGCGAAAACCCATACGCCACCATTAAAGACCCCCCCATTTTAACATGCAAACACTCGGAGAGCAGCTACGTGGAGATGAAATCGCCTGGTCACAGGGAGTCCCCGTATTCCGACCTGCCAACGTCAGCCACAGCCAACAAAAACATCTACGAAGTTGGTAAGCAGCACAGGCAGCATTTGGGATTCTCCTCATAGATGATGTTGGGATCCCAACCGACCCGAGTAGCATGGGGCTGTGGGGAGGTGCTGGCTGGGGGCAAAGGCTGGGGTGTCAGCGTGTTGAACAGGGACCTGTGAGTGTGAGCGTAGCACAGCACCCAACTGCTCCGCAGAGAGCTGCAGTTCCTTCCTTAAAACCTGCTGGAAAGCTCAGCTGCAAGGTTTGGGAAGTGCACAAGTGCTGGTCGTTGGGACAGATTATCTGTGGGGCTTTGGGAACCACCCGCCCTTGGAGCTGTTTGGTGCTTTTCTCCCCGGTCGGCCCCACACACTGCCCTGTGCAATGCCAGCAAAGCTGCAAGGGGCAGAGATGCTCTGAGCAGTGACGTGCCATGCTTGTGACAAAGCACATGAGCAGAGTAACTAGTTTTGGGAGCACTGTGAGGCTACTGCAACCCACTTGTGTGTGTTTTGTTTTCCTTTCCTTCCTTTCCTTCCTCTCCCTCCCTCCCTTCCTTCCTTCCCTTCCCTTCCTTCCCTCACTCCCCTCCTTCGCTTCCCCAGAGCCCACCGTCAGCGTGGTCCAAGACGCCCGTGGTCGGAGTGCCAGTTACCTCCAAAATCCATACGACCTTCCTAGGAACAGCCACATTCCTAGTCACTACGACCTCCTCCCCGTACGGCACAGCCCGACACATGGGCCCTCTTGGGACAAGCAGTCTTAAAGGGATGAACCTCCCTGGCTCACTGTGCTGCAAACACAAACTGTGAGGAAGCGAAGGAGAAGACAATCCTTTCCTGCACTGCAGGATGCTGACGGGACTTCAGGCTGTCTTACACAAGGAACTAACATAACACAACATCAGCTTGGGCCAACTGCTGCTGCATGATGTTATTTATAAAGACATTTTTATATGGCTAACGGGAACTAATGAGAACCTGCTCCACGCGTGACTGGAGTGTATCACCCCAGAAGGTGTCTACATGCTCCCGGCAAAAACTCTCCGTGGTGTGTATCCTAACCCTGGCTTTGCTGTAAAATAAACCACAAAAACATGCTAAGTAGAAGGACTTAGAAACTGCATCAAGAAACCTTTTAATGTTAGGAGCACGGTGACTAGGAATACGGTTTACATCTTTGTCATGGAAATGGACATTACTCTGAATGAAAGCAGGGACACTTGTCATTGCGCTGCCTGGAAACCTCATTTACTGCCATCACCCCTGCAACCTGTGCAGATCGCGCTTGTTAATTAGCACTGCGATTTTCATCTGTATAATTCAGTACCAGGGTCATTGAGTTGAGGAATAACAACACAGACACATTCTGTGCAGTGTTTTTTAAATGTAACGTCTTGGCAAAAGGCCACTGACCTTTGGCAATGACTTGGGTTTCAACCAGGAGTCTCCCACCCAGTTTACCACATTCTTCACGGGCTATGAAGTCCTTTGGTTGGCACAGCTAGGCTCTCATTTTCATCTACAGCTTCTATTTCCTTAGCTAAACCCACCAGTTGTTTTGGGCAGCGCAAGCTGATGCACCTTCATTTCCTTCCCTCCAGCGCTGCGGGTTTGCACAGACTTAACCCTGGTTTGGTTTCCTTTCCTAAAGCTAGGACACGTCAGCTTCTCTAGCCCATCATCACAAACCATCGCTTCATGGCATACTACCCTTTCATTTGCTGGGCATTACCATGTAGGGCAACTTGAGTCATTGCTGATTCTACCTGAAATGTCATTAAATGAGCTGAAACTGGGTTTTCTTTTTCAGCAGCTGTTTGTGAAGTGACTATCAAGGGGTTGGCCCATGGTAAAAGTTTTGGACTTAAGCCACCATGATTTATTTTTTGGTTTTTAATACTCTTTATTGACCTAGAAAGTAGACTACTTGCTGTTAAGCAGTTCCTTGTAGATTTTGAGCATGAAGTAGTATTGATTCTAAGTATGTAATTTTATTAGGCAAACATGGAAGTAGCAAGTTGATTGCCTCTTAAATGTGAAACAAAAATTCTGTCACACATTTGCCAGTCTGATGGAAGTAGAAGAGAACGAAACCAGCACCAATCAGTTTGCTCGAAGCATGATCACTCGCGTAACCTGCTGCTCTGGGGGACTGGGAAGAGGAGCTTTCCAGTTTGGAGGCAGCAGTTTGATCCTGGCTCCCAGTCAGCTCACATCACCTGGAGCAGCTTGGTATCTCCACAGAGGAGCTCAGCCCTCGCCTCGGGGAGCAAAGCCCCAGTGCTGAGGGAGGGGCTGGCAGCCTGCACAGCACCCCTGGGCTCGCTGCTGCAACATGCTTGTGTCAGGGCACGGGGAACCACTGTAGGAGCTGGGACCCCGAGGGGTGATAGGGTGGGCTCTGAGCCCCTCTGGGTTTGCAGTGAGACAGCCAAGCTGAGCCCGGCGATCCCCCAGGCCTCCAGAGCAGCAGGTTTTCATGTTGCAGGATAATGCCTCCGTAGTTCCACGAATGCTGCATGTGTGCATGGGGCACTGACTGATCAGCAATAGCGATTTTTTTTTTCTTTTCCAGGAAAGCCTTATTTGAGATGTAAGCAGGCAATTATTTTGTAGGGCCAGTAGGAATATATTTTATGTACATGACTAGAAAGACTTACCTCAAATATATCCAGAGCAAAGCAGTTCGCTAAGGAATTCTCTTGTTGGAGACCTACCTTGACATCTAGCACAAGCAGTCTCAGCTGCCGGCCTGACCAATGTTTGTGTGTGTGTTGCTGTAAAGTTTGCGATGAGACTCCAGAGAGCAGAGATGTGCTCGGTTTTGGGTTGGTTTATGTTTGGGTTTGGTTGGTTTTTTTCCCCTCAAAGCTGAATTCTTCAAACCAAATGCAATGAGTGCATAAGAGCTTAACATGAAAAAAACCCCAATGAAAAACTAAAAAGCCAACAAAAAAAAAAAGTACCTTCTTGTATATTAGCATTAGCTTAGGAAATAGGCACCAAAATGGCAATACTTTTTTAAGGCAAGACAGATTTGTAATATATTTGTTCACTGTGCAAAGGTATCCTACCTTGTACAAAATAAATGGGATTTCTCTCAGTGTGTATTTCTCCAACATGCTCATTTGCAGACTAAAACGCCCAGCCCTGTGTTCACATCTGAGCTCTCCGGGCAATGGGGCTGGTTATGAAGGGCCAGTTCCCCCCACAATGACCCCCTACCCCCGCCACAGGCATCAGGCTTGCACACTGAAGTTGCAGGATGTCTCAGGAAGCACAGTGCTGCAGCTTGGAGCTAATTTAAAGGAAGGCTCAGCTCTGAAACAAAAGGTAACCAGCTCTGTATGTGTCTTACTGTGGCAGCTCTTGTTCCCCAGCAGTTTAACCTCAGCAAGTCCAAGAGAGAGAGACCTCGGTGCTGCTCAGACCTGGCCACACTCCCACACACCCCCGTAGAACCGGCCGGGGTGAGTGCCGACACCAGCTCTGTCTCCGATTCTCACATGACACGTTTCAGCACATGCAGTGTCACCAGGAGTTGCTGTGCCTTCAGGTGGGCGCTGGAGCACAGGGGCACCCACACCCTTCTGCACCCACCGGCGGTCGCAGGGGGTCTGAGGGAGCTCCCAGGGACCCTAATGGATAAATCAGGAGCCCGGACTTGCAGCAAAAACACCTCCAGAATGAATGCCACCCCCTGGCAAGACGCTGGAGTGCTACAGGCTGAAGCTTTTTCAATATTCAGGCTTCATATTTCTAAAAATCTTGTTAACTAAAGCCCAGCATGTAATCTGATTTGACAAGCCCCGCTCAATAAGCTATTTAAGTCTGGAGATCCATCAGGTTTGAACTGATAGAATAAGTCATTCTAGCTTAATAAAAACATATTTAAATCAGAACAAGTCCATGGCCTTTCTGCTTAAGAGGCTGCATCTTAACTCCCACCAAACACAGGACCCACTGGCGCTTGCTGAAAAGCTTCCTGATTGTTACAGTTGGAACTTTCAGGTACGTAAACAACAGCAAAAGCTTTGGGCAAGTAAAGCCAATTTTTGCAGCATTATACAGAGTTCCTGGAACCTCTGAAAGCTCCTTCCAGGGCCCAAAGGCAGGATCTGCTCTCATCAGTTGTCTCATATTAGCGAAGAGGCGCTCCAGTCCAGAAGCAAGGCCAGCTGCAGACAAGGACGCCAAGTCAGCAGCCCCCGGGGAAGGGCACCCCATCATCGGCAGCGTTCAGAGTAGCAGCTTGCCTTGTCTCTCCCAAACCACTTTGTGAAGCACCTTCATACCCCAGCCCAGGCCAGGAGCGGCTCTGCGGCACTCAGGCAATACCAGGCATGGGAGGGCAAAGGCTTTAACAGGTAAGAGTTACATGGCTGTAGGTACATTTGCTGCTGCTTTAGCAGCTGATCACTAGTGAAGGCTTTACAAATTACTGTGCGAGAACTGTGCTGTGTTGTAATGGTTCCCAAGTGTTAAAGCTGTTTCTGCAACAGCATCTCCAAGGCCTGTCTCACAATGTTTTCAATGTTCTGGCGGGGCAACAAACCCCCAGCAAACAGTGTTCTGAGTGTGTAACAGTGCACACAGCCACAGCACAGCTGCTCAGGACACAAGCACAGCCCCGTTTGCTGCAAGGCCAAGGAAGAAACACGTGCACATGCACAAACTCTGCACAGGGCAGGGGCAGCCTCGGCCCCTGACAGCGATTTGTGCTCCCCTCAGGCCCCGTTGCGTTGGCATTTGCTGCGGAAGGAAGCACGTTGCACAAGGCCATGCAGAACCCGAAGCTGACGTGAGGCTGAGCTGAGCTGCTTACGTGAAGCGGAAAAGGAAGCGAAGTGAAACATCCCACATTTCCAGCTGGTAAATTTAGAACTTGGCTGCTCCAGTAATGTGGTTAATTCCAAAATACGCTATGAGAAAGCTCCTGCATGAAGCAGAGACCCGGTCTTAGCCCTCCTCAGCCTCTCCCACAGTACTAAAAGACCGTAAATTGCCATTTTTGCCCCCCCTGCACTGCCCCCTGCACTCCATGAGTGACTGCTGCCCATAGCAAGCTGCAGGGAGAGGATGCACAACCCTTGGGCAGCCTGGCTCTGTGCCCCGAGCTGGGATCCAACAGCTGAAGGTGTTAGTTGGAGAAGACAGTTGTCTGCTACCCCACAAGCTTTTCCCACAAACCAAGTTTGTAAAAACCATTGGGGGCGGGGTGTGTGTGTGACTAGTGTGTAAAAGCTTCCTGAAGCTGCCAACCTGTCACAAGCATGAATGGCAGAAGCCCCAAAAAGCTCAAGGCCTGATCTGAGTGAAGGCAGCAGTCTTTCTTACCCCCGGAAAGGTGTATTTCCACTTCAGCATCTTCTCCTAGCTTGCTCCAAGAAGCCTACAAACTTCCAGTAAGTAAAAGCCTTCAGGTCAGAGCCCAGTTCTCCCAAGAAGTGCACCCAACACCATACTGAGTCGTCCCCTGTAATTCTTTATTAGAATCATGACTGAATATATTTTAAATCAATTTAAAAAAATAATGAATCAAAGTACAGTACATGCATAAAATACAAAGTAATTTACAAACAGATCAAATAGCATCTTCAGAACAAATACCAGGAGGAGAAATGGATTTTTTTTTTTTTAAAAAAAAAAGAAAGTGACTGACTACAGCAATGCCTTCCGTGTGCCTTACACATCATGAGCACCGCAAGACAGAAAGGTTGGGTACGAAACGCAGCTGGTAGTGCCTACCCAGATTTGGATGCTCCAAGTGGGTCGTATCAGAGTTTGAGGAACGTCCCCTACAATCAATTACTTCCCCATAATCGTATAAATAACCATAGGCATTTATACAACAACCAGTTCTTTTAAATACTGTAGAAACTCAGTGCCTGTAGCCCCCAAATCTCAATAGCAATGATGTGGTTGGGAATAGCACGTACTGAGCGGGATGCAGCGGTTTCAGAGTGCAGTGACAGAAGGCACAGTTCATGTATCCCTGAACAAGCTCATTGAACAGATGGTTTGTACGGAGCGACAGACCACAGAAGGAAAGCATCCAGTAAGAGAACTACTCCAGATGTGTTTGCTAAAGAACATATACCAAACCTCTGGAATAATTCAAAAATACCAGATGAAACAGAACTGAAAGGTAGACCAGGTTGTGGAAGTTATTGATTCATTAACTCAAGCATCTGAATATATTCTATACGTGGCATGTGTTAGTAAGTGTGATACGTAATACGTGACAACACCCTTCAAGTCTGTGTACCACGAAAGAAAACCAGTTCCCTCAAAGCCTGATACCACCAGCACTGTGGAGGCCAAGTCTCAGGCAGCACAAAAACACACTGCAAGTTGCAGCGCTGGAGTGACCCTTCATCAGTGACACGGCTTGTGTTTGGCTTCCTTTGCTAGAGGCACCTCCCGCCGAGTCCCACCAGGCTCTCCCTGGCCAGCCTCCCATCACAGCCTCCACTGCAGCAGGTGCCAAGCCACAAAAGCTCATTCACAGGTAGCAAGAACCCTGCTGCTTGTTCGCAAGAAATTCTCTTTTCTCCCCCAGAATATTCTATAACAAAGTCCTCAACTGGACAGTCTGAAGATTGTAGCAGAGAAAACATTGAACTTACATTAAAATTGCACTTCAGAGCAACGGGCATTTCTCAAGCTTTAGATGCAGTATACAACACCTTAAGAAAGGCAAGATTATCCTGCCCGGAGATATTTTCCTAGTTAACCTGACAGTAATTGCTTTGCAAGGAGCAGAGTAACATCTTCAAGTACTCACTAAAGGTGTCTGTGCACTGACTAGCAGGCATTGTGTTGGAAAGATCAGCTCAGTTCCAAACGAGTTACTGAACCAAAACCAACAAATTGGTGTTGGGAAAATACTGCAGCCACATAGAAGCAATAGATCCATAAACACAGAAATCAAAGTGGTTTAAGACATGGAGAAAGTCAGAAGGAATAAGCAGGAACTAAACACAAAAAAGTAACCACAAGAATTACAAATATATTAAAATTTTGGACCTGGGGAATATACACAGCCTTTTAGGAAAGAATGAACAATTCTATATATTCTGACAGCACTGCATCTTTGGTTTGTTTTCAGTGGTTGGAGGGACGTGAATGGGAACCACGTTGTTGCTTGGAGACATGTCGTTCTCACGTCTGTCGGACATTTGCTTCTGGGAAACAATACGGTAGATCTCTGGAAGAGGAGGAAGAGCAGGTCATTACCTGTACACCAGCAATACACCATCAGAACATTAAGGCTAGGGGAAATGAGGCAGAAAATAGATAAAGATTTCCTATAGTTTTTGAAAGATATAGGTAATGCACAGAAGTGTTCACAAGAAGTTCAACCGAGATGCTTTCTTTCAGAAAATGCTTATATTTTTGCAAAATAAATTAATGTTTTAACAACTGGTTTATTCCCTTTGAGGTCAGAGTTAGTAAATAGACAGAATTAAATACTTCTTTTTGTTAGGAACCAGAAACTGTATACATCCTTCTGACAGTTTGTTCCCAGAGCTCTGAGGACAGTGCCTGTATGTTTGCTGGCGTAGCTGCAGACAACAGCAGGACTACAAAGAACCACTCAACACCTCTGTCCCTGGCAGGACTGCAAGGGCATCTTCTTCTCTCTGAGCACACCTATCACACACCATAGCTTGCCTGTCATCCAAGCAGCTTTCAATCTTCAAGACCGGTTGAATACTGGGGCCCAAAAGGGGAGACCCAGCCCCCTAAACAGCACACAAACCCTCTACAAAACTTCTGGTGTTAGTGCTGCTGAACTTCAAAACTAGAGAAGAAATAGAAACACCAGATAAAACAATTCCAGCATAAACCAGAGAGCAGGGGTTAAACTCTGGTGCCTCCTGCCAAGCGGGGAACACTGCTCACCCGCATGGAAAGCCCTGCCCAGTTTCCTGGGATTTGATAGTGGTTTATGGCACACACTGTATGTAAACAGTGAGTAGCTACAAAAAGCATTTAGCTCAGAAACACAGAAGAAAGAGGAAAGCATGTGTGGCACTTCACCCCCAGAAAGGAAATGAAGGACACCAAAAATAGAACATGGGGAACTCACTCACATCTTTGAATTTTAAACCTTTAAATTGAGGTGGGTTTTTTTGGGGGAGCAGTGGGGGGAAGGGGGAAGTGCACTTGCTAAATCTCAGTTTAATCAGTTTTAAAATTATTCAGGTTCAGAAAAAAGCTGACCCTGAAACGTGACATCACATCATCTACTCTGCACAACAGAAAAATGTGCTGGCAACAAATCCACTGGCTCCACCAAGCAGCAGAGCCCTGAGAGGAGCCAGCCGATGCCCACGCCCGATTTGCATGCTCCAGCTCACTGCCCAGAGGCTTCAAATAAGCCCAGGCTGCAGAAGAGGAGGGTGTCCGCACTTCACTCCTGCAGAGCCAAGCAGGAGAAAAAACCCAGGGCTGGCAAACAACTCCAGCAAAACAAAGCAAAGGTCCAAGTCCTCTTGGAGGTCTGAAGTCTCACGTATGGGTGGGATGGTGCCTGTCTGAGCACACACCTCGCCTGACCCCAAAAGATGACACTTCTTTTTCACCAGAAATGTGTCATTAGTGAGTAGCCTTTGTCCAGAATGTTAATGAGCTGTTGCTTAGTGCAGATCCTGACATCATTTCAGTACTGGAAATTGAGCAACCTTGTGCAGAGAGGTCCTCTCTGCTGCCAAGGGCTGATGACACAGCTGAGCTTTTATGACAACGGGAAGAGATGGCATTGAGGAGCTAAAAATGATCCCTGACAAAGGCTGCTTGGAAACCTTGCCCTTGATACAGCAAGCCTGCATGATTTTAAGCTGCCAACACAAAGAGGCTGGGTGCTCCCTAGGACAAGCAGGAGCCGGGGTGCACCCATGGGACTGCTGACAAAATAAACATGCCAAGGTAGATCCTGTGTTGATCTATAGCGTGTACAGGTAACACTGACTCTGAAAGAGTCTGCCTGATGTGCCCCCAAAGTGACAGCTCAGGCTCAGATAGGGATAAACTGTTCAGAAAAGTGGGTTTTACGTAGGCATTTAGCTACAGATCAAGTCACTGAGGCAACCAAAGAGATCTGTGCAGATAAAAGGATCTTCTGATTTTACCCTTTCTCAAGTTCACTCTCCTTTTCAGCAGCCTTACACAAACAACTTCACAAGTTAAGCAAATCCCATGACATCAGATCTTCAAAGTCACCCTACAATCCCATGTGGGAATTGCAGGTAAGGATCAGCCTTGTCCCATGGCAGGCCACTCCAGCAGGACACCTGTGGGCAGAGGTGGGGGGAGTACAGTGGGAAGAGACCTGCTTTGCATTATTCAGGACAAGGTTTTAGCTCCACTACCCTGCCCCAGTTTACCTCAAAGTGCACAATGCTGTCGGCTCCTCTTCCACAGAAGGCTCTTGTCACCTTTCTTACTGGAAATTCTCTAGTAGCACCTTCAGTTCTCAGTTTTCCAGGGAACTTCCTGAACAATTTCATACCCTTCCCTAATACAAGCTGTCAGAGGCTTCTTCCACTCCTGTACACAAGGACTAGCAACCAGGCTGCCCTTTGTAACACCCCCAGCCTGCAGCAAAGATCCTCAGTCAACAGCTCTGAAGCCTTTAAAACAATCTCAACAGCATCTACTTCTCTGCTGATAAAGGGTCTATCCTTTCTGACTCAGAGGATGTATTTCCAGATCCCCACTTTACGGCCTCCCCAGCAGTCCTGCAAGGACATTTAGCAGCTGTGCTGCTTGCACCAACTTGCAGCAGCCCCCCCCATCTGCTGCTCACCAGCGCTTCTCCCTCCTCTGCAGGGCAAACCTTTGTGCAGTGTACTGCCCAAGGTGAAAGCCCAAATGGCTAAAACTCACCTTTCCCTGGATCAGCTGCACGCTCTCTCCCTGCATACAGCTGTGCCAGTGTCAAAGGGGAGGTGGGATCAGCTTAGAGCTGCTCCCACCGGAGCAAAATGCCCAGCAGCAAAGCCTACACTGAAACTGGTCTGCACTGAGGAACGCCAGGCTAATGAAGCCCTGTGCTTTTTAATGAAGACACTACACTTTTTGCTCTGCACAGTAACTGAGTGAGACCTTATTAAGAGCACATTCAGCAGAATGCATCATTGCATAATTGGTAACTGGGCGAGACAGGCCTCCTAAGAGGGCTGGGAACAGTGACACTGCTGCCCAGAAGGGGCTTGACAAGTCCCTGTGTGCTCAGCCTGCACTAGTGTTTCATTCATTTTCAGGTGTACAGAGCTAACAAAAAAGGAAATCCCTGGATTTTTTTTATGTGAATGCTTTGTGATGTTGTTTCCTTGGAGATGGGATTCCTTAGAGATGAAACCACCGCAGAATGCAGTACGGGAACAGAGCTGGGCAGGGAGTGAAGGCTGACTCCAGTTTACTTTAAGGATGCTTTATCCTGCTGTGAATGCTCAAGGTGGATAGGATTATAATCCCAGTCTCTCCTGTTTGCCAGATGATACAAAGCAGCTTTGTGCGCACAACAATCAGCCTTTCAAGTTTCAGCATCTTGTAACAGAATTTGGAGAGGGACCATTGCTGTAAGACACAGCAGGAAAAGGTCCCCAAAACCTCCTCTGGAGTTCACAGCAAGACAGGAAGCCCACAAAATATACCTCCCTCAAAAAGTCCTCTATGATATAGGGAGAGGAGAGAAAAGCTTTCTTCCCATTCTTCCCCGTAACAGCAGATCAGAGACTTGCTTAGGCTGTACTAACGACAATGGATTCCTATTCCCCACGCCCAAAGCCATCTATTCAGTCGCTTCATCTGAAAATCTTTAAATTGGACCCTGCTACACCTCCAAGGAGAGTACTCTTACAAGTTTCCAGCACTATCCCAACCAGAATCACAGAACATTAGGAGTTGGAAGGGACCCTGAAAGCTCATCTAGTCCAACCCCCTGCCAGAGCAGGATCACCCAGACCAAATCACACAGGAACACATACAGGCAGGTTTGAATGTCTCCAGAGAAGGAGACTGCCCAGCCCCTTTGGGCAGCCTGTCCCAGTGCTCTGTCACCCTCACAGTGAAAGTTTCCCCTGAACAGCTTCAGCAGGCTGGAGAAGAAAGGAGATCTGCTACAGATCAGAACACCCTGTTCAGGAGAGATCTAAGCAGCTGTGGGACAGGCATCGGGAGCAGCCGGCAGTGTCTCTGCGGTGCGGCTCCCAGCACTGCTAATACCAGCAGAGCTGGTGCAGCAGCATGCCCAGCCTCTTCTGTCAGCCACCTCCACTCCCAGCCTGGGGCAAAGCCTGTTGACTTTTCCAGCTTCCTTCTTCAAAGGCCAATGAGCATTCCACCCACAGGCACGATGCCTGGAGGCAGCCTTGCCAAATACAGGCTGCCCACGATTCTGCAGGGTCACTCAGGAACGCACATTCCTTAGATGACTGCTCCCCTCACGCTCCCCTCTTTCCCTCAAAGAAAATCGTTAGCAGAAAAAGCCAGCTGTGAAGTGTTATCAAGAAGTATTGGCAGAACATTCGTCCTTAGCATGCCAGTCACAGCCAAGATGGAGCCAACCTGCTGCTAATGCATTATTTACTTCATCTTTATCTCCCTGAAACAGGAGCTCCTGTCTGGAGAGAGCCACATGCCCACTAATCAGCAGGTTTCTTCCAGCATAGTTGAAGCAACCCCTCCTGAACAAGGATCCTGTGTCCACATACCCAAGAGCTTTCTACCCAAATCACCAGCAAAGCAACATGCAGGGAACACTGACTTTGGTGGAAAAGCAGCAGCCTCAACAATCTGTCAGAGTCCACTGGAGTGAGTTTTAATCACTTGTTCTCCCATTACAGACTGCTCGCCCTTACTGAAAAATTCAACCAGGGAAAGAGAGAATTAAACCTCTGCAAATTAGAATCCAAAATAACTTCTGCAATAAAAGGGACTGTTGGAAGCATGAAAGGAGAGATAAAGAAACAGCCCAGCCTGTGCCCAAGAGGTGAACTGCTTTCCCATGGCAACGGCAGTGTATGTCTGAGCGTCACAGGGCTCTGTGGAAGCCCAGGGCACACAGGGAACTTTCCACCTCTTCAGCCATCGCTGTTAGACGATGGAACGGTCTGAGACAAGACAGAGGCAATCAGCTGACCAGTTTATATCAGCTATGACAGCCTGACAGCCACCCTGGGAGGGGATAAACAATGCCTGATACATTGCCAGTTCTGGTTTATTAGTGTTGGTGCTGAATGAGCGTGAGAGTTATTAACTAACCTTCATCTGAGAGCCCTGATCTACTCTGAAAACAGAAAGTGCACACAGCAAGGCTGGTCTGTTACACACAACACATTTGGCCAGAATCTGACCTCTAAGTTCAGTCTAGGTGCTCCTGAGAGGAGAGGGGCTACCAGGGACACATGCTTAAAGAAAGAAGTCTCAAGTTTTAGCAGTTACAACTAAGCAATAAAAACATCCTTCTCCTAAAAACTCCATGCCCAAATTCCTATGCATTTTTGACAGGACTGACTTTAGGTAGGTGAAGACAGGAAATCCAGCAGGCATCCCAGATAGCATCACAGTCAGCCCCTCCTTAGCCACCCACCCTCTGACAACATTCATAGTTAGTCATGTAGGGAGTAACAACTTCTCTTATTTCTTTTAATTTGTGCAAGGTTGAATTACAATGAAATGACTGCACTGAAGTTAAAAGGGAACCACATGGTTTGGCTGAAGAGGAAACAAACTCAAGTTCTAGTTCCAGCACTGCATGAAGCAATAAGATGACAAACACCTCTATGCAGTCACCCAACACTGACACTTTCTTTGCTAGTGTACTGACAGGAGCACTACTGCTTTGGAACCCACGCTAAAAAACAAAATAGAACCAGGACCTAACAGAGACCTCTTACAACTAAGGATAAGACAAGAAACAGATGGACACAGGCAGATAATACTCCAGCAGCCTAACAGTTCTCTCCCTGCTGCTTGGGTGTTCACAAAGCATTTCAAACAACTCATGAAAATGCTACAGAATTTATTCTTTCATTATTGGAAATAATTGCCTAGCTGCCTCCTCACTTGTATGTTCCAGTATGGCTAAGAAGTCCTTTTTGGTGTGTTTTCAAAAGAATGTCTAAATAGCTGGCAAAGAGAAAAACATGAAAACTAACTAGGCACTGATGTCAGAGCAGTGAGATCTGAATGAGAGACACAGTTTACAAGCACTGGGAGTTTCAGTGTGCAACTGGGAAACACGTCAGAGGCAGTGTGAGAAAACAGCCTGCCTGGCACACCTACAACAGAGACACATACCAAACCAGAGGATGTTTAGAAGACCCAGACTGGAGATTTAGAGGGGTGTTTGCCAAAGCTGGGAATGATTAAAACTCAGAAACCACACATACCTCTGGTCACACAACTCCCCAGCTACAGCTGATGGGGTACACAGCAATACAGAATTCCCATGACTTTTACCCTACCCTTTATAAACCATGGTTAAGGTCCCTCATATAGCTGTAGTTGAACAACTAAGACTCTTAACAAGTTTCACCTATCTAAAAAAGGGTTAAAGAAGAAGGAAGTGCTTAATGCACAGAGCACAAAACCCACAGCACACTGCCATCACACGTTACAGAGGCTGAAAGCCCAGCCAGGACTATTAAATGCAGTTACAGGGACTACCCTGCAGCTCGAGTCACTCAGCTCAGAATACCAGTGCTTCAAAGGAAGGATCTTTTTCATCCCTTTTCTCTTGGCAATTGCCATGGTCACCATTAAAGATGGAAACAAGCGAGATTAACTTCTCCTCTGATACACAGAGGCTGTTTTAACTTGATGCTTGCATGAGACAATTCTTTCCCGTGGGCAGTCCCTATAGCACACACGAATGGGAAACCAAAGCATAAAGCAGGCTGACTAGAAAACCAGGGCAGATCAAAGTGAACAAAAATTCATTCCTGAAGTCCAAGGTTGGCCTTTCAACTGCAGCACTTTGAAACTGGCCTCCAAATCTTACAGCTGTAAAGAATGATTAAACAGCAAAATACTAAACACTTTATAAGCAAAGAAATGCCTATCTGCATCGTATCCGAGCAGCCTCCTGCCCTTCCCCCTCAAAATGCAAAGCAGTAGATGACTCACCTGTCAGAATAGTCTGGAAAGCTGCTTCCACATTTGTAGAGTCTAAAGCAGATGTCTCAATAAATGACAAACCATTCTTCTCTGTGTGGACAGAAATACCATAATTAGAGGGGCACATCACATATCCGTTTCCCATCTGGAAGAGCTTCTGTACCAGATTAGATTTGTGGTGTTCCTTATGAGAATGGGTATCTAGAGTATAAAGAGTTGTGGGGTTTTCCCTGCTTTACATGATCTAAGAACAACACAACCCAACACTAACACTAGAATTTACACAGGGGTCAGCCTAGCACTGCATTAGTTTGAGGTACACCTTCCTGCATCGCTGAAAGCAGGAATTTGTTGTACTTTCAAGAATCATGTGAGGAAGTTTCCTGGATTCTTTAACCTCAACAAATTTCTCAACCTCCCACCAGCCAGAATGTCATGGCAGGTTAGTGAACAGGGCTGGCCCCACTAAGGGAATGACAGCCCTGCACCTGCAGACAGGGATCCTCACTGGCCATAGACTCTGCAAGTGCACCTACAGCAAGCCTTGACCTACAAAACCTATGCTCCTGGGTGAAAGAAATTTGGCCAAAAACAAAGCAAGATTTAGAGAGGCTGGAAATATTTTTCCCAGAGCTTAGTTATGTAACAAGAGTCAGAAAGCCAGTTTAATAAAAGTTTGTTCAGCCACAGGCATCTGCGTAGGGCTCCAGATCAGTCAGTACAAAGGCAGCAGCACATAGATGCAAAGCTACACCACACAGAAAACTCAAACCTCAAGCCATAGGCACAGTTTCTGCAAGAAAAGCAGGGCATAGGCAAGAGAATAAATCTAGTTTAGAATCTTCAAGTGCCTCTGGCCAATTCTCAAAACCTCATCAACATCCATATTCTATCAGCTTTCCATTTTGATCAAATTAAAAAGAGGCAAACACCAGTATGTGACACTGAGCAACATCAGCAGCAGTGCTTTTTTTCCCTCCTACCAGCACACTCATGTACCTAAGACCAGGTAGGCAGATTCCCAGACACTTTGCAGTAGTAAAGCATTCCAAGTTCACCAACCTGCAAAAGCTCTGGCCTCATCTGTGGGGACTGCTCTCAGGTGGCGCAAGTCACTCTTGTTTCCCACAAGCATGATGACAATATTGCTGTCAGCATGGTCTCTCAGCTCTTTCAACCATCGTTCTACATTCTCATAAGTAAGGTGCTTTGCAATGTCATAGACCAACAATGCCCCTACAGCTCCACGATAGTACCTGTGGGTGAAGAGACATGTTAGAGAACCAACAAGGAACACTGATTTAAACTGACAAGTTACTGTGCAGTAATGGGAAATAGCTATGCCTGGGACAGCTGTACCAAAACCACCCAAAAACAAGCTACATGGGACACAGAGCAGTAAGACAGAGCATCCAGACTAGGGTTATGCCACAGGGCCTCCAGACAGCTCTGAGTCTAGGGAGGGGTAAGCTAAACCCCACGCTTGTGGAGAGAACTCTGCATCCCAAAACCAAAGGTCTGGTATCTGTGCGTAGCTACTGTTACCTTCAACCTCTGATCCACTCCTGAAAAGTCTCCCCCACCCATCACTGTGGGTGCAGTACGGGCACAACCCATAAAGACAGACTTCAGAATGAGTCACTGTATCATGAAAACGTCAACCTGATCTATTCCCTTCACAAAAGGCCACAGCTGGTCTCCTTTCAGACCACAGAGAGGCACAGCAATGCATTCAAAAAGAAATAGGCTGCATTCTCTCATCCCACAATTACCTCCAGCTTCACTTAAATCCAGCTTTTGCTATGCTGTTTTTTCCAGTTAAATAAGCAAGCAAGCAGTCTTTCCCTACTGCTACAGCAGGGCTTTTCTTAGGTCACCACTGTTAAACTTCCATGAACACAGATATTACTTTATCAATTGCTTGCATTTAAATGAGTGTCTCAAAGCTCTTGAATTCTAGGCTTGAAATGCCTCCAGTCACATGTAATGAGAACACCAAGAAGTAAATCAGTTTGTGGAGAGACATGCTCTATTATTCAGTCCAGACACTTGATATTTAAGCTTCCTTCTCCCACAGGTTTTGGTTATTACATGACAAAATACAAACACCCCTTGTTTGCAGTTTCTGAGGAATCAGGACAGCCCAGAGTTACCCTCCTCAGCAAAAGTTTCTCTTCAGTCATATCAGCTATCACTTACGCTGATGTTATAGCTCGGTATCGCTCCTGCCCTGCTGTGTCCCATATCTGAGCCTTTATTGTCTTCCCATCAACTTGAATGCTTCTAGTTGCAAACTCTACTCCAATGGTGCTTTTGCTTTCCAAGTTGAACTCATTGCGAGTGAAGCGAGACAGAAGGTTACTCTTGCCTACTCCAGAGTCTCCTATAAGCACAACTACAAGACAAAAACAGCATGAGAATCAGATTCCAGATGTAGGCAACACACTGACAATCACGTGCAATAAACATTTGTTTTCCAGAACCAAGCATGAAGGGAAACAATGGTAAAACCACCACCCATATCATGAGTCTACTATTCAAGTCTTGATACTTCTAGAGAACCAGAGCTGCCACGTTCACTGACACTTCAGACATTAGACTCTACTTCCATTTCAGTCTTCTTTGCCCAACACGGAACAATATTCCACCTCCAGGAAGCATATACATGGCTGTCACTGCACAAGTCAGTGACAGTTTGGATTTCACATCCTTGTAACAACACTACAGCTAAAAAACCCAACAAAAACCCCACACAACTGAAATCTGTTTTGCTGAGGAAGTCCAAAACACAGGGCAGGCAGCAGACTGCCTGCGTTTTATTTTACGTTCTTCACACCTCTGCAGAAGAGAGGTTCCCCACTGGGGCAGAAAAATTTGTGAACAGAAAAGAAGAACCAAAAAAAAACCCCAAAGCCAACCCACAAGGCCATCATCACCATGATGGACAGTTTACAAACATTAGCTGAGCCACAGCACTCTGCCCTCCCACTGTCCCTCACTGCTGCTGCAGCTCTCGGTCACTTTAAGCCACAGCCTGAAACTGCTCTAAAATGCTGTCAGGGTTTTGCTGGGGCTCAGAATTAGAACCACCATCCACTACCCCTTCCTGACTCAGCACAGCACCAGTGCCAAGCAAACTAACTGGAAGGATTCAGCTGTGCTTGACAAGAGATTGACAGAAGGTCTGAAGTCCAGTTCCTCCAGGAAGAAAAGTGTCACGAGGATTGGCTGCAATATCCTGTAACACCGAGTCGAAAGGTGCAAGTTTAAGTGTAACTCAAGACTCACTACCAAGATGTGGGCCACTGGATGAAACACCTTCACAACCCTGAGTCACACCCACAAGAGCCTTTCGGGATGATCTTACAGCCTCAACGAAGACAGGGTACTAAACTGGTAACAGGAGGAAAAAGGGGATCACTAAGATCCTTGAGAAGAGCTGCTAATAACCATGAAGTTCAGCAGCAAATTAAGGCCAGTCAAAGGAAGAGAGTGCCTGCTCAGGTGATAAAAAAAGGTGCTGTGGCTCTGCTTGTTTTGAAAAAGAAACAACAAAACCCCAAACAAATACTTGCTCAGTGTGGTACATCCTTCTGACAGTTATGAGGTGCTGAAGACTGTGTGGGACAGAGGAACGAGTGCACCAAACACTCCAATCACATGAGGAACCCCCACCGAGGCTCAGTCTAGCAGCACAATTACTCCCATCTGCTGCTGCACCACACAGCAGCCCTCTGAGCACCATCTTCTACTTAAATAATGCAAAACAATCCTGACAAATGGGATTTTCCTCTGGCTGCAAGGGCAGAGCGGCACCTTTTAACCACCCTCCATAAAATGAAATCTGCAGCAAATGCTAGCTTCAAACACGGCCTTGTAGAGAATACTTCATCAAAATAAACATCTTTTCAGCTTCCTCTGTCAGCTGACTCAGCACACAGCCAGCCAAGCTACAGAAGTTGCATAAAGCGCAGAGTGGCTGCTAACCACTTCTGTTGATGAAGATCACAAGCACAGGTAGGTGGCAAGCAGGTATGCTGAATGCAGACAGGATTCTGCTTTCCTACGTGACAGGTCAGCACTGTTCAGCATCGGCTGCCCTGACACAGCTGAACAGCTTTGCTGGCATGGAAGATGCTCACCTGTAATAAACATAGAGCAGGGGACAGGGTGCCTAATTGCATCACCACCTCTTGGCAAACCGCCACAGCTTTCCTCTTTCACTGGCAAATAAGCTCTTCAATACTATTTTGGCAGGTTTAAGCCAGGGTTTTAGATGACATCCTGTTTGTATTCACTGGGACACGCTACAAAAGTTCCTAGGAGGCAAAAGTCACCCACTCCCTTCACATACCTCAGCCCTGCTATCACCCAGCATTAGCTTTGGCAGCTGCCAAAAACTTCTCTGAACAACGAAATCAGTCATCACACATAATTTCCTTTTCCCAACAGGGTCTATGATATACCTGTTAAGTATTCCCCTCAAGTATACTTTTGCTGTTCAGCACGTATTTCAAAGCATGGCTTTAAGTCATTTAACAGACTGACCATTTTAATTCCTCTGCCAGGTTTTTTTTCCTTACTTTGAATCCCATGCTGCTTGTGTTATGAATGCTTTCCAGCACCAGATTACCATGTCCCAATTAAAAGGGGAAAATATTAGACCTTCCTCCTTGAAGTCAGCTTAATTGGGCCATTGCATCTCCTCTCGAAGACAGACACAAGAACAGCTTGCAATGTCAGCAGGCACCTTAAACTCCTCACATATTCCACAGCTCTGCCAGTTTGAGCTAGTATCCCTCTTTGAATACAATCATGGAACAGCTTTAACAGCCACTCAGACTGTAGTCTTAATTTTAATTTGGCCTTCCCTATCAAATCACCTATTTTGATACTTCAGAGTACACAAAGTAGTATGTTCTTAGCATAGAAATACAGCAGGAACGACCCAGGATGACTGAATCCCACTGTAGGGGACAATCATCCCAGGCAACCAGTTTCTGCGAGGGAAGTGACGCAATCTATTTCGATGCTGAAGCCAATTGTTCCTACACACACCCTTTTATTGGGCTTTTCTTCCAGAAACTCACTCCTAATGGTTAGAAATTGCCTTCTAATTTTCAAAAGAAATTAGCGGTCAGCTGATGGTGGTGTTCATGTGCCAGCACTGTCCATTAGCTTATTAGTTTCTTCTCCCAGTGGTGTTTATGCAGGGGTATTTACAGAAAGCAACCGCATTTTCTCTCAGCTTTGTTCTACTACCTAAGCCAACCTCTCAAATGTTTCCTTATAAACAGACTCTTCATTTCCCCAAACATCTTCCCTAGGAGTTTTCCCATTTCTTTTCCACACAGCGAGAAGGACAGCACACCACATTCAGGTGAGATCTCCCTGCGGTGTAGCCAGCCACTGCAATATTTCCGTTTCTACTAAGCACACCTTGAGCTGGAATTGTCTTTTCCTGACCACATACATCACCTCGATTGCTCAGCCTGTCTGTAGTCAGACCCAACTGCTCTAGCTTCTAGGTGGCAAGCTCTTACTTCACCAAAGTCCTATGAGTCCCCTGACAAAGCCTTACATTCTGAATCCCACTCCATTTGGAGGATGGTTGTCCCCAACAACACGCTGCCCTTCCAGTGGTGTGCTCCGACTTTCTCCTGTACCACCCAACTTAACGTCATCAGCAATTTCCTTTACTACATCAGTAGTTGAAGGAGGAACGTCTGGAGGAAACATTTAAGCAAGTTCAGCCACGCAACCTATTCTTCAAAACCTCCATCAATAACCTTGTTTGGACCAGCACTTCCCTTACAGGAGCAGCACCTCCGAGAGCTTTGCAATCAGGGGAGATTGAGGGGACATCCTCAGTCACCAAAGTGATCTCCCTGCCCCAGTGACTACTACTAGGCAGGTCATTCTTACCAGCTTAGCGATCTGCCAGCTCACTATTCCCACGTGCTTGAATTCAGTGCATTTGACTATCTAAAGACAAGAATTTAGTGGAGAGGAGAAGAGGAAAAAAAAAGAGCATGAAGTCCAGACTACTGTACAAATTTAATTCTCTGATTCCAGCTTTAGTTCTGTAGAAGACCAAAATAAGAACTCCATTTCCTAAGTTACATAAAAAGGCAGTTTAGAGAACTACACCAAGAAAGGATTATTAATTTTTCATGAACATTCCAGCTCACTCATACAATTTGTATTTTTGTTAAACCTCTACATTATTTTCTGAAAACTTCAGCTATCAAATTTCAACTATTTCCATTATTTTAGTTTGTGAAGTGTGTTACTGACAACCTAATCCACTTGAAAACAGGAAGTCCAGCACCACTAGCTTCCACTGTCTATGCTAGAAGTTATCATACAAGTTCCATATTCCACAACTTAAAACCAGTACACCAGCACTGAAGGACTATAGTGTCTGAAAACACTTGTCTCTGCACGGAGCTCTGCTATTAAGAAGCAATAAATAAATAGCCTGGACACATCTTCACGATCCCCAGAAGAACCTGCTGACAAACCACTTCTTCCTGCCCACTTCAGCTGGAGTTTGAAGGAAACACAAATAACATGACTTGATTCCACATCTTGTAGACTGGAGATGATAAACCTAGTACCATTGTGTCTTATCATCAGTCTCCCTCCTTACCTGTGCCCTGTTTTATTCACCTGTTTCCTGTCACAAAAAGAACTGATACCTCAAAGGAACTTTTGGGCAGGGGTCATTTGTTATCTGTCTATACTGTATGTAACACAAAGCCTCCAAATGCCTCTATAGGAAATGGCTAAGCCAAAAATCTTATTACAGCAAAAAGCACCTCCATATCTACCACAGTGAAGGCTCAGGACTTGCTACCACTGTAAGAATCAATAGGTGTGGGACAACCACTTTTCCTTACTAATTTCTCTAACACACAAGAAAAGATGTGTTTTCTAAAACCCAAATCAGCAGTTTTATTTGTTTCAGAGCATTTCCTCAATATCAAAGGGAAAAGTTGGAGAAATGAGCATGATGCAAGGTAGGAAGCAGACAGCTGGAACTGGAGTTTTTCCTAACAATAAAAGCTGAATGTCACTAGAAGTCAGGTTGACGCTCAGGAAGTCTGACCCCAGGATCCAGAGTTCCAGATGGTCAAGGTGCAGACATAATCCTCTTGAGCTTTGTCCGTGGAAAACACAGAGGACATCTTCTACAAACGAGGGTTCCTTTGATAATTACTTATCTACTGCAAGGACAGCACTTTCATCAAAAAGAGCAAAAAGTTCCTGCACTTAAGCCAGGCTTAATTTATTAAGTAATACATTAATACCCTTATGTCACCATTATTTTTCCTCCTATTAAAATCAGAGCAAGATTTCTACTTATTGGAGTCCATATGTCTTGTGTTTCCTCAGGTGCTGTGCTGGGAATGGCAGGCACTGCTCTCAGCCCATGAAGTATAGAAGCATACAGTCACATGTAACTGGTCAAGAAGAATTTATCAGAAATTGTCTTTTCACAAGCTGGGCTTAGGCTTTAGCATATGCTGAAGCGTCATGACAGAGTCAGGAGAGGGGTGCTGTGATTTAATTGTACAGCACTGTAGGTGGGCTCAGTTACACCCACCAGCAGACAGACGTACAGCTTCTGACAGCGACTAACAGGACAAAACCAGAGATCTCACATAAACAGACACATGGCAGTGTAACTGAAGAGTAGTAAAAGACTGCTACACTAGAGAATATCACCCAAGGTTTTTTTAAACCAAGTCAAACTCTGAACTCTGCTCCACCAACCTACCATGTCCCTTTGAGTTCATAAACCCAGAAGAACTCTCCTGCTGGATTAAGTGTCCTTGTGGAGCAACACCCAGTCTGACTGTCAAGAACTGAGTCTGAAAAAGCATTACGTGTAACAGAACAAACAGGCTAGTCTTTGTCCTAGCAAGCCCTTGCATCTCCAAGCAAGCAATACCTTCAGACATGCCATTGTCTTCACCACACTGAAACACCCCAACAAACGTTTTCTTCCTTTATAAATTTGAGCAGTCTTTCAAGCCCATTTACAGTATTTATGGCAATGCATCACTCCAGAATCTGCACACACATTTTAGACTTTGTGTGCTTTGGTTTTCACCTGCTACTCCAAAAAGACGTACTACAGATATCCAAAAAAATTACAAGCAGCAATACTTTCCCTATTTGCCCAAGTCACTCATTGTTTTAATTCTGATAAAGTCACACATCACTTCAGTATAAGGGATCTGAATCTATTAGGTCTCTCTTGTGATTATTTTGATGCCCTTCATGTTTTTTATTCAACAATATCCTTTTCAAAACAAGTAAACCTGTCAAGCCTACGCTTGCCCTCAATCCCTCGGACGCTCATGTCTCAGATTCAAACATCATCTTAATGTTCCCCCTGAGTTCTCATTTCCTTTTACACGAGTTTTTACCTACCTCTTGCCTTTTTGACCGGTGCCTGGCAACGAGACATGCATTTCAGAGATCTATTCACAACAATTTCAAGATCATTCCAGAGCAGCGACAGCTTGTTTAGAACAACCATCACCTTTGGGAAGTTACCAAAGTTTCCACGATTTGTATTGCTCAGTATTTGTTAAATTACTTCAGCTGCCACATTAATCCCAGGTATGTGACATCGCATCAATTTCCTGCAGTTTGCTTTAGCTTTGCAAAACCTGAATCACTCATCTTCACACCACCATTTTCATACCGTTCCCTGCACTCCCAACAGCTTCTATAAACTAGTCTAAACATATAAAGCACTACGAAGGGCAATCAATCCAACTAGCTTTGAACTCTTCTACATAACTGGATCCCCACTTAATTATTTCCCAATTATATAAGGAAGCCAGTCTAAGAAAAGACAGAACCTCTCCCAACAAACTGCGTCACCAAGATTCCTAGGCCTTCAGAGCTAAAACATTAGTTGTAAGCACACTGTCAGAACTGTATGAACAGGTAAGAGCAAGGCAATGGTTTTGATAACTTGTACACATAAGTACGTAAGACTGGTGCGATTAAACTGGTGGTCAGTGAGGCCCTTGCCAATGCTGCAGGCTGAGAAGACAGGCCCTTCTTGGGACTTCACAATTTAACCTTAATAGCAGTACAGATGACCATTTTCTAGTTCAAAATAATGCCGATTTCCACACAGCAATTATATTAAACAGGCAACAGAAAACCCTGTAATTCCTCAAAGCTGTTACAGGAGCTTAAGGGTACAGAAGCAAAACCCTGATGTTTTCCTTTACCCAAGTTTCATGACGACAAGCACTGAGCCTCTCACCATCACAGCGTAACATGCAATACTTTAAATCCTAATTTCAAATTTACAACACTATATAGCAATAAACAACTAGTTTTTATAGCAGCTTGCTGGCTTTGGTAGTAGAACTTAAACTGAATAGTCAACTTCCAGACGTCAGCATTTCTGTACCTGTTCCACAGCATGCTTCAAGAACCTTTACGGCAGGCTGGCATTTAACTGTGGGGAGTGAAAACTGGGTACATAACCACAACCTGCAACATTTTAACCCAAATTGCTGCTGCTGGGAGACCGGAGGGGCATCAGTCCTGGCAAACAAGGCATTCCTGCCCTTCTGCTGGGTGCCCGATGAGGTGCCAGGCCAGGCCTTGAGATCATTGGATGCAACACAGCGGTTACATTCACCCCATGCAAAGGCCTCAGAATACAGAAGGCAGCAATAATGCTACCTTATTAAATCAGCTGCATCATCTACCAGCCCTGAGCACGTAACTCATTTACTTTACTGTCCTCTTTAACCGCTGGAAAAGGAAGTAAGTCCTTGTCAACCTCGGGCATCCTCACTAACGATCTTTGCTCACCATCCCAGCAGCCTGGCTGTCATCGCGGTCTCTTCGGGGAGCAGAGGCTTTGCTCCGGCGCCTGACACGCCTGGTCACGGCCACCAGCCCAAGCGCGGGGCGAGGGTGCGACCAGCTCCCGCAGCGCTCTGGGGCAGGCAAGAGACGCCCAGCAAACCCTCGGCCGTCAAGCTCCAGATACATTCGAGCAGGGCCCGGCGATGCCCGCGGAAGCGCAGCCCTGTCCCCACCCCCTCGCACCGGCAAGGCCGACACGGAGCTGGCCGGAGTCCCCTCCCCGCCCCGCAGCATTCCGGGGCGGCCTGCTCGGAGCGGGGAACCTCTCCTCGCCCACCAGGCCTCCTCCACGGGGCTACGAGGGAAGCGGCTGAGGCGGCGGAGGGGAGCGGGTCCCCT
>VZTU01009956.1:260588-283140 GCA_013400835.1 Zapornia atra
GGATCGCCCCCTGAGGAGACCGCCCCCCGAGCCCCGCCAAGGCCGGGACCCCCCCAGGAAGGTGACCCCACCGGCTGCCGAGAGCGGCGCGGCCCTTACCTTTGAAGAGATAGTCGTACTCATCGTCGCGGGTGCCCATGGTGGGGTGCGCCAAGGCGCAGCGAGGCCGAAGACTGGGAGCGGGAGCCGGACCCCTCCCTGGAGCCGCTGCAGCGCTTCCGCCCTCCGCTCTCCGCCCGCCCACAGCCAGGTGCTTCCGGGGCAGCGCCGCAGCAGCACCAACTCCTTCCAGGGCAGAGCCGCCCGCCCCGCCTTAAAGGGACGGCGCCGGCAGCAGGGAGGGGAGTGTGCCGGATCTCGGCCCGGCTTGGCAGCCCGGGCGCCCGTTCGGCGCCCGCCCGCGTCCCCCCACATCACCCGTTCAGCGGCCGCGGGGACGGAGCGGAGGCGGGGAAGGGACTAGTGGCGGTCGGGAGAGATTCTGGTATAGTGGTTCCATGGTGTAATGGTTAGCACTCTGGACTCTGAATCCAGCGATCCGAGTTCAAATCTCGGTGGAACCTGTTAGGTTTTTTTCCCCTTTTTTTGCCTCTTACTTGACTTCTGCCCAAATTATGGCCAGACCTGCTCCTCGCTGCCACCCGGTCCCTCTCCCAGACCAGGCACACCTCACCTTTTGGCTGGTGTCCACTGACCCCATCCCCAGTGTTGGGGGCCCTCCTTGCCATCCACACACATAGGCGATGGCTTCTACACCAGAGCTGCCTGCGACCCCACCGCACTTCAGGGCTGGTTGGTGGGAAAGCCCCTCCAAATCTCACCAATCCATCCTGCAAACCAGGCCAAGGGGCATGCGAAGATGACAGAGCTTGTGGTGGCAATGGCAGAGACACCAACGGGCGCATTCTGCTCATGAGGTGCAAAGAAGCCACCAGCACAGGCCCCGTCCCTGCTGCCACACCGCTGCCTGCCCTGCTTCGCCCCAAAAGCTGATCCCCCCCTCTCATCTGTGCCACGGGAGACACCAGCTTTGTCATCCCAGGCTTGAGACCTAAATAAAAAAGGATAAAAATAGTGCTTGTGTCCAGATGATTAAACCAAAGCCCTTAAAACTGCTCTTTTCCCACCAGCTGCCATTAGCAGCAGTGGCACATTTGCCACCTCTGCAGTCAACGGCTGTGTTATCATTTCTCTGCGTGGAAAGTAAGCCCCAGGCATCAGCAGCAATGCTGAGCATCAGTTACCGTCTGCTGGAACAATAACAAACCATAAAGTGATCCTTAGCATTTAAAAATAAATAGTTCAGGCTGCTCCACAGCTTCTAAGCAGAGAAAACAAAGTGCTAGTAGCAAAGATACCATGCCGTGTCACACCACGGGAGCGCAGAGCTGCTGGCGGAGGCTCTCCAGGAGCACATGGGTGAGGTCAGGGCATCGGGGTCTGGGCTCACCCCACATCCTGCTGCCAGCCTCCAGAGTGCCCTGCCAGGTCATACATCTTGTAACAAAAAACCCACTGAGCATCCCTAGGATCCCATTCCATCTCTCCCATGGGAATAATTGCATGTGCCGGTTCCATAAGGGCATTGCAAGGCCAGGTCTCATAGGAACACAAAGCTCTCCGATAGCATAGTGGCAAGGTCTGTAGGAGTCTGCATCGTCTGTGGATTCATTCCTTTTATCTCAAGACAGAGAATACCCAAAATCTTGAGACTGAAAATACTCCTCCTGCTCCCACTACCCTTCTCAATCCTGCTGCGTTGAGCAGTGCATTAAAATTGGTAATGGATACTTGTATGTGTAGAGGTTGGAATATATTTATAACCATAGTTTAGGTTTCCATCTCACATCCTATTTGCAGTTGTGTATTGCACTCTCTTTTAAAAAAAGATAGTAATTTTCACTTGCTCTGGCCTGGTTTCATCCCCCGGAAATGGTATTAGTTCTAAAAAAAAAATTAAATAATAAGAACACAGATGAAGTATTTTTAGTTCTCCTCCTGTAGGAGTTGTTCTCCTTTTTGTGTTTTGAATTTAGTTTGGGAGCCTGGAAACACCCTTTGTTTACATTTTTCATCTGCGTAAGAATGACTTCCTCTTGCATCAAATTGCAGATGTTCCTCATCGGGAACTGGCTTGTCCTATGCAAGACTTTAGGGCACAAAGCGAAGACAATGCCTTTTCTGGCTGAGCTAAACATCATGGTCCCTACACTGCTGTACAACTATCGCTTGTTGAACTTCAAGAAGACATTACAAAGCAGAGGTGTTTTTACCACTGGTGTGTACTAATGTGAAAATTCCTGCTGATATCCATGTATGTGGTTTTTCTAGCCAAGCCCACTCATGCACGTTGGATCATTTAGAATCAGGTTCTTCATGATGTAGAGAGGCAAACCTGAAACAGCAGAAAGAACTAAAGAGGAGTCAACTGACAGCAGAGCATGAGGACAGTGTTGGAAATTAAAATCTTGTGTTATGTTCAATCCCGGGTTCGTTTTGTTCCTGTTTGGGCAAGCCCCAGATGAGAATATACAAACCCTCAGGAAATGTCGCTGTCAGCACAGACTGGTTTTGGCTGCTCCTCTCTGTCTTTGTGTCCCCTCCCGGAGCATTCTGCTGTACTTATGGGATGGCCTCGGCCGCCTCTCGTGCATATGAAACACCACCACAAAGCAGAGGTCAGGCCTGAAAAAACAGAGGACTGCGTGCTCTGGGACTGACAGCTTTTAATGTGAGAACAGTCATTCAGCACTGGCATCACTGCTGCATTAATTGCCATTAATGTCATCCTTGCAGGAACACTAGATTCATTGCAAACCTTGAATTGGCGCACTCTCGTAATTCTTCAGTTCGTACTTGGGCATAGCCGTCAGCAGAGGCAGCACGTTCCAAGCAACTGGAGCGGAGACAAGGAATGATACTCAGCTGGCCCTTGGATGTTCAATTTAGCAAAGAAAAGAAGCAGAGGTCACACTCATAACTGCATATTTATGGTTCTGTTCTGGAAATTCATACAGCCGCTGCCAAAAGCTTTTGCCTCGGCGGCACCATTAATGTGCAGATGTGTGTCAGAGCTATCAGCTCCGAGCTGCTCAGCCCCAGGCGCTGTGCATCGGGCTCTCCCTGCTCCTGATTCTCACTTCATTCTCTCACTTAGCTCCTGACACCGACTGCCAAGACCCTGAGAGAAATCCTGACTTAATAAAGGGGAAATTTTACCCCCATCCTTGATGGTTGTAGCGTTTCTACAACAAGGTCAAGGCCTTTTTGCAGAATCCACCGGTTGGATTTGACATGGAAATAGCAGAATGGGAAACAGAGGTGGCTAGTATTAGCTGCTGGCCCCACCTTTTCCGGCTCTGAATTGCAAAGTTCAAGGAAAGAACTGGAATTGGAAATGGCAATAATTCAAAATTGTCCTCGAATGGCTGTTGACCCAAATTCCTGTTTCCCAGATGAAAGGAGCTTCCCCAGGGCAGAAAGCAGGAAGGACAAAAACGAAGCCCCAGAACCTACTCTGTTTTATCAGAGGAGAAATATTTCCTGAGGGGGAAATCCAATCAATACTTTGCAATTTTCTAACAATCCATGAATCATTGCAATTATGCAGAAACAATTCAAGCTTTCCAATTCAGCTGCTAAATTAGAGAAAAGCATACTCTTAGCACTCACTACCCCCAGCTTGACACGTCAGTTGGAAAAAAAAACCCTTCAAGTAAAAAATCCATCCTCTGAAATAAAATTAAAAACCCCAAACCCTCTCTTTTCAAAACCCTTGACCAACCTAAAGGATCTATGCCATAGAAGGAGTTCTATTTTTCAAGTAGTGCCATGACAGAGGTAGTTGTAGTGAAAGTGCGTGGAGTCGATAGGAATTTTTCTGTTGGTAACTTCCTTGAATTCCAGCATCCTCTCTATTCTTTTTCTAGTTCTGTAGCTCTAAGAGGAATATAATATATTAAGAAGAAATGGACACAACCACAATTATTTTCTGTATCAGCTTTTTCTTTCCTAACTCTGGAGTTGGAATAAAAAAGGAGCAGGATCTGAATGGGGACCTAGCCAAAACCAAACCTCAGCCTGGTTTTGTTGTTCTCTAAGGATTTCTAGCAGCCCCAGAAAAATTAAGCATCTTCTGGAGATGTGTTTTGGGGTTTTTTTTCACTAGGACAATATTATGGTATGCGGAAAGGAGGACAGTTTTCAGTATGCTTTGGGAACAGGAATTGAATACAAGAGACTTGATGGCTTGGTGTTTCTTCTGATGACTGTCAAAATGAAGTCATCGGTTTCCTGCATCCATTTTGGACTCGAAACACATCTCCTCGTCTGTATCTGCTGCCTCCAGAGGCATATTAGTAAGATATAATTTCTGAGACATGACTCAAAGTCCTCTTCCTCTTAGTACACCCTGCCACAGGGTTTTGCTTCCTGTCTAACACCAAAATCTGCCTGATATTGGTGTATTTAATGGGAGCATCGCTACCAGCCAAATATAATGTCAACGACAGCAGTGCAAAGCATTATCATATGTCCCGTCATCTTCTAATTTGGATTCAAAAGATCAGCCCTGGGGAATGAAGAAAGCAGTTTGATTTCTGCAGCCAACTCATTCGTTGCTGAAACAACCAACAGAGCTGGCTGGCTGCGCTCAGCACGGTGATGCTTGTTGTGGAGCTGCACAATTATCCAGGGAGCCAGGCTGAGACTATAAAACTTTGCTCATTAAGATCATTAGAGAGCTGTCAGATGGAACAACTGGGATGGCTTTGATCTGGCAGAATATCCTTCCTCCCATTCCCAGACTGTGGGAAGCATCCAGTTCCTCATAATTACTATTTTTTTTCCCAAATCATTCAGACAATACTCATTGGGTTTTTATAGGGTGCAATAACTTCTTCAGGCAAACTGGAGGCTGTAACAGCTATAACAAGTTTAATTTATTAAATAGAAACCCTGATATTTCAATGATTCCTCTATAAATATGCTCAGAGTTGGTTTTGCCAAGAAAATGACAAAATGTTGCTCATCATCCCAACGATATTCCTTGCAAATCCACTAGGTGTCCTACTGTTTTCAAGCAATTATGTTCCAGGTTTATTTAGGGTTTTTTTTTTCCCTAGTTTTGCCAGGGAGGAATTAGTTTGAGCCTTTAGTGGAATTAAGTCTGGATTGCAGGTTGAAGAAACATGTATGTATGGTGTGTGCGACACAGCAGGATGTCTGGCTCCCAGAGGCAGCTCTTTTGGCAAATGCTGCTAATTTTTCCCACAGAGACTGCCTCAAGGTTAGAAGCTGGAAGAGAAAAAGGAAAAGAATCTGCCTTCCTCTCTTGGGAATGCTAAACCAGATCCATCAAAGCCAAATCCTCTTCTAAGTCAACCTTGGGCATCTATTTATAGGGCTGCTAAAGTGAGCCCAACACTGACCTCAAAGGTGGTGGCAACACGCATTAACCTCCATCAGAGCTGCTCTGCACAGGCTGCAAGCTTGACATTCCTGGTCACTGTTCCAGTCCCTGATGGGTGTCCTGCTGCCAGCCAGCACTCTCACTTGCTCACGAGGTGTCCTGTCACTCAGGGTGTATGTCAAATACAGACTAAGAAAAGCAGGCTGAAAAATAGCCAAAGGATCATTTTCTTGTCCCAGAAAATACTTGGGGTGGAGTGTGGCCATCAGAAAGCAGCCAGGTGCTTGGCTGCTCCTTCGTTGCATAACCGCAAGCACGTAGACCGTATCAAGTGGTGCTGTTAGGGACATCCCTCAACCACCCTGTTACTTGCGCTGAGTCCCAGCATGGCAATCTAGACTTCTCTGAAATAGCCATTTCCTGGGTATCTAAAAAACATCTTTCATTATTTCACTGTCTTTGAGTGCTCAGAAACGGGTATTTGCAGTGTATCAGGGAGGGATGGCTACAGGGTGATTTTGATGGTCTTGTCACTGATGCACAAATCCCATCCAGTATAAACCCTACAGCCTTACCCTCTGCTGAGCAGTCAGCATTGCATTTGCAAACTCCCCTCTCTTGAGGGGTGCCACATCTTGAATTTCCCCCAGATCTATGTGAGGCCAGTGAGAAGAAAATTAGGCTTTGTTTCCTATTTTAAAAATGCCAGAGGTGAAGATGGTCTCAAACAACAAGGTTATCTCCTTTTCACTAGGTGCTTCATGGCCAGAAGTACTACCCACAGCTATTAGATCTGCAAACAGGCACTGGGCAAGGTGTCAGCATCAGCTGCAAGGGGAAATCAGAGCAGGGACAAGAGCCTCCTGTCCTTGGCCCATCAGGAATCCTTGCCATCAGGCATTGCGCATCCCAGGAAGTGCCTAGCATCTGTCCTGTGCCATGTGTTGCTGCACTGCCTCTATTTCTTGCAATTTGTGTTGAAGGTATGACAGTCATTTTCCTGACAACCTGCAAGAAGAAAAGATACTCCAGTCTTCCGACTGTATGTATATATAGATACCTGCTGTAGTACCATCCGTATGCAGTACGCACCATATGCTGACTGTGAAAGAGTTTAACCTGGTCCAGCGCATGTGTTTGCTGTTATACATAACAAATACCTCCAGCCTTGCCATGATTCAGTGCATTATGCATGGGAGCCATCTGGTCCCGTAGCTTAAGAAGCAAACTGAAAATCTGATAAAAGCACAAACAGTCACAATGAGAGAGACTGAAAAGATGTGTTGATATTCCAAGCAGGAGTCTCCTTCCACCAGGGGCTAATCTCATCAGCCATTGCCTCTTTCCTGCTCCTTTCTCTGGAAAGCTGCTGTTGGGCAGGTTGCACTCCCAGCTCTGTGAGTACACACGCCTTTGGGATGCTAAAAATGCATTTCATGTGCTTGGGCAAACCTTCTGGGACAAGATTTCTCCCAGTAGCTGGCTGTGCAGTGAGCAAGATGTGCTAGGTGTTTGGAGCCCAGCACGTTTTACAGAGGCTGGATTGATCAAGAATTCCATCTGGTTTAAAATGCACTCTCTCAGTGATGATTAATCATTAATATTATCTCACCACTGTGCAGAATTAAAGTTTACAGCTTTAATAGTCTGAAAGAAAGTCCATCCCAGCTTGCCTAGATGTTCTCAGCCATGGAGCGGAGATGTATTTTGGAGGGTCTGGAACACCAGGGGAGCAACAAGGAACTCAGTGGAGTGGATGGGGTAGAGTTTGGGCTGGCTTGGATTTGGCCAAGAGTTTGTCTAGAATTTGATCAGGATATTGGGTTACTAAAACTGGCTTAATTAGATTTTGGATCCAGACTAGGTTTTCCCCGTTCTGACCCAGGTTTCTGATGTTTGGAGGGCACAGGGAAGGAAGGCAGATGGAAGGTGCCTATTTTAGTATGTCTCTGCAGGGAACACACACGCTTCAGACAGGTACAAATTTGTTTCCTCTGACACCAAATTAATGGGAATTGATGTATTGATTCTGCAATTCTAAAAATTACTTCAAGTTTTGGCCTGTTTCCAAGCTAGTTGGATGCAATACGCACACAGCTCAGGACAGATATTTAATAATTCTAATATGAACGCAGTCTAAAATATTCAGCTCCCTGTAAAATCCAAAGATAACAGAATTATGATCATGCAACTAATGCAGCCATGCCTGCTTTATATAGCCTGTTTTCATGCCCAGCTACTCCTTTCAGCTTAATACAACTAAGCCCCTCCAAAATCAGAGAATTATTAAGATATCTGCCACTGGTACAAATCCATTCAGTATCTTTCATCTTGTTTTTCCTGCCCTATTTGAGAGTAGAGTCTTCAGCGCAAATGCAATCTGCTGTTCTGTGTTTGATTCAGGATTATGTGAGGGCTTTATCAAAATGAGTATTACTGTCATCACTGCTATTACTGCTGCTGTATTATTGTTATTATTATTATTGTTGTTGTTATTGTTATTATTATTATTATTATACGAGACAGTCGTTTGCCAGTTTCAAGGGTTAACATCTACAGCCTTTATGGATATTCCCATATTTAACTAACTAAACACTGCCAAAGTATCCCCCTCATATACAGTATTTGTAGAATATCAGAACTTCTCTGTGCCAGGGAAGATACCGGTCCTAGATAGAGAAAGCATATTATATCAGGGATGGAGTTAGAGTCTTGTCTTCTCTTGCTTTGATCACTGTGTCTCTGCTTTTATTATCTCACTAGGAAAGTTACTTGATGTTTCTTTATTTTGTGTGTCAGCATGGCTCCTGCAAATGTTTGAAGTCATCTTTGTATTTCATTTATTTTTTGGCAAAACAGCATCCATCTGGAGTTTAAGAATAGAACATATAAAAAGCTGCATACGACTCCGGAGCCCAGAACATTGAATTTCTGGGCAAAATTCTCTTCTCAGTTACACTTACATAACTCTGGAGTAGTGTCTTCATCTTTCTCATCGTTACTCTGAAACCCATTTTCATTTCCTTGTGTCAGACCCAAAGGATCTGACCATATACGGACAAATCCGATTTCATCACAATTGTTGTAATTTCCTAGGCAAACTTACAATCTCAGAGGAAGTACATAAAGACATATTTACAGTATGTGGACCTCAATACTCTAAGAAATATGCTGCTGTCAGGTGTTCTGTGTTAATAGTTTGCCATGCAAGTAGAAATACGATGTAGGTGGAGAGCTGCTGAGCTAACTGGAACAGAGGTTTCCTCCATATACGCAAGCAGAGAATCTGCACTTTATGGCTGAGCTTATTTTTAAAACATCATGTTCAACGTCTCTTTCTTTAAACAAAGCGATCCTTTGCTCTCAATTGTTTGCTATTTATTTTGAATGACACAGTTCCTTGGCTGTCCATGCTATAGAAATGCTGTTATGCTACAAGAAGACAGATTGCCTGGACTGGAAGCCCCAGCCCTGATTCAGGGAAGCACATGGTTTCCTTAAAATGATTATGATTATAATTGCTATTCAGTATATGGTGCAATTGGTTTTGGTGTTTAAAACAGAAGAAAACAAAACAAAACAAAAGCTGTTTGGAAAGGAAAACATAACATTAGAAAAAAAAATTGTAAAATAGGAAGTGGTTGACCTTCAGGAGATAACTCCATCTGCAGCGTCTGCTATCCAGTGGTTTTGGTGATCAGAAAATGGAAATTAAAAAAAATCCCATTAAACATCCCAATGCTCCTTTAGAAAATAATGCACCTCCTTTTCTGTAGGTACAACATTTTGCATCCCCAGTTGAACAGCTGCCAGTGTCAAGGGCCGAGCGAGCAGTACGTGGAATGAAGATCCTGAAGTTTTTCAGCGGTCGCTGAAGGCAAAGCCATCTAAAGCTGTAGCAGATGTTCACTTGCTTCCTGTCTGCTTATCAGCCCTGCAAAGACACTTCGGTTTTGTAGTTGTTATGCCAAGTGTAACTATGGAGATCTATTACAAGCTGCGTAATAGTGATATGGTGACTAGTTCTCCACGTATTTGGTTATGAATGATCACACAAAATGTTATGGTTTCCAAGAACTCTCTCAAATGTTTCCATATATACATTAGTCATTCCCCTTGCACGACAAGAAAATGACAATGTACAAAATTATCTAAGAAATACTACATTACTGCAGCTCTATAAAGGTTAATTTAAAGATCATTAATGAATTGTTGCTCATTGCATGTTCCACAGGATCCTTTCCTGCCCTTTCACCTGGAACTGAGGTCAGAGAGGAGCCCACGCAAGGCATTTAAGTTACAGCAAGGGGACAACAGTTACATGCCATGCTTGAAGTTGGTTGCTGGCTTTATTTAAAAATATAATAAGTGAATTGACATCTGCTGGTTACACTTCTGTGGTGACATTCTTCATGAACTTCAGTTACACATCCCTTTGTGTAACGGTCAGAGGGAAGATGTTAGTTTGGCCTCGGTGTATTCATGTTTCATGTGTTGTTTCTAGTACAGTGCGAAGTGAGGAGCGGGATGTCCCAACGGGCTGTACTCCTCCAAGGCCCTGAGTGTGCTACAGAAGAGAGTTCTTAACCATTGATTTAAAAATCAGTGACACCAAACAATTTTTGTTGAGTAATCTCGGTGCACCTAAGCTGGTTTAATTCCTATTTCTATTCATTATGATCTCCTGTAAATCATAAATTTGATGTGAATAACTATATGCAAGTGTTAAAACAGTATTTTATTTTAGGGCTTTGAGCTAGTTTAATGAGACTGATTTTTACACTGTTGCATTTAAGTTGATGTGCATTTCCAGCAAAGGCAAGACCCAGAGCAACTGGGTTTATTGCTTGATAGACAGGAGTTCTTTTTCCTCCATTAAATAGAAGCAATAAGGAAATTTACTTGAGAGAAATCCTAGCACAGAGGTTTTCACTTTAAGTTTTTAACAGTATCAGAGAAAGGATGCTTTTGGAATGGTTCCTCAGCCCATGTTGAAACTGGAAAGCAAAGTGACAGCTTTGGCCTATCACAGGTAAACATGCTTATAGATGTTCCCATGGGAAACAAAAGGTTTCAGAGTAATGGTGTCTGCTGCTGTTTGCCACATCTCATGTAATGCTAGCAAGGAAGAAGAGCACTAGGTAACCATTACTGCTGCTTTTAAAATGTTGATAGCATTGCAAACCTATGTTGACCTAGAAAGTGCAAATAGTGGGCACAGTGGTTCCTTGGGAGCCCTTCTGCAGGGGATAATCTGTGTGTTGCAACATTCAGGCTGCTGGAAATGAAGCACTTTGTGACAATTCCCTGGGAGGTAGGTATGGATGCAAAAGAGAGAAGTTGTTGAAGATATGAAGGACTTAATGAAAAGGACAGATTTGCAGGCAAAAGATGGAGTTGATGAATGCAATGATGGAAATTGCCTCCAGCATCTAGGAAAATGTCACAAGAAGTATAAGGGGAAGAAAAGGGGACCCAGGGATCGCACTTGTTTGGATTGAGGGCTGAAGTTGGGAACGTGGAGGAGGGGAGCACAACTCTTCGGATGAGTTCCTGGAAGGGATGCAAAAAAAAAAAGCAACATACTGGTACTATGACTGGGTGAGGGATTTTTCAGTTGAACCATTTGATATTAGGGGTCAGTATTTAGAGTAAAAAGGGGTAAAAACAGTGGGAAGCGGAATGGATGAGATAGCTTAACCTGACTTCATTGTAGTCAAATTAATTCTGTTTAAATAATTAATTCTCTTTTAAATTGACTGTAGTCTGCACAGTTGACATTTTGGAAAAGCTGCCATTGCCTGGCCTTCTGGTAAATGCTTTTGCATCTGTTTTCCATTGTTTCCTCCTTGAAAAAAATCCTTGTCACTAACAGGAACCATCAGCAGCATGGAACAAATTGACTTGCCAAGGACATTTCCTCTGATCTCATTATTTATACTCAAGTATTCCTTTTGGTATTACAAGTCAAACTGTGATTTTAAAAAATTGCCATATATTAATATAGTTCTCTACTGTCATTATGAGTCAAAGTCAAGCTTCGTTAAGTGAATTACTTCCCTTACATCAACATTTGGTCATACTTTTTCAAGGAGGTGATCAAGCAGTTTAATTAATCCACAGTTCTCTCCTCCTACCTCATTATATAGAGCTCCTTATTGTTGCAGCAGAGGGCCTCCCCCAGTTATGAATCAGAACAGATATGTCACCCTCCCTCTTCTGCTGTTCATACATTGATTCTGAGACTTGAGGAGGTGAGAAGGAGCAGATCCATAGCATGGTTTGGGGCAGCCTGGGTTAAACAAACAGGTTTTGTTATTTTATTCTCAAGGTGCTTTGGTTTATCTTCATTCATGTCCTTTGTCAGCACCATCTGGGCTGTGGACCAGTTGCTAAGAAAGCGCTCGCCTCCCCTAAACATTCATGATGAAGTTGGCATTGCTGTTCTGGCAAAGAAATACAAACATAAAGACTGAAGGGAGTTCTGACTGCACGAGGGGTCCACTGAGGTTAGGGGCTTCTCTGGGTGAGCTGGACCAAATCCTCAGAGAGCTCAGGAAGGGGCAGAAGCCTGATCTGACCTATATTCATGGTGACTCACTGGTGAGATTTAATGTTGTTACTGTGTTTTGCCTCTGTTTCTCAGCAGTTGCTCACATTCTAAACAAGTACTCTCTCACCTAACCAAATCAATGCATGAGTATAATTAGGATCAATACAATAAGGCCGCTATTTGGAATAATACAAAGGAATGTTCCACGGCAGTTATAGAAGGAAAGGATTTCAGATAATTAGGAGAGGAGCTGGGCAGCGATACAGATTCTAAAAGTACCCAAGATAAAGTAACAGGTACTAAAAATATCTATATCGAGATGAAATCCTCATGACTCAGTACTTGAGCCAACCTCCATTCTCTACAAATTAGTAAGAAAATTGTCCAGACAGGGTAGACTGCAGTGTTTCACCTTATTCTGGTGGGCTTACACTTACATTTCAAAGAAGTATCTTATACTGAAAAAGGATAGACATGGCTCTGACTTAACAGGGCCACTGCAGGGGGTTGTGAATATGTTCTGGAGCTGCAGCTTTTTAAAAATTGGTGGGTTTATTTCTACCTAGGAAAAAAAAAATCTAATAATGAACTCTCTGGATCTTGAGTGACAAAAGCACTAACAGCAAGACCTGAGATGCATTCTTTTAGTCAACCAGGACATCCTTTTAGATACCTGTGACTCTAGCTAGTAGTTGAGGAGGTACGAATCTAGACAGCAAATAGACACATTGAAGTGTTAGGGGGTTTTCTCCTTTTTTTTGCTGCTGAGCGTGTTTTTTGGCTAGGTGCAAAGTTCTGAAAGTACTGAAAGTACTTTAAAAAGTATTTTGAAACATTGCTGAGATTCAGGAAAACAGAAAGCTGTGTTACAGAACATAAACCGTAATCTGGGTCAGATTTTCAGTGCAGATGTGTCAGATGTGCATTTTCTTGGAAACCCTCCATGGCAGCTAGTGAAAATAGTGACCCAGTGTTTTCTTACCATACTAAATAACTGTTATGGTTGGGGATGTCATGGGGATGAAGCACTGTTTGTAGCGTCCCGTTTAAGTTTGGTCAGGAACAGAGGTTTTTCTCTCAGAATAGTTTCAAACAGGCAGTTTAGCAAATCGCTTTGGTACATCTGGACTGATCTCAGTCTGGTTTGGCAGCCTTCTGAATTTTAATGATCAGAGAATGTTAGGAGTTGGAAGGGACCTTGAAAGCTCATCTAGTCCAACCCCCCTGCCAGAGCAGGATCACCCAGACTAAATCACACAGGAAAACATCCGGGCAGGTTTGAATGTCTCCAGAGAAGGAGACTCCCCAACCTCTCTGGGCAGCCTGTCCCAGGGCTCCATCACCCTCACAGTGAGAAAGTGATCTGGGTGTATTTCCAGATAATAATTATTTAGGTAAATGAAACACATTATAAATAAATATGGAAATTATTCCATAATATTAATTACAGGCTTTATGGTTCAAATACTTAATATATTAAAGGCAAATGATGATGTGGATTGTCTTTGAGCTTATTAGTTTAGCTATTTTGTTAGTTCTTACTTAGTTAACTTATTAATTTAGTTAGTTAGTTTTATTTTAACCTGACTTACATGTCAGACAGCGTTTCACAAACTAAAGCAAGTTGTGTTATGATATCAAAGGATACCAAAGGACAACAAAAATCAAAATGCATCTTTCAGTGGTAGCAGTAAATAGAAACCCAGATTTCAGAATGATTTTGTCAAGAATCAAATAAATTAGTTTTACTTGGAGAATATCAGCTTAAGGGTTGTTAGCCATTTACTCAAAAATAAGGTAGTTTTAAATCCATTGTAATCCTTTGCACTTCTGTAGCTGTTTCTCTTGAGAATCTCGGTACTGTTCCACAAACATTAATTAAGCTGCATAGTACTTCTGAGAAGAGGCTGATAGATATACTTTCCTTACTCCATCACGATAGAAATGTTTTCTAGAACAAAATCCAGAAAACTTCAGCAGGACTACACAAGAGTGTAAGTGTACTTATTGAAGTAAATATATTAGCCAGACAGAACTGTGGGGAATGTTTAGATACATGGAATGCAATTACTTGGCCTAGGCATGATTTGAAGATAAATAGAAGTACAAATCATAAGGAATTGAGATCTCTAGTGAAGAAAAGTGTTTTTATATCTGATCTGAGAGAAGATACTCACAGCACCACAGCATCATGTGGTACGGCTGGATGATGAATTGGGCTGATTGAAGAAAAACCTCTTTGCAGAAATCACCTCCAGATGGGCCAAAGCGCATGAGTCCGAATCAAACCTCCAAGGCTGATGCACGAGTAGCCGCGATAGCAGTGAAGTCCTTCCTCTCACCCCTGAGGGTACAGGGGCTGCTGAAAATAGCAACAAAACAGCAGTATCAGTGTGTACATTTACGTCTCGAGACTGTTACTTTTGCTGGCGAATCTGCATGCATAATTTCCGTTCTGATATTACTCCCACAAAGAAAAGCTCTGGTTGTCTTGCTTTACCAATAATAGTGATACTTAGGACGGGTTTGCCCTGGATCAGACAACAGGTCAGTTTTAGTCCACGCATCAGGATTTAGACCATCCTCAAGCAACTCTTCTGCTGTCGCATTCTCCAAAAATCTGCTGCAGATAGTTGTTTAGGAGCTTCCAGTGTTTACACAAAGAGTCATTCCAGAAATACACTCTAGCTATACATTCTTATTTGCCTACTAACAACAGGAGAAGAGGTACAGCGTCACTTGCTTGATACCCCTACCCACAGGAAACCAGCAAAGCACAACATTAACTGTTTTCTCACCGATGAAGACCAGAGGCCATCCAGTGCTTCTCTTGCCATTCGACATTTGATGGTTGCTGCAATGCTGCGATACCGCATGAATAGTTGTAGCATTTGCTGAGGGAGATTTCGTGAGGCATGGTGTAGGTTCTCAGATACACACTCTGCTGAGGAAGCGAATCATAACTGAAAAGTGAAATGATAATGAGTTTGCCTCAGATTTTTATTTATAGAAATGACTAGGAAACATCTGAATCTCCTCTTTGGATACATTCTTTCACTCCTTTTTGTTTCCCAGCATTTCTGTTCTTTTGGGACTACAAACTCTCACATAAATATTGGCAATAAATCCCTGCTGAGAAAGTCTACCTGCTGGAGAAAAATCTGCTCATGTTATCCAAGTGGAATGCCTAGACACTACAATTAGATCTTATCCTTACTCGTATACAATAACATTCTTGATTTGCATGTTGTGGATTGTAATTCATGACATACATGACTCTGATGCCTAATAAACCCCCCCTGCAGTGCTTCTGCTGAGTTCATCAGCCTTTGGATCAGGCCCTGTGTTCGCTTCATTTCCCCATATTTTTAGCTGCTTCAGTAAGTTCTTTATCTCAAGAAGGGTCTGAAACCACTTTTTTTTTTTTTTTTTTTTTTTTTTATATATGCATGATATTCTATTGCCTCTTTTATAATTTATAATCAGTAGTTTCCCTGGAGTGCCAGAAGCTTTTCAGAAACACTATGCTTGAAGCAGTGAAGGGAAGGGTAGCAGCTCTCTTCTACTGCTGCATCATAATATTTAAATGCTTTATTATTTCATAATCTGTCCTAGAAATTAATCATTCCAAGCAGGGATGGTCTCTTTATGTCAAAAGGGATAAGTTCCAGATTTACAAATATGCATATACCAAAAACCCCACGAAGATGTTGCTTCGTTTTAAGGGTGGTACCAGCTTGCCAAAGGCTCCATTTCATTGCATAACCTTCCGGATGAAGATCCATTACTGCACCGTAAAGTGGGTTACTGGACAGGGTAAGGCAATTCATCCTCTGAAGAGCAGAGTGTTGTTTTGCCAGTTACATGGTTTGTAATTATCCATTATCATTATCTTTATAGTCATTTTTACCAAGGTTACAGATATGCCATGTCTATTTGAAAGATGTCCTGTTGGGTCCTCCTGGAGACTCATTCTTCTCCCCTGTAGACGTACGTGAGCAGCGCACACAGCAGAGCCAAGCAAGTTCAAAAGGAATAAAATTGGTGAGAAAGAGAACAGATTAAGCCCCAAATTGCATACTTCAGAAACTGAAATAGTTTTGCCTATAGAAGCCAGTGTCTTCCAGGAAATACTGTGAATAGCAGTAGCTGCTTTTTCTTTTTCTTCTTCTTTTCCTTTTCTTTTTTTTTTGAGCACTGCTGAAGCCTCATGAATTATTAGTAGTCAAATCTCACAGTCCTGGGACAAAATCTGTTTAATCCATGTCCTGGGACAGGAAAGTTCTCCATTCCATTCCTGGTTGTGTCAGTGACCATCTGCCACTTGTCCTCTGCCTTGTTTGAGTTTACCCATGTGTAAAATGCACTTAAAATAAGCTAAGCCATACTTTGAAAATTACTTTGGTGCCACCAGCTAGACATTTTGGGGCTGTAACATGGAAAATAAATGGTTCTGTGGTTGCCAGTCTGTAGAAACTCTGGCTGCACTCCTAGGGAAGCTAAATCTGGCTGATGGTGCTCCACCCTGCACTTGAGAGGTAGCAGAATACCACATTAAGCATGCTTGATGCCTGCTCTCCTGCAGTTGTTAACTTAATTAACTTACTATGCACAACAAGAATCCGATCCAATGCTAACTGGAATGAATAGGAAGACTTCTGTTGACTTAATGGTCTTGGGGTCGGTCTCCATATGCATATAGACACCAGCGCCTAGAGATCCCTGACATCCCCACGAAGGGCAAGGCTTTGTTTGGCTGACACACAGACACATTTCTGTGCAGTGAGCCTGCAGGAGCTGGGCACACAGTAAATCTGTCCCTGCCCGTACAGTAACACTATTCACTGATGCTGCTCTTTATTCAGAAAGCTCTATAGCCATTATTTTTCATAGAGCCTTTTGCACGTGGGTTTAGAGAAGTTTTAATGCAGAAAATTGATGACAAGCTATGCAGGAAAGCTCTGCGGCTAGATACATCAGGAAAGGTGACTTGGTAGAGGTGGCGACAAGCTAATAATGAAATGGAACACTGCAATTAAATGTGCTGGTGGGGAAGAAAGTGTGCGAGAGCCAAGAATGCCAGTGAGCAGCAGGTAGGTCGCGGTGAGAAAGCAGTTGAGGCTTGATGGGTTAGGGTGGGAAGGAGAGGGAGATGTAAGAACAAGAAGGACAGGATGGAGATAAACACTGCATTAGCTATGATGGTAGGATCAGGCAGAAGGTATTTTGTTTGGTGTCTGTATCAGGTGAGATCCTCATCCCTGACTGCAACTTGTTGACGTTGACACAATGTGGAATTAAATGCGGGTTAAGTCCTAGAAGGACAAAAATGGTGGAGGGAAATAAACAGGACAGGCTATACATTAACAGCAAATCAAAGACACCTACACAAAGTTTTAATTACCACATGATCTGAAAAGCATGAAAACTGCCACAGAATGTTTGAGAATTACTTTTTTGTAAACCTTAAGTTTCCATTAGAAATAGTTGAGAATATTTTAATGGTTATGGACCTAAACTCTGAAAGGTGAACTATTCATACTCCAGTGAGGCGATTTTGCCTCAGTATACAGGCAGCTGAAGCAATACTCTCAGAAGCAGGAGCAGACCCATTAATCTTTGATGTTAAGGTTGAAGCCTAAAAATTATGCCTACATGAAAAACGAGCAAGGGCACAGAGTACAGAATTATTTGAATATCAAAATTTCTCACAAAACCAGATAATGGACTTCATTATTGCTATTTTTTTGAAAAACTTTTCCAGGATTAAAACATACCGAAAACCATCAAAGGATTTAGAAAAAATTTTAGCAGCACACTACAGAATTCCTGGGCTCACTACAGAATGCAGGCCAGCTTGCTGCAAAAAAACCCCAGAGGTTCTGGGTTTTTGGATCTTTCACTCCACTGTATGTTGTTGAGAGAGTAAAACATCTTTATAGGTATGGCTAAAAATACATTTTACATAGAAATATGGGTAACAGAAGGAATGGGCAAGGTTGTTCTTGTAGTCCCTGTCTGGGACAGGGGTTTGAGATATCCTTTAGTTGGCATGTTGTCTGTTGAGGAAAAAAAAAAGACTCAGCTCACAAATATCAAACCTGGCAGCACAGAGCTGTGTCTGCGTGTGGAGGCTTGCACACGGGTGCTTCTGCCTGGCTTGTGTCAGCCACTTTTCCTACACGGGGGTAGGAGGAGCAGCATTTCTGCTATAAACAGCCCTATCAATAAAAGCATGTGGGGCAAAAAAATGTCCTATTTGGTACTTTTTGCATTTACGTTCTCCAATCTGGTCAGATTTTTGAGATGGATGGGGTCAACCAGTAGAGTAGGTTTGAACATGCTTCAGTGTTTTCAGTCCAAATTCAGAACCTCACCTGAATTTTCTGTCTTTGTAACGAGCCGCATCTAAACCCTTGAGCCAAACATCCAGAACTGAGGGAAGCTTGAATTCAAAGCCACAATTGTGTAGTTTGGAGCCTATCCTTAAACATCACTTCAAAAATAGCATGTATTGGTGTATAACATTTTGAAACTCGGCGTGCCAGAAAAGTAGTATTTCTGTGGGCCGGTACGAGCAGGAGGCCTCGTTTTGTTGTGCTCAGCAACATCTTGACATGCTGCACTAATCTTAGCCGCACGCTCTTAAAAGATTATTTTTGTCTCGGGTTCTTTTCTCGCCTTTGATGCAACAACCCGGCGCGGGTTGCATCAAGCCTGCAGAAAATCCCTCGTTTTCTCATCCCTCGTTTTCCAGACAGCTGGCACCTCCTCCGGGTCCTGCCGACGGGCACCGCAGGTGAGCGAAAGGATTGGCATGTTTGGGCCGGAGATTAATTTCTGTTTAAATTAAAGGTGCTGTCAGCGGGCGGGAGATGCTGTAGGATAGAGTCCGGCCCGCGCTGAGGGGGGTTTCGCTGCGGGCGCCCGGCTCCCCCCTCACGGGTCGGAGCTGGCGCCTCACCGCTCCCTGAGGGGGATAAGGAGGGAGGCGGCGGCCGCCGGACCGAGGCCCCTCGCCGACGGTCCCGCCCTGTCAGAAAGGGTCCTCAGAGGCGACCCGGGCTTCGGGGTTGTTGCAGGCGGCCGTTAGGTATCGCAGAGGTGGAGGGCCCGCCTCAGGAGTGGCGGGGCAGCAGGACGCGGCGGGGCGGCAGGACCCAGCGGNATCACGAGTCGGCGCCCGCGTCCCCCTCCCCGTGACAGCCAAGATGGCGGCCCGAGGAGGCGGTGCGGAGGGGAGGGGGGATCCCGCCTGAGACGCCCACACGGCGGGGAGGCGGCGAGGGCGAGTCGGGCTCCGCTAGGATGAGATAAGGGCGCGGGGACCAGCGTGCTTTCCCCTCCCCTGCCCCCTCTTCACCCTCCCGCTCCTCGGCGCCGTTCCCCCTGTCCCGGGGAGCGCGGCCCCCGTCGGAGGTGAGGGCTGCGGGACGGCGAGGGAGCGCGCCGGGCTGTCATCGCGGTGGGGCGCCGTGGGGGGAGAGGCGAGGAGATGTCGCGGAGCGGGCGCTATCGCGAGCTTGGGCCGACGGGGAAGGGGCATCCGGCTGCCTGTGGCGGGGCCGGCGGCGCGCTGGGCTGCCAGGACCGGGCGGTGGCGAGGGGGCCCGGCTGGAGGCCGGCCGAGGGGCTGAGGGGAGCGCAGGGGCGGCGGTAACTTTCCGCTGGGCCGCGGGAAGGGGACGGAGGGAAACTTTCTCCTTTTCCCCCCCCTCCAGGGCCTGACTCTTCCCGCCAGCCCCCCGCCGCAGCGATGGCCGGGCCGGAGAAGCGCAACCCCCATCCCGGTTTGCGGGGCCGCGGAGGCAGGCTCCGCTCAGGGCGGAGAGAGCTGCCTGAGCGCTGCCTGCTGACCTGCCATGTTACAAAGGCAGGGCAGGAGCGTGCTGGCGGGCTCGGGGAGCTGCTGGGGCAGAAACCGGCCGAGGTGTGTGTGTGTTCCCCAGGGAAACGTGTGATTTTTCCATGCAGCGTGCGCTGCGTCAGCGGGAATCGCGCAGGTAGCGCTCAGCCCTGTGCGTGCGTGTTTCCATTGCGACTTTCCCTGTGGCTCTCGCAGCCCGGGTTACTGTATACCTGGATTAGCGCGATGTGCCGCACGCAGTGGTAAAAATTAGCCCTGACGTTTTTATCTTTGTTCCGTCATGGTGTCCGCATGTAGCATGAGCTGCTGGCTGAGGGACAATAATATTTAATCGCTTCCTAGCGATGGTGGTTATCCTGGAGTGATTTCAAATGGGCTACATTTAAAATTTGCCGCCTCTGAGAATGTCGATTTGCTAAAAATGAAGTCCTGACTCGATGCTTAGTTCTGCTGTTTTAAGGGTTTTTTTGAATTAACTTCGAGTAGAGAAGCGTGGTGTTCTGGACAGCTCTTTACTTCATTTCACAATTTTTTTCTGGAACTGTTACTCAACTGGAGGTTTCCGTAAAGTGTGTTACATTATAGTACATAATCTTTCACTTTCTGAATGATTAAACACAAATATTTAATCTTGGCAAGTGTCTGTGGTGGTTTAGAAAAACTGAGTTAGTCTAGGCAAGGAAGGTTGAGGGGGAGTAAATGGATTTTTTTTCTGGTTTTCTGGTCTAGCGTACAAGTCTTACTTTGTAAGAGTCTCTCCTTTCTCTTCTATTTAAAAAAAATACATATATTTAGAGTATTGGTGAAACTTGATCTTGCTTTTAGTGTCTTGAGGAGTCTAAGCTTGCTTAAAATGAATGTTAAAGTGGAACTGCGTCTCTGATAAATGAAGCTAAGTTTTCTAGGGGTAATCGTGACTTGGCATTGAAATTGTTTAACTGTTGAAAATGGAGCATTAGAGTTTTTGTGGTCAGCTTTTGGGGAAGGGGAAAATTGCATACAGCCTTAAAGGCAGAACAAAAAAAGATTAAGCTTCTCTACAGCCTTAAAGAGCATGTGTCGCGTGCATGTTTAACTCTAGAAACGTTAAGGTCCAGCTGGATGAGGTATTTTCCTTGCGTTTATGAGAAGCTTCTGCTCCTTTGGAACAGGCTTTACCCAATAGCCTTTTCTAAACAGTGAATTTACTAGAAAGTAGCACAGAAGATAAGATCTGGGTCTGCAAGCAGTAAGCCAAAACGCACTAGGACAATTTTAAAAAATACAGACATGCTCAGTGCTTTTCCAGTGTTAAGGATGTTCATACATGTGAGCTTTGTAGTTTTTGTAACAGTGCAATTGCAGGTCCATGTTCAAGGTGGGTATCTTATTCTATATGCTTTACTTGGCTCTAACACCGGTGTGGAGCTTAATGGAATCTCTATATGCATTAATAGCAATATTAGCTATTTTGTAGTTACGTGGCCGGAGTTAATGATTAGTTAGTAAAAGCATAAATATTGACACAGCCGGGCAAATACTATAGGGCTCAGGTGAGCGTAGCTGATTCGGGTCAAGCATTAGGAGCAATGTAAATAACCTGGTCCTATTTAAGACACATGCTTGAAAGGGAAAGTAGCAAGGTAGAGTCCAGCTGATGCTTTGAAGAGGATGGGGCTGTCTCAGGAAGGTGTCTAACTCAGACTGCTCTTCAGAGCTCTTCAGAAGCCAGTCTGGCCTTTTTTTAATCGACAGGATTTTGCATTGAAGAAAGGTTTACTAATTTCTAGGTAGGTAATTTCCTACTGTAGAGTGTGACACTGTCTTGTGACTCTTCCGTAGAGGAAGATTGTATCTAGACCAAGCTGAATAATGATAATGAGATTTGTTAATCAAGGTTTTAGAAGTGGAAGAAGAAATTTGCAGCTTAAATATTCAACATCGCTTTTTGATTTCCATTGTACTTCCTAGCAACTGAATTGGAGGGAGTTTTGCAAGTCATGGTAGAATGAAATGCTTTTTATAACAGTAGCTGTAGCAACAGTTGCACTGATGGTCAAAAACCAGCAGGCTATGGAAAGGTAATAGCACTATAGGTACATAGTCAAAACCTTTCTCAATCATAATATGGAAATGAAGACTTATAGGAAGTCTTCTTTCCATATGTTGTCCTTGACTGGACTTTGACCTTAACTTTTAAATATGGTGTGGGCAAGACCAAAATGTTGGAGGCTAAAATGTTGCACAATTTATATTGGATAAAAAAAAAAAGTTGATGTAACCTTTTAACTTTGTTCAAACATAATGTTTGAGGTCTTGGTGATTTCCAAGTACCTTGCTGTCTGACTGAGGGTTCCAGTAGCTCTGGTTTTGATACATCTGTAGCTGTGGATCTGAGGTATTTGTTGGGAAGTTTCCTGGAAAGGACTGTAATACTGCTTAAAGGGAGTGAAACAGGACCAAAAAAAGTCACCAAAATAATTCCTATTTAAGTGCCTTAGAAAAACATGATGCAGTTTCTGTGGATAAGTGTATTTCCATTATGATTCTCTTGTTTGCTAAATATTTAAATCAGGCTTCTCTGTGATGTATTGGAATTTCAGGTTTTCTTATGCTATCCAAAAAACCCCACCCCAAATCAACAAAAAAACCCCAAACCCCAGCCTGCCCTCCTTCATGCTTCCTTCCCTTTCCTCCCCCAAAAAATCCGAACCCCTTAAAGCTTGATCACCTCTAAAGAAAA
>VZTU01009957.1:927-35340 GCA_013400835.1 Zapornia atra
GAAAATCTGGATCCAGGAGTGGGGAGATGCTGCTGGTTTCCCAGTGTGGGGGACACCTGCCTCTGCCCCTGAATGGAAGAGACCCCTTTCTCAATCCTCAGCATCGCACCCTTCTTGCTCTTACTCTTCTGCTTTCCTTGCTATGCCCAGGTACCTTCCTCATCCTGCCCCAGGGGCTCCATAGCTTCTGCCACTGACCAAAGCAAGAAAGTTCCTCCAGCCTTGCTGTAGATGGGAGCGGAGTGCCACTGGCTGCAGCTGCAGTGGGGAAAGAAGAGTGTCTTGCTGGGGCCTTGCATCTGCCTGCAGAGGATGATGTCCTCTGGCCCTCTGGAGCCCCGACCTCTTGAGCTCAGTGCTCTTGCTCTGCCCCTCAAAAAGCACACTTTGTGTTCTCATTAAAGAACTGATGCATCTCAGCCTGAGTCTCCCTGTGTTCCTTTCTCCTGAAAGTGCAACTTTCTCCTTCGCAGTGTGTGTGATGTTGAGGTGGTTTGTCCCTGGCTAGAGAGATATAGGAAACATAGAGGCATGTAAATTTTCATATGTATATGCACAGAAGTGTGTCTGCATGCATGTGTGTCTTTACCCAAATCTTTATGTCACAAAATGCACGTTAAAAAAAGTTAGATTCTGTGAAAAATCAGATACTACTTTCAAAAAAATAAAACAAATTCATTTAATGAAAATTTACAAGTTGACATATTATGTTTTAATTTTTATACACTATGTATGACATATATATAAAGACTAAAATCTGTAGAGTGAAGTAGTGTAATGTTTTGTAGAAATGTTATACTTTTAATAAGACTGATGAAAGCTCCTATATAAGTATCTTTTACCTTAAAAATCTGAAAGGTTTCTGAAATAGTTACAGTAAAGTCATGAAGAGGAAGAATTGTGGAAATAACAGCCAATATTCAAAGGAAGTCAGGCAAACTAATTTTTTTATAAGTCAGCCCAACTTCCTAGTTTTTTGTTTTTCTTATTTCACTGCTAGTGATTTCAGAAAGTTATTTACAAATAACCCAGAATTCAGACAATTAAAAGTACTTTAAATCATCATCATCATTATTATTATTATACATAAAAGCCCACTGAAAATGTAAATAAACCGCAATTCAGATGCATGTCTGTAGATTTGTTTATGAACTCTGCAACAATTCTGTTGACATCTGTAATAAAAAATGGTTAGCTGTATAAAACAGGAAGAAAATGCTTTATTTCCTCTTTCCATTTCTTTGTCCCTTAAAGCAGTCTTTAAAATGTTATAGAAAGATAAGACATGGTAGCTATCTCAGTACCAATTTTGGTGAAGATCAATGCCCTCTATGGTTATGTCACCTAATATTTTTTGAAAAGAACCATGTTGATAGAGGAACTCTCACCAGAAAGTGAGTTTTGTGAGGTGGAGTCTAATAGGATGAAATGTTGTCATTCAACATTAGAGGATGGGCTGAAGGTGGGTTTAGTATCCCTATCACATGCATGGAGTTCATTCCATCTGCATGTAAGTCCCTACAGTGCAGGGGTGGGATTTGATACTTTTCACAATCACAATTATATAGGTATCTCCAAGTAAGTTAGGTGTCTAAGCTCCTGTTATAGTCAAAGAAGATTTGGACCTTGATTTATTTACTGGACCACGCGTGTCTGAGATGTCCAGGGATGTCCCATGCTTCCTTGTGTGTCTGCCAGAGATGACACTGGCACCTGTGAGAGCCCACAGATGACACTATGACATATACACGGGCTCTTAAATTATGATCAGGAGTTCAATGCCAAAAATTATGGCATTTCAAATGACATTAGATGTCTCTCTGAGAGTAGACTGAAGTCTAGAGACTGATTCCTTTTCTTGTAAAGGAGAGACATGCATTGGGTCACATATATCACTCCAGAGAGACCACTGACCATGGCCTAAGCCATATACTTAGTAGCAGGTATCTATGCCATTGGAGATGGTCCCCAGCATCCTGCCTGCTCCCCAGTCACTACTGCAGAAGGCAACACGTCTTCTGTATGTCTTGCATCTTACCTCAAAGCCCATGTGGGTGGCTGAAATGTCCCAGATGATTTCAGATGGCAGTAGATGTCTTTAAATACCCACAACTGAATCGAGATAGGTTAATTTGTTTGATGGAATCATAGAATCACAGAATGGTTTGGGTTGGAAGGGACCTTTAAACATTCATGCAGTTCCACCTCCCTGCCGTGGGCAGGGACATCTTGCACTAGATCAGTTTGCCTAAAGCCCCATTCAGGCTGAACTTTGAACACTTCCAGGGAGGGGACATCCAAACCTTCTTGGAGCAACCTCTTTCAGCAACTCACCGCCCTCATTACAACACATTTCTTCCTTATATCCAATCTAAATCTACCTTCTGTCACTTAAAATTCACTGCCCTTTGTCCTGTCACTACAGATCTTGATAAAAAGTCTTTCTTCAGCTGTTTTACAAGCTCCCATGAAGTACTGAAAGGCTGCAATAAGGTCGCACCAGAGCCTTCTTTTTTCTAGGCTGAACAACCTCAGCTCTCTCAGCCTGTCTTCACAGGAGAGGTGTTCCACTCCTCATATAATTTTCATGGCTCTCCTCTGGACCTGCTCAACAAGGTCCATGTCTTTCTTAAACTGGGGACCCCAGAAATGGATGAAACACTCCAGGTGAGGTCTCATAAGAGTGGAGTATCCCCCTCCCTTCACCTGCTGACCTATTTCTGTTTATGTAGCCCAGCGTACAACTGGCTTTCTGGATGGAAAATTCATATCACTGACTCAGATCCAATTTTTCAGCTAGCACTATCACCCAGTTCCTTCTCTTCAGGACTGCTTTCAATCAATTCATGCCCTGTTCTGCATTGATATTGGGAGTTCCCCTGATCTAGCTGCAGGACTTTGCACTTGGTCTATTGGAACTTCGTGACGCTCACATGGGCCCACTTCTCAAGCCTGTCAAGGTCCCTCTGGATAGCATCCCTTCCATCTATCATGCCACAGACATCTGAGGAATAATTCTTATGCCTAAAGGTATGTGCCTGAATTCAGGTGAGACATCCTACTGTATCCAAGATCTTCACATGGTACTGGCAACTGTAACTTAATGGAGATACACATTCTATAATGGCAGCTGGAGGCTGGCACTTCAAATGCCACCAGATGCTCCTGTTTAGACACTTAATAACTTCTTTTTGAATGTAGGCCTTCCTCTCCTAAAGTCCTGATCTTTCCTATATTCCTCTGGCAACGTGTCAGTGCTTCTTCTGAGGTGAGATATTTGTGGATGGTTATTTAGCTGTTGGAAACTGACCTAGGATTTGGGGTGAAATATCTTCATTCTCATTTTAAAGAGAGCCCCTTTAACCTCCCTGTTCCTAAGGCTGTAGATAACAGGGTTCAAAATCGGGGTCACCACAGAATAGAACAGAGACAGCACCTTGTCCACATCCAGGGAGTAGCTGGATTTGGGACGTATGTAGATGAACACAGCTGTCCCATAGAACAACGTCACTACAGTGAGATGTGAGAAGCAAGTGGAGAATGCTTTATACCTTCCTTTGGCAGACCTGATTCTGAGGATGGTGGAAATGATGAGACTGTAGGACACCAAAATGAGCAGAAAAGGCATCAGGATGACAAAGGCAGCAGCCAGAATGATCTGCAGCTCATTCCAGTAAGTGTCCGCACACACCAGCATCAGCACTGGCTGGATCTCACAGAAGAAATGGTCTATCACGTTGGAGCCACAGAAGGGCAAAGAGAAGATAAATGCAGTGTGGCCAAGGGCCACAAGGTTGCCACATATCCATGAAAAAGCAGCCAGTTGCATGCATACCTTCTTGTTCATGATATCCATGTAATGCAGAGGGTTGCATATGGCTTGGTAGCGGTCATACGCCATAGCAGCTAAGAGGCAGCACTCAGTTGCCCCAAAGAACAGAAAGAAATACATCTGTGCAGCACAGCCTGCAAGAGAGATGGATGCATCACTTGAGAGAAGATTGACCATCACTCTGGGAAGCGTGACAGAGGTGTAGCAGATCTCCAGAAATGACAAGTTCCTGAGGAAGAAGTACATGGGAGTGTGGAGGACAGGGTCCATGTTAATTACAAGAAGAATCAGTAGGTTTCCCAGCACTGTGGCAATGTAAATACACAGAAATAGGATGAAGAACACGACTTTCATATCTGGGCGATGAGAAAAACCCAGGATAACAAACACCATTGCAGAAGTTTTATTTCCAGTGGTCCTTTCCTCAGAGGATTTCATCTTGGAACAATAAAGACACAGTGACAACAATGGAGCAGTACTGTACATTTCTCAAGCCAAACCAAATAGCTCTCTGTTGCTAGTAGAAGCTTACATGAAATTCAGGGAATCAATTCCAGTCCTAAAGCAAGACATCTACTGCTCTTTGAGAAGAACTGACAGTGTGCATCCAGGCCACCAGCTGCCATGCAGAGAAGACATGGTGTGCTCCTGTGGATCTTGTGCCACATTTGTGAGCCTTGCATTGATACACTGGATAGGCCACGATGCCTAAATCCATAGAGCCATGCTTAGGCTTTTCAATCACTCATGAGATGTCTGTGTTTCAGATGCTAAAATCTTAGATGCCTTGGTAAGGACAAATCTCACCCAAGCTGTCCCACAGCCCTTAAGTCTGTTTTTTCATCATCCCACCTATTTGATATTGTCTGATGTCTGTGTTATGTGCATGTTCTGTTAGAATAATAGTTCACCTCCAGAGGATTTTAGTTTAAATTAACAGTTTCATACAGTTATCAATCGCTTTGGGTCATATTTTACATCATGGTACAGCGTCTACTTTAAGTTGGGACCTCATTTAGTCAGCAAAGCAAGATTGTGGATGCGAATAAAGTTTTTAGGAAGGCAGGAAAGACAGATAAGGCCTTTAGAAAGTAAAAGGTAATGTTTTATCTTTGGTACCCAAACTTAGGTAGACAAGGTTTCTCTCAGGCTTTCAAAGGCACCTTTTTCCTTCCACTGATCATAAAGGAAATCTCAATGACAGAATGCTTAGCTTTTCACATGATCACATTTGGTAAGATGGATCCTACTGTTAGGTGAGCTCTTAAGGATAAGGTAGATCCAAAGCATGATTCAGACTGCTGTGCAGGTAGACTCCTGGTTTAGCACTTCTGAATTGGCCCCTTTGGTGACTTTTTACTTCATTTTTCATCACTGTTTATAGAGGGAAGCCACAGAGCTCAGGATCCTAATATAACTCCTCAAGTTGGGTGCTGTGGAAATCATCCCTTCCCCATTCTCAACAACTCTATTTGACCAGTCTACATTTACTTTTCCAGAATATTTTCCAGACCTTCTATTCTACCCTTTGGCACACCTCAGTCTGCCTCTACTCTCTCTGGCAATTTGCTTTCAAGTGAGCACTCTTTCACTTGCAGGTTTTATTTCTAATAAAAGCATGGATTGCTGTTAGTATGCATTTTCTAAAGAAACTTTGCATCCTGCATTCATGTTTCACATTTTTACAACCAACATCTATTAGAGACAGGTTGTCACTCTAATTCATGTCAGTTGTAAATTTTCTCTTTCACTTCCCTCAAAATTCTGCCTTGAGAATGCAGATGCCCAAGTCTAAAATGTGCTGTCAAGTTTTAACATGCAGGATTTTATCTTCTTCTCTTTAACTGAAGCACATATTAAAACATTTTCCATACATTAAAAAAAAAAAAAAATCACCAGAAATGGCAACACTGGCCCCCCAATCAATCAATCAATCAATCAATCAGAAAAAGTAACATAACATAGCATAGCTTATCACAAGTTCTCAGGCAATGCTGCAATTGCTCATCCTGAAGTAGATTAGACTGAGCTTAATAATATTTTCTGAGGGGAACACGGTGTGCCAGATTAAAATGAAAAGAAATTTGACAGTACCTTTGACTTGTAGGCACTCATGCTGGATTGTAAACTCATGTACTAAGCCCTTAGGAGAAATTTGGTGATACTTGAGTTCGAAAAACAACAGAAACTGTTCAGCCTCAGTTGAACTCAACTTGTTTGGGGTAACTCAATGACTATAGGAGGAATTCCAGTCAAGCCAATATATTTTGTACCTACCTCTGCAGTCCTTTTTTCTCCTGCGTTTCCTCTGCTAAACAGAGGAGTAAGTGAAGTATTTGATATTTCTTCAGCACCCCTAGAGACTCGGTCCTTGTTGCATTGCAGGTGTTCCCTAAGTTGAAACAATAGAAAAGGCAAACTGAGCTCTGCAGCAACCTCTCCTGAGACCTGTGTGATCAAGGTGAAATGGGAGATTAAAAAAAAATCTCAAAAGACATCTTGCCTCTCCATCCTTTGACTGTTGAAAACATGGATCTCTAAGGACTCCAAGACTCTGAGCTCCAGAACACTGGGGCAGTGACATCCATCAATGAGCAGAATTTCTGTGTCAAAGTGCTGAACCCCACAGCACTTTTAGGTTGGAAGGCCATGTGGCAGATAAGACGAAAGAAGGACATTTAACGATCAAAGCCCCTAGTGTGTCCTTTTGACTTAACAGTCTGCTAAGGGAGTGAAAATCTTTCAATGTGGCCTAGATTAAGCCACAGCTCCATCCAATGAAGGAAACAAAGGCTTAAAAATCACGTGACTCTTTCCTCTGTGTTCAGAGAAATAATGGTTTGATGTGTTGTGGTTTTTTTCAGTCCAAATGTGCACGCCCAAGGCCTCATTCTGGGCCATCACTCAATTGCACCCAAGTGCTGCTCCCTCTTGAGAAAAACAATGCTTATGCCATGCAGGTAGAATCACAGAATCACAGAATCACAGGGGTTGGAAGGGACCTTGAGAGCTCATCGGGTCCAACCCCCCTGCCAAAGCAGCTCCCCAGCTCATATTACACAGACAGGCATCCAGAGGAGACTTGAATATCTCCAGAGAAGGAGACTCCACCACCTCCCTGGGCAGCCAATTCCACTGCTCTGTCACCTTCACTGTTGGGTGAGACCAATGGGATGAGGTTCAACAAGGCCAAGTGTAGAGCCCTGCCTGCACTTGGGACACAGCAACCCCATGCAGTGCTACAGGTTTGGGGAAGAGTGACTGGAAAGCCTGGCAGAGAAGGACCTGGCAGTGCTGGTTCACTGTAGACTGAGTATGAGCCAGCAGTGTGCCTGGGTGGCCAAGAAGGCTAATGGCATCTTGGCCACAGCATGGACAGCAGGTCCAGGGAACCTGTACTTGGCATTTCTTATGAGTTCTAATAGTGCTATATATGGGTGCTGTTAAAGTCAGTACCTTTCTCTGTGGCAGTTTGCATAGCTGATGTATTAGTTTCCTGTGTCTGTATGAATGTGTGTGCCTCTCTAGGATACATGCTTGCTAATGGATGAACATTCCAGTAGGAAAACAGCAGCTGCATCTATCACCCCAGGAGAGAGACCCCACCTCTTGACCTCAGGGTGCACCAGACCAATCTCCAGTGTCCAGGAAGGACAGATGTCTAGGTCCTAGAGTTTGCTGGTGTTGGCAGCCTTATAACAAACCTTAACACTGTGCCCTCTCTTTCAGAACTGGATTGATTGGTCAACATCCAATTCACTTGTTGTTACATCCTACTACCTACAGAGAGGATTTTCCTTAGGGCTAAACGTGGCTCCATGACATCAACTACAAACTGGGTAGATACTGTATCATGCTCTCAAGAATGATGCGTGAAACAGGCAGGAGCATGCACTGAAGTTATGGTGGGCAGAACAATATCTGCACTGGTTTCTATCAGAGAAGAATAATTATGCCTTAGCAATATTTCTAGCATTGTTACTCCAGTAAAAGTGTGGTTGGGTTGGGGATATTCCTACAGCTTCAAAAAATACTCTGTAGCATGCAAAGGGATAGCAGGGGTTCAATTTCATCTTGGTTCTACCCAGATGTGAGGCTGACAGGTGGGTAGTTCCCAGGGTCCTCCTTCCTACCCTTTTAAAAACTGGTGTATTGTTTCCTCTCTTCCAGTCACTGGGGACTTCACCTGACTGCCAGGACTTTTTAAATATCATGGAGGGTGGCTTTGCAACTACATCAGCCAATTCCTTCAGGACTCTGAGATGCATCTCATCAGGTCCCACGGACCTGTGTACATTCAGGTTCCTTAGATGGTCACGAACCTTATCTTGATTTGCAGTGGGAGGGACGCTGTCTCCCTGGTCCCTGTCTTGTGGGTCATCAACTTGAGAGTGGTGAGGAGAGAGATCGGCAGTGAAGACTGAGGCAAAAAAAATTGTTGAGAACCTCAGCCCTTTCCTCATCTGTTGTTACCAGTTCACCATTGTTGCTCATTGGATGGGGTATGTTTCCTTTTCTGGTTTACATAACTATAGAAGCCCTTCTTGTTTTTCTTGACATCCCTTGCCAAGTTCATCTTCAACCACGCTTTGGTCTTCCTGACCTTGTCCCTACACAACTGAGCAGCATCCCTGTACTTTTCCCAGGATACATGTCCTTGCTTCCACTGCCTGCGTAGTTCCATCTTTCCTTTTAGTTTGACCAGGTCTCAACTCAGCCATGCCTTCCTTGCCCAATTACTTACACCTAGGGATTGAGAGATCTTGTGCTCTGTTGAAATCATCCTTAAAGATCTGTCATCTCTGTTCTGCAACTTTGTCTTTGAGGGCCACTTCCCAGGGACTCCTATTGACTAACTCCTTGAAGATCTGGAATTCTTCTTTCCTGAAATTCAGGGTCCTGACTACGCTTCTCATACGGTTCATATGGCTTAGGACAGCAAACTGCACCAATGCATGATCACTGCAGCCCAGGCTGCCTCCAATCTTGACAAACCTGTTGTGCCCAGTTGCATTGGTGACCATCAGGTCCAATATTGTTTACCCTTGACTAGGGCTGTCTATTTCCTTTCTCAGGAAGTTGTCATCAAGCCACTCCAGTTGTTTCTTGGATTGCCTACAGCTTGCCCATACTACTCTTCCAACAGATGTCAAGGTGGTTGAAATCCCCCAGCAGGATGAGAGCCTGTGAGCTCAACGCCTCCTGGAGCTGGAGTAAGAAGGCTTCATGGATAGGATCCCCTTGATCAGGCAGCTTGTAGTAGACACAAGCATCATGTTTTGCCAAGATAACTTTCCCCAAATGCCACTCAGAAGAAGTAAAGTTATAGCCTGAGTGAATCACACTGTGAAAATATCCTAGATATATTCTTTAATTCTTAATTAAATTTAATTCTTTAATTCTTTAATTCTTAGCAATTATTTTTGCATGCTGTAAAAAAAACCCCTACCCAACAAACTTTTATTTCTCAAAGTAGAATTTGACTTTAGAATTATTTGAGCTGCTACATACTAAATTTTTCCAGCAGTTTGCTTAGTTGAAAGATCTATACAGTTTCTGGTGAATTTTGGATACAGGTTTTATGGAAGTTACTCCTTTTACTAACAAGCTCTTCCATGCATATGTGTCATCAGTCCCTTGTTGATAGGGTGCCCCATGGTGTGGCTCCACCCATGGCATCACTCCCTGGAGATCCTCAACAATGCTTGAAATCAATGCTTGGTACAGTTCAGGCTTTATTTGTGTCTGTCTATCTTCATGAAAACCAAGACTGACCAGGAGGTAGTTCAGTCTGAAAGGCTTTTTATCCAATATGATGTTGTAGTCAGTGTAAGAGTTTAATAGTAAGACTCAAACTACAGAGTGAAGGATGAGTAAATTCACCAGGTAACTATTTTTCTGATGCTGTCATTAATTGTGCATCAACCTGAAAAAATTTATGTGTCCAGTCTGAGACAGGTACCTGAGTGCAGATGGAAACCTAGCCCTGCCTAATGTGTTCACAGCTTGGAAAAAGCTCTGTAAAAATTGGACACATGCTCAATAGTATGCATACTAGTTCATCTGTAAGTAGCTAGATACTACTGCCACGTGCATCAGCCTTATGAAGGATAAAAGACATGGAGCCCGTTCTTACGAACTACATTGCTCATGATCAATTTCCAGTAACAGATTTTTCTCTGTGTTTTCCACTCTTGAGGTAGAAATGACACCTCTACTCACAGTATTTAACAAGAAATTATAAAATTGCTAGTGAATCTGTGTGCACGTTTCTACTCCTCCGAGACACAGCCTTTTGAGAGAGCTCTTATTTGTGCCTTTGTGTGGGCATGTTCAGGACCTTGAAAATGAGTATTTGCATTTTTATTTTAAAAAATCATGTGTGCATTAATGAGTGGAGTTTTTAATGAAATAGTCACTGCTGATTATGTATATGAGTTTTTACATACTTTTCAATGAAAGGCAGATCATTGGGGTGGGTGTGTGAGTTCACGTGCTATATATGTGTATGTTTATGTGTACCTTTTTACTATGGAGTAGCATAAGTGATAACTTTATATATTTATGTATATATATTTATGTACATTCTTATACATATCCTTGTGTGGAGGGTGTCTGCTGGACTACTTGTAATTCATTCTATTACTATCAACCTGAAGTTCATGAAATACACATTGAAATTTACATTTTGGGAGGGAGGGAAGAAAGACTGGTAGGGACCTTTATGCTGTTCCCAAAGGTTTATTAGAGAAACATAATCTTTAGAGATAGTGCTTTCACCATAGAAAGTTAACGTATTCTGATGTTATTTCCTTAGCAGACAAATCCTAGCTCTTCCCAAGAGATGACAAATGTTACAGCAGTACTGGAATTCAGGCTGTTGGGCTTCAGTAGCAACCCACACTGCCAGATCCTGCTATTCACAGTGTTTTTGGTTATTTATATTCTCACCATCCTAGGAAACACCATTATTATTTCAGTGGTGACATTGGAGCCACGACTTCATTCGCCCATGTACAAGTTTCTCAAGAACCTCTCTTTCCTAGAAGTCTGCTACACCACAACAATTGTACCCAAGATGCTGGCCAACCTGCTGGCAAAGAGGAAGAGCATCTCTTTCTCAGGATGCATAGCACAGCTTTACTACTTCATTTCCCTGGGAGCCACAGAGTGCTACCTCCTGGCAGTGATGGCATATGACCGATACCTTGCAGTCTGTGAACCCTTGCACTATGGTGTGGCCATACTGCTGAGTCTTATACCCGCCTGGCTGTGGGCTCCTGGGTCACCGGTGTTTTCACTGGTCTTCTGCCCTGTCTGATGGTCTCCAGATTACACTTCTGCAGTTACAACCTCATTGATCACTTCTTCTGCGACATCTCTCCACTGTTGAAGCTGTCATGCTCAGACACCACTGTCACAGAAACTGTCATCTTCATCCTCTCTCTCCTGGTCCTTTCCAGCTGCTTTCTATTGACTCTTGTCTCATACCTACTTATAATCCTCAGCATCCTGAAGATACCGTGTGCTTCTGGAAAAAGAGTTACCTTCTCCACCTGCAGCTCACACCTCGTGGTAGTGACTATATACTATGGTACAATGATTTCCATGTACGTCCGTCCCACCTACAACCTGTCCTCAGAGCTCAATAAGGCCATATCTGTACTCTACACAGTGGTCACACCCCTTCTCAACCCACTGATCTACAGCCTGAGAAGCAAGGCGTTTAAGAAGGCCTTGGAAAAAATAGTCAACAGACACCATCGTCTTCATTCTTTGTAACTTGGGAACACACCTTTCAACACTGCATCTTGTTGATATTTAGGCTCTTTATTGTATCCTGTCTACTGAAGAGGTTGTTATCATGAGCATGAGTAACTGCAAAGGTTGTTGCTGCTTTTTTATAAAAAACAATTCAAGGCAGTTTTTACTGAAAACTGAAATGGCTCCTGAATAATGTTTCACTTTCTGCTTTTTTCACCTTTTTTATCTTACCCTTTGTTTTTACCCACATTTAATTTACTTTTTATTACTATTATAATTGCTGCATTGCATTTTTCTCTTTTTGTTAGAGCATAGACAAAAATACACATGAACATTCAAAAGCTAACATATGATTTTAACTTTGAAAATTATGTATGTGTTTACTTGCTTGTAGATTTTTCTCTTGGTTTGCCAGTTTATTTTTTTTTTCCCCTAATTCACTGATTCAGGATAAATGTCTTATAGTTCATGTGAAACCGATCTCTTGACAGAAAGTAGAAAAAATGTCTTTACCCTTTTTGAGGAAATTGTATCCTGGAAATAGCTTTTTTTTGTTACTTTACAATAATTTAACATTATCAGAAGTTAATGTAATTAGCTGAATTTATTAAGTAAGTGTCCTGTTCCTTTCTCTTCATCTTTAGGCAACATTTCAGGTGCTGAGACATCACTGCATACTTACTAGATCAGTATTGCCTGATCTTTCCAGCCAAAGTTACAAGCCTTAGACTAATCATGCCATCTAAAACAGCATTCGTGATAGCTAATTGAGGACACCAACTGAGGTGCAAAAAGAGAAAACACTGGTGATATCCTTGTGACATATATACTCCAGAGTAAAGCTTTTGTTTGATGGAACTGGTGTTGGATCTGCCAGAGATCAGCCCTTCCTTTTGGAGTGACAGTTGGAGGCCACTCAGAACACTGCAAGGCATTCACAATGAAAATAAACCTGATTAGGTGGCTGATTTTCTTCCCAGGTATAAGCTTTGGAGGATATTAATGTCTTTCTACAAAGCACTGATGATAGTGGCTAGTATTTCAGTTTAGTTCCTGCTTAAGATGCCTTGAAGTGATGGTGATGCCCACTGGGGCTGTCAGACACTCGACAGAATAAATGGGGAACCCACACCAATCTGGAAGTGGCCATAGTAGAAGATTAGTCAGAATTTCATAAAGATATGCACTGGTGAGCCACAGGGCAGATTCGTACTGCTTGAGTTCACACTGAGGCTCACTTGAGGTCTTCATACACAAGCATCTAGTACAAATTCGGTTGTCCTATGTTACGCTGCCTGGTCTCTGTCTACTGCTCCTTAAGGGGCACAAGGCTCCCATAAATTTGGTATTCTATCTATCTGTCCCATGTGAACGTCTCAGAAACCCTAGTGCATACTGACAAGGTATCAGATGTCTGTGCATGCACAATGATACCTACAGCCAGCTTTGGGCAGCTAAACCACATCCAGAACTGCTGCTTGCAGCCCCACACAGCTGCTTCTTCACCTCCCCCCGTGTGATGGAGGAGAGAACTGGAAGAATAAAAATGCAAAAACTTAAGGAGTGAGATATTTTGGTAGGTAAGGCAAAAGCTGTGCATACAAGCAAAGCAAAATAAGGAATTTATTCACTGCTACCCATTGGCAGGCAAATGTTTAGCCATTTCCAGGAAAGAACAGCTCCATCACATGTAACAGCTACTTGGGAAGACAAGTGGCTCAACTCTAAATGTTCCCCCTGCCTTCTTGTTCTGTCAGCTTTTGTTACTGAACATATGCTATGGGATATCCTGTTGGTCAGCTGGGATCAGCTGTCCTGGCTGTGCACTCTCCCAACTCCTTGTCTACACCCCAGCCTATTCACCACGGAGGGACAGAGAAGGCTTTGATGCCACGTAGGTGCTGTTCAGCAATAGCTAAACCATCCCTGTGTTATCAAGAGTTTTGACCACAGATCCAAAACATAGCCCAAACCACAGATCCAAAACATAGGTAGTATGAAGAAACTGAAGTCTTTCCTAGGAAAAACAGTAAGTCTGTCCTCAAATATGTTGTCTGGTCCCTCCAGCATGGTGTCATCTGCAACCCTGAGAGAAGTTAACTCTGCCACTTCCTCTTCACAGAATCACAGAATCACAAGGTTGGAAAATACCTTAAGACCATCAAGTCCAACCATCCTGTCCTATGCTAAACCATACCTCTGAGCACCTCATCTACCCTTTTTTTAAACAGATCCAGGGAAGGTGCATCAACCACCTCCCTGGGCAGCCTGTTCCAGGCTGGGCAGCCTGTTTCAGCCTGTTCATTGATTAAAAGTGTTAAATACAACAAGTGCCAAGATGCATTGCTGACGTGTTCCACTTGCCTCTAGCCTCCAGCCACAATATCCCCCACTAACAATTACCCTCTGACCCCAATCTTCCAAGCAGCTTTTCTGAATTTTCTTATCCACTGTGCCAGATCATAACTGTAACTACAAGGGTCGATCACTCTGACTGCACATGCTGTTAATTTCACAAGAAAACACCACAGGGCATCAAAGTTGACACAGAATTTTGTAGTTTTACTTCTGCTGTGGGAAGGGTTGTTGAGAAGGGAGAATTTACAAGAGAGAACTTAATTTGTGGTGTTTAAGTAAAAAGACACCTATAAACTGTCCCGTAGATGCTGGACCACAAGGACCAAAATATGATATTTATGGGTTATTTGAAGCAAAGTAATTTAATGAATCTTAAAAATGAGAATCAAAAGAAAACTTGTTAGATCATGTTCTTATTGAAATTTCCAAGCCTAGCAAAACCTTTTCCAAAAGACAGTTTCTCCTAATAGTCACCTATTGATGACTGCATGGGGAGTTACAGGTAACAGGAGGCATATTACAGCTCCTCAGTCTAACAAGGCCTTGTGAGAAAATTAGGCAGTGTGAAAGGCCATCAAGGGAGTAAAGTTTTGTGGAGTTTTAATGGGGCCTGCCAAGGCTATTAGAAATGGAGGTGCTTTGGGAAGTCTAAGTGGCCCTCCTAGGGGGCTGATCAGAACAGAAAATCAGAGCAAATCAGAAAAAAAGGAAAATAAAAAGGAGGGAATAAATGATTTCATCAAGCAGTGCCTTTGATGTGTCCTGTCACAGAAAGGGGTTGGGTGCCAATCCCCAGCAGACCCCTCAGGCTTCTTTCTACTCAGTGTGGAGCATGTAGAAGAAACACCCAGGCTCCTAAGCAGTGTTGGTCTGTCCCACACATCGCTGCCATCCCAGCCTTGGGGCTGCCATTCTCCCCAGTGCACCCCAGGCTCAAGCAGTGCTGCTCAGTCCTGAAACTGAGTCCTCACCACCTCGCTTCTCCTTGTGCCCCTCTGGCCAACCCAGTAGTGCAGCCACATTGAGATGTCAGCCAGATTCTCCTGCCCCAAGCCAGATTCCCACCAGACCCCACTGCCTCAGTGGTTTCTCATGGTCTGTCCCTGCAACCCCTCATCTTCCACTCTCAGCAGACTGTTCCTTCCAGACATGGGTGAGTGCTCCTCAGCTCTCCATTGGTGGTGACAGCTTGCAAGTCCCAGCTGTTCTAGGGCTACCCTCCAGTTCTGTTCAGTGGGTGCCCAAGGTCCCACTCTCAGTGTCCCTTTTCCCCATCCCAAAGACTTGAGCCATTTTCTCCTGAAGTCCTGCACCCATGTCCTTATCAACAAGCCTCACCATATCAGTAATATGTCTTCAGTTTACACATTGTCCCTCAGAGTTCTGAATGGGATGTTTGCTTTCTCTTGAAAATTACACTGGAATTTACTATGTTAGTAGCTTCTAAGATCTCATTTTACCCTGGGTGTATCTTGGGGTTTTGTAAGTCTGGAATCAGATCATGAGTTACTTTTACTGAGGGTTATTTTGATAGTTAAATGTGCAAATGACTGTGATGCGGGGGCTCAAATACTGGTTCCATGCAAAACAAGTCCAAAGGCAGGTGTTCTTACAGCATAACTTAGGCAAGGACTGAGTGCCCAGATCTGAGCATCCAGGTCTGAGCTTAAACAGAGCTCAGGGACAGAAGGAAAGAGGACACATGAACGGGACTCCTAGGTGAGGCTAATAAGGGCACTTAGAGCCTCTTAGTACATTCAGGTTCTTGACACTGTATTTTGACATTAGTTCTATGCAGTTTAAATCCAGTAGAATCATAGACACATAGAATGCATTAGGTTGGAAGGGACATTTGAAGGCCATCTAGTCCAAACCCCTGCAGCAAACAGGGACACTGTTAACTACATCAGGTTGCTTAGAGTTTCATTAAGCCTGACCTTGAATGCCTTCAGGCATGGGGCCTCCATCACCCCTCTAGGCAACCTGTGCCTGTGTCTGAGCACCCTCAGAGGGAAGAACTTCTCCCTAATGTCTAATCTAAACCTACCCTGCTCTAGTTTAAGACCATTGCCCCATGTCCTGTCTCTACATGCCCTTACAAACAGTCCTTCCCAGCTTTCCTGTAGGTCTCTTCAAGTACTGGAAGACTGCTATAACATCCCCCGAAGAGCCTTCTCTTCTCCAGGCTGAACAAACCCAACTCTCTCAGCCTGTCTTCACAGGAGATGTGCTCCAGCCCTCTGACCATCCTTGTGGCCTCCTCTGGACCTGCTCCAAGAGATCCATATCCTTCTTGTGTTGAGGACCAGAACTGGACACAGCACTGTGGGGAGTGTCTCACCAGAGAAGAGCAGAGGGGGAGAATTGCCTCTCTCAATCTGCTGACCAGGCTATTGGCCTTCTGGGCTGCAGATACACATTGTTGGCTCATGTCTAGCTTTTGGTCCATCAGTACCCCAAGTCCTTTTCCACAGGGCTGCTCTCTATCACATCATCCCCCAGCCTGTGCCGGTAGCAAAGACTGTACCAACCCAAGTTCAAAACTTTGCACTTGTCCTCATTAAACTTCATAAGACTTGCACAGATCCACCTCTCTAGCTGCTCCAGGTCCCTCTGGATGACATTCTGTCCCTCTGGCATGTCAACTGCACCACTCAGCTCGGTGTCATCTGCAAACTTGCTGAGGGTGCACTCAATCCCACTATATAGCAACACATATATGATGTTACATTGAGACTTACACAGCTGCAATTGTCCAACTAAGGCAGAGAACACTTGAGTTCATTCACAAGTCCATAACTTGCCATACATCAGCAGACCTCTATTGCTTGTCACTTGAAACAATCCCTGCCACAGGCATGAATGAAAGCCTCTCATGCCTGTGCACTCAGCAGTGCTGTTATTAACCTATGCATGCCATGAACAATACCTGTCTTTTCTCCATGGTCTAAATGGTCTCCAAGGTCTCCATGGTCTAAATGACCATAAGGTTTCTCATTTTAGGTATTAACATAGGATGCTGCCCATATCTTCATTTTGAGTGATGCCAGTCAGCCTCACCTCTGTCCCTGGAAAGGTGATGGAACAGCTTGTTCTGGATGCCATCTCCAAGCAATTGGAAGAAAAGAAGGGTATGAGGAGTAGTCAGTATGGATTCACCAAGGAACAGCTTGTTCTGGATGCCATCTCCAAGCAATTGGAAGAAAAGAAGGGTATGAGGAGTAGTCAGTATGGATTCACCAAGGGGAGATCATGCTTGACCAATCTTGTGGCCTTCTATGATGTATTTCAGAATTCTCCTAATTTAGGAATTCTAATTCTTCTAATTTAGGAATTACATTTTCCTGTTTACCTAAACTTTAACTAGATGAAGAAATAACTTCTGAAACAAGTTAAAAATTACAATAAAGATAAAACATAACTATAGAATGATGGAGAATCTTGTTGATTTATTTGGTCACATACTAGTAGTATCACAGGATCTGCATGGAAAACTTCAGAAAAAACCATGGTGGCATGAAGGCTCATGCACAAAATTCCTTCCTTTACCTAAGATTCCCATGATGCAAACTGAACAACAGCAGCCCTTTGTCCTGAATGTTATTCCACCATGAATGCCATCTTAGCTCTATTTTTGTAAAGCTGTGGTAATCCCATGGATGACTGCCACACCACAGCTGCATAGATGCTGAAAGGGGATAAATAATTTAAAGCTTGCTTTCTTTGGCACACCAGGAAAATACACACAATTACATAAGTTCAAGCTCAGGAAGAAAGATTTGCAATAGAAAGCAAAAAAAAAAAAAAAGGAAGCTATGCCACCTCTATTAACTGGTGGGGTATGGTAATTCTTTTAGATGGGATGCATCTGTTCCTATCCAGATATTCAGAACAGAAAAGAAATATGGACACCATGTTCAGAAATGTGGAATCCACAATCTGAAGTTTATCTCAGATTTTGGGAGGGAGGGTTGCTTGTAATATTACAAGGTTGCTCAGAGGGCTGGAGCAGCTGCCCTACAAAGAGAGGCTGAGGGAGCTGGGCTGGGTCAGCCTGGAGAAGAGAAGGCTGTGGGGGGACCTCATTGCAGCCTGCCAGTCCCTGAAGGGAGCTTATAAGCAGGAGGGGATTCAACTTTTTAAAAGGGTAGATAATGGCAGGACAAGGGGGAACGGATTAAAGCTAAAGGAAGGAAGGGTTAGATTAGATATTGGGGGGGGAGTTTTTCACAGAAAGAGTGGGGAGGGGCTGGAACAGGCTGCCCAGAGAGGGGGTAGGTGCCCCATCCCTGGGGGTGTTCAAGGCCAGGTTGGATGGGGCCCTGGGCAACCTTGTGTAGCTCCAGGCCTGGAGGTTGGTGGCCCTGCCTGTGGCAGGGGGGTTGGAGCTCTATGATCCTTGGGGTCCCTTCCAACCCAGACCATTCTATGATTCTATGATTAATGATCAATGCATTCAATTTATCTCTTCACTTCAACTGCAATATGCAAGATATAATGAATTATTTTCCTTGGCCTCAGAATTTTTTAGTAGTTTGTGTTTCCAGCTTCATGGAAGCCAGAGGTACATAGCAGTTTTCAAAGAGAATGGCTAATGAAAGGAATTATAAGGTGTAACACTGGGAATTTAAGAAACTAGCTAGTTAGCCTATCATTATCATATTGTTATTACTATTTCTGTCTTGGAATAAGCTTATTAGCCCCTTGCTCAATATATTCAGTTTCATACACAAGAGATAATCACCCCAGAGGCAGACAGGAAACATTTAGGCTTCAAAAGTAAGGTTAAGAGAGTTAGGAATATGAGAAAAGATGAGCTGCAAAGGAAGAGGTGTATAATAGACTGTTCCCCACTACATCACCAGGACGAACACAGAGGAGCATCTCCTTTCCTGGGGTAAACTGTATGGCATATTTTCACATACAACATTTGACTTAAAGATGAAGAGAGAGCAAGGATGAAAAGGATGCGATGTAGATCAGAGATCTTGAAGAATGCTTTGGAAACATTGACTTATATTTGCTGTCTAAAAGCTCTATTAATACAAGGGTCAGCCAAGAAGAAATAATTTTATTTTAGTTTGTATACCATAAATCATTCTCCCTAGTTATCTGCCTATCTGTCAGTACACACTCTTTCAAGTTAGAGGTGGATGAGTTGACTGTTATTTTGCTCTCTCCTATGGATTTAAGAGTCTATGGACACTAGTTTATTATTATTTCATTACAGTATTTTCTACTAACAAACCCATTCAATTTATTTTAGTACTATTTTCCAGGGAGAGGATACAAGAATTCCAAACAGGTAATGACATCTTAAGGAACAACTTTTTTTCTTTGGTGAGTACACAAATCCTAAATCAACTAATTCAGTGAATGTATGTGGTTTATTGAAGAACCATGAGTTCATGTTCATGATCTAGGCTCTTTGTATAGCCAAAGGAGACAACTTAGGTACCAGAGGGGTGATTCAGAATGTGTTTGAGGCAGGCAGAATGAATTTGCAATTAAAAATGCTAGTCTCCAATAATTATCTGCTATAACTAAGCTCCAGGCTCATTTTAAAATACACACACACACACAAAAGGAAATTTTCATGATTCTTGTTAAATTCCTATGTAAATGTGAGGATATTTTTATAAATGTAAGAATAATGCTATTAAATTCACTATAAGACTGGTGAGTAAGACTATAACATTTACCCAATGTATTTAAAATGGCAGTCTGTAATGTGCTGTAGAAGACTGAAAGACATTCAACCTTTAATATCAAATTTTAAGATCAATTGCACTCTAATGACTCAAAACTCTTGGCCTATCTTCCTATTTTTTTCCTTTTAGCTTTCAATGGAAAACTATAGTTTTAATTTGGCAATTAAAAAAAATTAAATTCTCGAGTGACTGTGGGTTTTTTTTTTCTTCCACAAAACAAGTTTGTATTCATTTAAATGACCAGTATGTTTTTAGAAGTGATCATAAAATCTTCTTCATTATAGAATATTTTTTTTGTCATTTTCTTTTAAACATCAGGGAGTCTCTTCTATAAATGGAGAGGGGAATAAAGTATCATCTTCTAGTGATTCTTTTCTTTTTTCTCTTGAAATAACAGGAGGATCTAAGCAACTAGCTTTGATTTTTGTGACTACATTTTAGATATATCCAACAGGGAAATAGTATCTTACCGATTCTTGATAACAAAATTTTCTGAGAAGTAATGAGTTTCTCATTTCCAGACTCAAGTGCCTTTATGAAAGAAACCAAGGTGTTGGTAATGATTTAAACCAAGATAATTCATTGCTGTATTGTAGGAGATCTGATGGCACACTGTGAAGGCCTTTGAGTTTCTCATAGTGCCATGATAGCATTTAATCTCCCTAAGTGCCAAAAAACTTGATTCTGCTTGAACTCAGGACAAACCACCTCGATCTTCAGAGAGGCAAACCAAAGCAAAGAGCGATGGTGGAAGATGCGTGAACTGGATCATAGTGTAGATCTGCCCCTTGAGATGCTGAAGATGCAAACTGGATGGAGATATCTGGTTCTGAGAATTAGAGTCCAAACTCTAGAAATACTAAAATGAAGGAGAATATGGTCCGTTTCAGTCCTTGGCCAAGATAGCTTTCTAGACTACTTTCTGAGTTGTAAACACCTAAACATTTGAGATGCATTATATGCTTGTGCATCTTGTGACATCTCCTCTCAGTTGTGAGATTAGCAATATAACAATGAGGAAAATATTTATTTTGGACTACTACATTTCCTGACGTATTAGAGAGTGTAACAGGAAACTTTAAAGAAGTGTATGTGTATACAAAATACTCCCTGGAAGTTCTCTGCTTTAAAATACAATTATCTGCCATGTGGAATGCAGCCTGTGGGGGTATTCTGCAGCCACAGCCTTTGGACATTTTGGCCCCAAGTCAAACCATACGCTTCTTAAGAACTGGGGCAACCTTGCACATACTGTAGTTCAGGGCTAAGGTCATGAGTGCAGTGCAACAGAGTGGTCCAGACAGAATTGCTGTGAACCTCCCATGTTTAGTATGGGGAACTTCTGGGATTGAAGCCTGTTTGTCAGAAAGGAAATGTATCATAAGACTGTAAGGACTTCTTCCTTCCCAGGCATTCGTAAGAGGACATGATAGAGGAGGAGGACATGCATGTTGGCCTCAGTGGTGAGGACAGCTTGGTGTTTCCATACCTTTGTTGGAAACCCTGTTTCTCAGCTAGGACTGAAATTGACTGCACCCCACCTCCTCCTCCTGACACTGAATACTTGCTGACATGATGGTTTTTTCTTCCACAGGTAACATACTGTGAATGGAAAACCAAACAAGTGCCAGTGAGTTTGTTCTCTTAGGACTTACAAGTGACCCACACCTTCAAAGCCTCCTCTTCTTTGTGTTTTCGGTTGTTTATTTCATCACCCTCCTTGGAAATATGGTGATCATGATTGTGATAAGTACTGATCCCCACCTTCACTCCCCGATGTACTACTTCATTTTCCATTTAGCCCTCACAGACATCTGCTACGCCACCACTGTTGTTCCTTATATGCTGGTGAATTTCCTACTGAAGCAGAAAACCATTGGCTTCAGTGCCTGTATTATCCAGATGTCCTTAATCCTCCTCTCAGCTGGTAGTGAAATCTTCATGCTCTCAGCCATGGCATATGACCGATACGTTGCCATCTGTAAACCATTACACTACCAAGAGGTTATGAACAAACTTGCCTGTAGTCACCTGGTAGGGGGTGCATGGGCAATGGGGGTCTTACACTCCATTATAAACACAATGCCGATGCTAAACGTGCAATTCTGCAAGTACACAGAAATTAAGCATTTCAGCTGTGAGTTGCCCCCTCTCTTAACTGCAGCTTGCGGTAGGACCTTCCTCAATAAACTTGTTCTTCTGTCTTCTGCTGTGATCTTTGGGTCAAGCTCCTTTCTGCTCACACTCATCTCATACATCTATATCATCTCTACTGTCCTGAAGATACAGTCTTCAAAGGGGAGGCACAAAGTTTTCTCCACTTGCAGCTCCCACCTCATTGTTGTGGTTTTGCTATACACAACTGCTCTGTTCCAGTACACAAAACCCAGTTCAGTCTCGTCAATAATTCTAGATCATCTGTTTTCTATCCAGTACAGCATTTTAACCCCCATGCTAAATCCCATCATCTACAGCCTGAAAAACAATGATGTGAAAATAGCTTTGGGCAGAATGTTAGAGAAAGTTCATATTTCACAATCAGTATAACTACCTTTAAGCTGTACTTTTCAAATAAATGCTATTTACAATATGGAGCTATAAAAAAGAACCTGTTCTATATGTTAAGGGATCATCTCCTACAGTTTTTGGACCCAAAACTGCATCCTGGCTGCCTGAGTCCAGTCTGGTGCCTTGGGAACCTAGGGCCTCTGCCCAGCCTGAGGATAATGTCTGGTGCTTTCCTTTTTCCCCTGGAAGATAGCCACGTAGTCCTGTCAGGCCTGGTGTCTTATAAAACCAGCCATGATCAAAGAACCCAAAGCAGCCTGTGGCACCTATCTCAAAGCCAGGTATTTATGGACTGGATCCTCCTATACCATCCCATGCCATCACCCACTACTGCAAAGAGGAAAGAGAAAATAACCTGTGCCCCAGACTCTTCTACCAACTATCGCGAGGCCTTGAAGCCTCTCTACATTTCCCTCAGATTACAGGATGCAGTTTCCTACTCACCTGTCTGGAAGATCAGCAGTGGGTAATAGTCTGACAACCACACCAGGCTGAGGAGTTTCCTAGTTATATCCCTGATTTGGGCTCCAGGAAGACTACAGACTACCCTATGATGAGGGTCAACCCGCCATATTGGGCCCTCTGTTTCCTTTACGAAGCCATTCGAGAGTGGGTAGCTCCCTGTATTAATGTTACTTTCTGAGCAATGTTTGGAACTGCAGCAGTTAAATGTGTGTGTGAATCAACAGCATTGATATTGATAGTATTATCTATAAGGAAACACTGGCTGGAGTTATTCTCAAGGGGAAGAAGTAACAACTTCAAGGACGCTGATGCTGTGAGAAATTCCGGGACACTGATGCTGAGAGAGTTGATCTTCACAGAGGCACATGAATGGAAGAAAGAACTTATCAGCCTAAAGCTTAAGGCATGTGAACACAAGGCAATCCCTTGTCAGTGAACTACTGATAGTATTGCAAAAGTATAAAGCTCGTGCACGTGTATTATAAAGGTCTCTGGTCTACAGCCCACTGGAGTCCATGCGATTCATCTCCACACATGTGCAGTGTTAGCATTTAATTGTCAATAGTAAATTGTAAAACACCATTTCCTAGTAGGATTTTTTACTGGCCATATGGTGTGAGGTGAGGTGAATGAGTCCTTTTAATGTCCTTATATTGTGAGGTGCATGAGTCCTTTTAATGATATCCCTTTCCTCCAATTCTGTTATCACCCCATCAATCTCTGCAAGGGCAGCTGCTGGCAATGGATATTTGCCAAACACAGGTATTGTTGGAGGAGAGTAAAGGTACAGAGGTTTCTAACAGTCTCAATGTCATTGTGCCTGATTCCTTTTTATTTCCTACAAAATTCCACATAATCCCATCCGAGAGTTTCCACATCCATCCATAGTGTCCTTCAAATCTTAAAGTGTCGGTGTTTGTGGCACCAACTAATACTTCTGCTCTGGTTAATCTCCACTCCCCTAGAAGCAGACTTTTGCAGTGGGGCACTCTTTCCACGGTTCCCTCAATTCCTGTGATAGTAACTGGGTCACCCAGGTTTTATGCTGAGAGTCAGATTGTGCTCTGGTGCAGAAGGAGAACGTTCCTATGGGTTGGGATTTTATGAGCCAGGGTTGGGATTTTATGAGCCAGGCAGTTTCCCTCTTCTGAGCTACTGCTTTCTATAAGGGTATGGACTTGGCAAACTTGCTGGGCAAGGTCCAGAGTTTTCCGACTGGGTGAACTCACCCAGCCCATTTGGCACCCATATTTATCTATTTCTCATACAAAGCTGTTCCAGGTGCGTATAAGCTCATCTATGATTATGATCAGCATTTTCATGAGCAGCTTGTATGTGGTCCAGAGCATTTGCTACAAACATCTTAAGACAATCAGGAAGACTGTAAATAAGAGGGGTTAGTTGTGCCAGGTCAATGGGCATGTCTCTTTCATACATCAACTGCATGCAGGCAGCTTTCTGTACTGTCAGACCAGAGTAGCCTGTAGTTTTAATCTCCAGCTGCTCCCCTCTCTCTTCTGGATTTATACCACCTGTCCAGTGTGCAGCTCATACCGTTAAAGAATAACTATGATCTCCTGGCATGGTGGTTAAAAGTATTCCTGGTCCCCAGTAGCCTCCAGCTTCCTGCTCACTTAATATAATTCTGTCTCCCCCTGCAAGAGAAACTCAACACACATACTCAGCTTCTGACTCCCCTGACCACTTGGGGATACATGGATGAGGAGGTTCACCACCTGTCTGATGGAGAAAGCCTTTGTGAATCCCATCACTTTTCTGGCTTTTCTTTTTTTGATAGTGTCCATCACAGGAAGAAGCAGTGAGCAAGGCTTTGTGCGTGCAAGAGCTTGTGCACTTGGTGGAGCTTGATTCTGTAGGGACATTCCAGTTTCTGCAGACTCTTAAGTTTCGGGAATTGTAGGTCTAGGCATGGTTTACTGCAGTCAGCCTCTGCACTAAACCTAATGGCTAGCTCCCCTCCCATCTCTGCAGCAGTGTCTGGGTTGTACACACAAGACCCTTGTCTTCTTGTGTCAATGTTGCCTTGCGCAGCAGCTGTTTGCAAAGCACTCCAGCAGTTGGATAAGATACCATCATATCTGACTGCCAGGAGGAGTTTTCACTGTTCATGGGTCAGTTGTGATTTGAAAGAAATGTGTGAGTCACTCCAACAGAGGAAATGATAACTTCCCCTCCCCTTGAGAAGGAAGCTCTGGCTAGGTTTGAGCTACAGCAGAACTGAACTGTACCTGCCCAGGTATGGGTGTATTTGAAGCCAGCTTCAGGATCAAACAGATGAGACTCACGGCCTTCCTTGTCTAAAAGGTATGTGAGCTTTAGTTTTCTCGGATTTAGATTCCCTAATATTTTATTGAAATTGTTGTTATAACTTTTAGGTATTGTTGGAGGAGAGTAACTATAACTTTTAATAGTTTGGGGTGTGAACCTGATCCACCGATTCCCATTTTCCAGACTTGTTATATATAAGTGCTAAATCTTAGGGCACTGTGTGTATTTGGTTTCAGCAGACATCACTTTTGATGACAGTATGCTTACACAGAACAAGGGCCTTAAAAAGAATATTTCTCTCCTCTGGAAAGAGATGTTACTTGGGAAAAAGCAACAACAAACAACCAAACCCCGAACAAGACTAGCTCAATAAAATCCCCAAAACAAACAGATGCGGGTGACACGAAGGGCATTTGTTGATTCACAGCAAATAAACCAGGGTTCTAATTTAATTTTACCTGGGACTAGGTTAGTCAAGTTCCAGCTTCAGGAAATAAAGTCCATATTTGAGCAATACTGGTAAAAAGAAGCTTTTATTTTCCCTGTGAACAGGCTACTGAGGATCACATCCCAATCCTCATAAATACAAAGTTTCCCTCTTCATCAAGTAATACAATCTTACAGAACAGTTTGGGTTGGAAGGGACTGTTGAAGATAATCTAGTTCCACCCCCCTGCCATGGGAATATTTCATGAGGTCAAATTGTTCAAAGTCACATCCAACCTGACTTTGAATGCTCCCAATGAAAGGCCATCTACAGCTTCTCTGGGAATCCTGTTCCAGTGTCTCATGACCCTTATCATAAAACATTTCTCCCTTATATCCAACCTACCATCTTTCAGTTTAAAACCATTGTCCCTTCTCTCATCACTACAGGCCCTGGTAAAAAGTCTCTCCATCTTTCTTACAAGCCCCTTTTAAGTATTAGAATGCCACAATAATCTCTCCCTAGAACCTTCTCCAGTCTGAAAAACCTCAACTGCTTATGCACACCAGCCTTTCTCAGCTGCAAGTGCACATTGCTGGTTTTCATCCACCAGCATTCCCAAGACCTTTTCTGCTGGTCTGCTCTCAATCTGTTCTTTCTCCAGACTATATTGATAATAGGGGTTGCCTGACCCAGGCACAGGACCTTGTACTTAATCTTGTTGAACTTATATATTTGGGCCTGCTTCTTAAGCCTGTCAAGGTCTCAGCTTGGTGTCATCTGCCAACTTGCTGCTGCCATTTTGCTCCATCATGCTATGTTAGCGGTGAGGATATTAAATAGTATTGCTCTCAGTATGGACCCTTGAGGGACCTTTGGGCTCCATCAGCAGAGGGGTGGCAGCAGGGACAGGGAGGTGATTGTCCCTCTCTACTCTGCCTTCGTGAGGCCCCATCTGGAGTCCTGTGTCCAGAGCTGGGGCCCCCGATACAAGAAAGATGTGGAACTGTTGGAGAGGGGTCAGAGGAGCCACGAGGATGATCAGAGGGCTGGAGCAGCTGCCCTACAAAGAAAGGCTGAGGGAGCTGGGCTTATTCAGCCTGGAGAAGAGAAGGCTGTGGGGGGACCTCACTGCAGCCTGCCAGTCCCTGAAGGGAGCTTATAAGGAGGAGGGGATTCAACTTTTTAAAAGAGCAGACAATGGCAGGACAAGGGGGATGGATTAAAACTAAAGGAAGGAAGGGTTAGATTAGATATTAGGGGGAAGTTTTTTACAGAGAGAGTGGTGAGGGGCTGGAACAGGCTGCCCAGAGACGGGGTGGGTGCCCCATCCCTGGGGGTGTTCAAGGCCAGGTTGGATGNACCATTCTATGATTCTATGATTCTATGATTCTATGACATCACCTGTTAAAGGTTTCCATTTGGATACTGAGCCATTGACTCTTTGGACACAGCCATTCAGCCGGTGCCTTATCCATCCAACAGTCCATCCATTAAATCTGTATCTCTCCAATTTAGTGAGCAGAATGTTGGGGGCGGGGGGGGGGAATCATATCTCTGTCCAAACCTTCAACATTTCCACTGGAAAGATTTGGATTAAGCTAACTCACCATCCTATAACCACTGTTTGGAAAGAATCAGAGCAATTACTCTTGAACTGAGGATGGCAAGGTGATAAAGGATGTGGGCGAAACAGGGGCGTGGTTTGAAAAATTCAGCAAGACTGCTTCTCTTAGCCACACCAGGTAAAAGCTTCTTCTAACTCTGAAGAAACATGCCAATCCAATGTCGTATCTGTTTTGATACAGCATTGGTATGATTTGGCTGGCTGCCTGCAAACAGGAATCCAGGACAAAGGCTCACAGTTTAAATGAGCAGATGCACTGCTGTTCTGTGTTTCTGACATAACACTCACTTGGCTGATGTCCTGGTTCTAGCCAAAGTTAACCCCCCCACCAAGCAGCCAGCACAGGTGAGCTGAGTTAGCCTGGGCTGTTTTCCACACCACCCAGCATCACTGCCCCATAAAAGGGGCTTGTCAAGAGAGGTGGTTTGGCACAGCTCCAGGACAAGAACAGTCCTCTTTTCAGTGCCCAACTCTGAGCCCAAACTCCTGACCCCAGGATTAAAAGTCCCATGCTCTACCACTACCCCACCCCTTTGGGCCCCCCCAACCCTTTTTATGGGGTAGTGGTGTCAGGTGGTGTGGAAAACAGTCTGGACTAACTCAGGTCACTTGTGTTGGCTGCTTGGGGAGGTTAACTCTGTCCTGGCCAGAACCAGGACAACTGGTCATTGCCCTTGGTGTGCAGGGGACTAAAGCAAATGAAGAGAAAACGTGCCTGCCCTTTTCTTTCCAACATAGAAGATGAGGAATTTGTGTTCAGACATCTTTAGATAACTGCTGGAGAGATAGATGGAGGTTTCAGGGAGTGGAGAGAAGGCTGTGGAAGAATATCAGTGGAATCATTGCCCTGGAATACCTGAAGACAGCTTTAGAGGAGAGGGGATACTGAATATTGATATTGGCCCATGATGTCATCCAACAGGGTTCTTGGGATCCACTGGCAACTCCATGGCATGCTTCACCATTGCCTAAGAGAAATGAGTCCCCTACTATCCCTCGTGATGGATGTTGTTTTGCAGATAGTTAAGGCAAATTTTCAACAAAGGCCAGTGCCAGAGAAGTCCTGGGCTGGGTGTTTACACTGACCAGCTCAGGTATGGAATTTCCTCATTTCTTATGCTCTCTCAAGTGTTGGCCAAAATGCCAAACAGCATCAGAAGGGAGGAGTATGTGAAGCCAGGACTGCTGAAGATGCGCAAGCTATGGGCCATGCTGCTGGTTGTAACTGGCGTCTTACTTGCCTACACATGGTTTTTCACGTTGAATGACAGGTGAGTGAGGGACAGGGTGGAGGAACTGTGTCCCCTCCGTCCTTGAAAGGAAGTGGGAACATGGAGGGTCACTTGAGGAGGCCTTCAGGGGAGGAATCAGTAAGTTGTGTAAGAGTGGTGACAGAGCAGGGAATAAATGCTATGATGTTAGTTTCAGGTGTATGTCTTAGAGTGGGGTGATCACAGACAGGGCCGTTTGTTGCCTAGGGGAGCCACTGGAGGTATGGCATTGCTGGGGTGGAGCAATGGAAGAAAGCTGTAAGAGGACATGGTATTCTGGCTCAGTTTAACCTTTTCTTTTTTTGGGTTTTTTTTGGTTTGTGTTTTTTCAGCCCTGACATCACGAGTCCAGAAGCAGAAGCATGTCAAGGACTGCTGAGCAACATAACACAACCTAAGAAGTGAGGGTCATGGCCACAAGTGTACTGGGCAATATTAGACCATCAGCTGGCTAATCTGAGTCAACTGGTGGCCTTGTTGATGGTCTAGGGGGCAGGAAGGGGTGCAAAAAACAGTCTAATGTTTGCAGTAATTCCTTGAGAGAGCATTCAAATTGCTTATGAGCTCTTTCTGCCCTAGAGTGAATGAGCTTTGGAGCCTGAGACATGTGAAGTTAATGCAGACCTGCCGCTGGAAGTTCAATGCTACTGCCTTGGCCCAGTACAGGTGATGTCTACCAGTCACACCAGAAAACTACTCAGTTCACCTACTTCCAATAAAATCGCAGCCAAAGCGGTTTATTAACTTGTTGATGACACATGCTTAACCCACAATGGCTGAAACAGAGATTCAGGATCAAACAGCAGTAACAAAGCAGGCAAATCAAAATGTCAGACACTTAAAAAAAAAGTTGGTATACAAATACACATTTCTAAACACCCTTCTACAAAAAAAAAGCCCAAGAAGTTCTAATCACACACAGCCACACAGGCTGACAGTTACATGCACACACTATGCCTGACATATCCCTGAGATTTGTGGGAGCCCCTTTTGCTGGATCTTCAAGACTGTGAAGAAGTAAACCCGTAAACACACATATGCATGCCACCCATGCTGTGGTTCCCCCTTTCTGGACCCACTATTGACAGCCCACTGGCTGGGTCTAGATTCTGTACAGTGTCTGGCAGGGAGGCTCCTCTGCCTGGCCTTGACAGAGGTGGTGATGCTGAGCATCTGTCAGGGCCAGATCAGGTTTTGACTGCTGCTCGTTCCACTCCATGTTCATTCAACCTCATGAAAAATGTTCACATTCCTTTTCTACTTTATTTCAGGTGACTACTTCTTTATTCCAAGAATCTCTTGGACATCTTCTTTCATGTGATGAAATGGTGAAGGTGAATGCCTGTCTGTGTGTGTTTATTTGGCTAACCCTCACACACAATATCTATACTCACAATCATATCTGAACAGATGTTGTTCTCCAGGTCATATGGTAAGGGTAGGACAAGCAGGTGCACCCACACCCTGTTTGCATAAGACCTATTTGCATTGCCCCACTGTATCCTGTATGCTGGTCTGGACTTTGATGCAAGCAGGAAGGGCTTTGGAGTAGTGGCTAAGCCATGGAGAACAGATAGAAAATGTCTGGGAATGCATGTGGATGGGGAAGAAGAAAATGAAGGATGTGTGGAGATGAGTGAACAGAGTGCATGGTGAAGGTTCTTATAACTTGACACAATGCTTTATTTGTGTTCCCTGTACTTTCCTAAGCTTCCTTTCCCTTTGCACCACAATATTGTTCACCTAATCCTTTATACTGCTTCTACCGAACCACCTTGCCTAGCCCCCTCTCCTCATTTTCATCCCTCTCTCCTTTGTTATTGCCATTACAGTCCTCCATCCCATCTCCAGACCTCTTCCTGCTGTCACCCACTCTTTCCTCCTTACAGGGCAGAGTTAGGGCACTGCTGCAATGCCTCATCCTGGCTGGCTGTGACGCAAGACAACACACCCCTGGGGTCTGAGATCATCTATGATGGGTATCACTCAAAGATCTTGAAGGTCAGCAATGGCTTGCTGGAGATCCTGCCAGAGGTAGGAGTGCTTCTTGATGGGTAATACAACTCAAGGTCTGTGTGCTTTTCTCTTGGACACCATGGAAACGTGTCTAGTTTGAGGACCCATGGTGCCTCTTTGCTGTCATTCTCTAAGGGTAAGTGAAATTCTGCCTCTTGTTCTTTATAGAAATCCCCCTTTCGGGACCCTCTTTACAAAACCTGTGCTGTGGTGGGAAATGGTGGCATCCTCAGGAACAGCAGTTGCGGCTCTGAAATTGATGGGCACCATTTTATAATCAGGTACATCGCTCCCTAGTCTACCCAGGAGAGATGTAGGAGACCAGCAGGAGGAGAGGGGTTTCATGGGAAAGGGACAGATATAGGGATCTGTCCCTATTCATGGGAATAGGGACAGATAAAATGTCCTGAGAGGGGTTGAAGGTGGTGGGGCAGTGGTGGGGTGTACCTTAAATGGGTAGTGTCACAGAAGGATAAGTAAGCTCTCAGGATATCATGGAGCATAATTTCTCATAGATTTTTCTTTGCTTACGACCTCAATCAGGTTTAACCTGCCTTCTGTGGACTTCCCTGAGGATGTGGGCAGGAAGTCAAGCATCGTCACTGTGAATCCTAGTATTCTCCAGAATCGGTAATAGGACTCCTAACTTTCTTTCCCCCCCCCCCTATATTTGTGTGTGTATTTATACACGTATACTCTTGAAGAGTCAGTCTCTTTTGCCTCTGTTCTGGTCCCAAAAAATAGGCTTTTTCTACCATGCCTGCCCCATCTAAACAATAGCCATTGATGCCTACTGCCATGAGATGGTCCCATCCATGGAGAGGTACACAGGGGAATACTGCAAGTCTTGTAGTCCTTTGGGGCAGTGTTTGTTCAAGACTTGTTTGCTCTTGACTGTTTAGCTTGGCACTAGAGATTAATAGCATCTCCAGTCTTTCCAGGAAGCTCAAGGATGATATAAACAGAGGCTCAGCTGTGTTCTGCACTGCTCCTGTCAGGAGGAGTTCTGATAGGAACTATTTAATCTCATTCTGATCCTAGCTGTGTAAATGCTCTTTATGTCCAGTGGAGAAAATGGGCACTCGTGCCCTACAACAGACACCTAAAATAAGACAGATGAGTTGTGATTTACCTGTGCTTGTCTCTCTCCACTGGCTACAAAGAACACTTTGACAGTCAGCTCAGGTGTAGATGTCTGTGTAGTAGATCTCTAAGGACAGAATACATGAATTCTCCCCTAGCCTCCTGCTCCACCATTATGGAACATCATTAATTGTGAGCTGTGGGACCACTAAACTTTTAAATTTGAAGATAACTTCCCAGCCTTTTAACCAACTAATCACTACCAAACATACTGGGCATTTCCCAGCAGCTCCTCTGGTCTGTGTTAGCTTCCCCTGAGAATCTTGCAGTCAATTCACTCACAAGATGCAGAGAAGGGGAAAATAGGGGTCAGGAGAGGGTCCAGTGTTTCACTGCTCCAAGGCAGAGTGGCAAAGGAAGGGCAGGAGGGAATGAAATTGCTTCTGGCAGTGGCTGATGGTCCCACATCTCTTGTCTCACAGGTTTCGTGGTCTGAATGGTCGGCGCCTGCCATTTGTGAAGGCAGCAGCTTCCTATGGAAAGACCTGGTTCCTCATCCCAGCTTTTTCCTTCCCTGGCAATACTGAGGTTTCTTACCGAGCACTCTATGCTTTACAGGACTCTGCCTCTCAGTCACATGTCTTCTTCTTCCACCCCCAGTACCTGAGTTCTCTAAGCAAGTACTGGCGTGATCGTGGTTTTTATACCCCTCGCCTCTCCTCAGGATTCATGCTAGTGAATACTGCTCTGGAGTTGTGCCAACACATCACACTCTATGGCTTCTGGCCCTTCTCTTCGCATCCTGATGGCCATTCCATTCCCAATCATTACTTTGACAATGTACTTCCCAACAACAGGATGCACATCATGCCCAAGGAGTTCAGTTACTACGTGGATATGCACTTCCATGGTGTGCTGAAGCTGCACGTGGGGCAGTGCTAAGGGGTCAAGTCAAAGATAAAGCAAGTGGCTCTAAAGAACGTCGTTTCTGCTGTTTATTGTCTGTCCTTGGATCTTGTGATGGGAACACACAGACCTAGTTGCAAACCTGGAGACATGCCTCCTTCTCTTTTCCACCCTGTTCTAGTAGAGTGTCACTATTCAGCAAGTAGCATTAGCATCACACCATTTTTATGTTAACTGTGAGTCACTGTCATCTATTAGTGCTTAGTGCATAATTAAATTGCTAGTAAATAACTTCTCTTGACAGCAGTGTAAATTTACTAACTGAATTTCAGACTTTGAGTACTCCATCTCAGAAGTTTTATTTCTCTAACACCACTTGTCAATAAAATAAGTGCCTCCTCTTTGTTACTCTCTTTGCTTTAATCGGGCTAATTTCACTGATTCTTTTATTAACTTACCAGCATTAGGCATAAAGCATTAAGCCCTGCATATTTGCAGAGCTATGCAATTAGTGTTCATTCACGTCTTTGAAGATCACAGTTAATCAGCCAGTCCTCACTAGGCTGGTGGAATGCCATCTGGGTTGGTGGGGAGGTGTGGGTCACAGGCTGGCAGAAGCAGTGTCATGCAGTTGCATGCACAAGACGCAGAGCAGTGTATCTTTAGCACATGAATGAACATCAAATCCCTTCTATGCTGTCTGTGGCTCCCAGGCAATTTATGCAGCTGTTATATATTAGCATATATATATATATATATGCTACTCTATATTTAGGGAGTAGCCAGTATGGATTTGCTGGCTTTTGCTTCCTCCCGTATGGATTTTAAGGGGGGAAATTGTGCCTCATGCCACTGATAGCCTTCTACAAGGAGGTGTCTGCCTTGGTGGATGAGGGGGGTGAGGTGGATATTATTTATCATGTGATTAGGAAGGGTTCCAACACTGTTTATCATATCATCTGCACTGATCATAGAATTACAGGATCATAGAGTATACGGAGTTGAAAGGGAACCAGAAGGATCATCAAGTCCAACTCCTGGCTCCACACAGGCCCAGCCAAGTCAGAGCATATGACTGAGTGCATCGTCCAGATGCTTCTTGAACTCAGCCAAGCTCAGTGCTGTGACAACTTCCCTGGGGAGCCTGTTCCAGTGCTTGACCACCTTCTCAGTAAAGAACCTCTTCTAATATTCAACCTAAACCTACCCTTTCTCAGCTTCATGCCATTCCCTTGGGTTTTGTCACTGGCCACCAAGGAAAGGAGATCTGTGCGTGCCCCTTCGCTCCCCTTCATAAGGAATCCATAGACTGCAATGAGGTCTCCTCTCAGTCTTCTTTTCCCCAGGCCGAACAAACCAAGGGACTTCAGTCTCTCCTCATAAGAATTCCCCTCCAGACCCTTCACCATCCTTGTTGCCCTCCTAATGAACTGTTGAAGTACAGGTTAGACCACTGGTCAGTGAGATGGAGCACAAACTGTATGAAGTCAAGCTTACAATATTGTTATCAGTGGCATGAAGTCCAGCTGAAGGTCAGTCATGAGTCATCAGCAGTGTACCTGATACTGAGGCCACAATTATTTGGTATAGAATCACAGAATGCCTTGGGTTGGAAGGGACCTCAAAGATCATCTAGTTCTGCCCCCCCTACCACGGGCAGGGACACCTCCACTAGACCAGGTTACTCAAAGCCCCATTTAGCTCAAAGCCTTAAACACTTCCAGGGATGGGGTTTCCACAGTCTCTCTGGGCACCCTGTGCCAGGGCCTCACCACCCTCAGAGCAAAGAATTTCTTCATAACATCTAATCTAAACCTACCCTTCTTCAGCTTGAAGGCATTACCCCTTGCCCTATCACTCTCCCACATTCCTGTAGGACCCTGTTAAGTATTGGTATGTGGTAATTAAGTCTCTCTGGAGCTTTCTCTTCTCCAGGCTAAACAAACCCGACTCTCTCTGCCTGTGTTCACAGGAGAGGTGCTCCAGCCCCCAGACCATCTTTGTGGCCACCTCTGGAATTGCTCCAATAGCTCCATGTCTCTCCTGTACCAGGGACCCCAGAGCTGGACGCGTTACTCCAGGTTGGGTCTCACAAG
>VZTU01009958.1:6416-34046 GCA_013400835.1 Zapornia atra
TAATATCTGGGGAAGAAAAGCAGCTTGTTGGGAATCACCGGAACCCCACTGCCCATTCCCTGCCCCTCCCCGCGCCATGTTGGGGGGGGAAGAAGGGAGTAAAATCGGGATGAGTTTTAAGTTTGCTAAGAAGGGAGGGGTGGGGGGAAGGTGCTTGAAGACCTGGCCACTTCTTATCTCGTTCCAGTTCACGGGGTGTATTAGTTGTAGTAAGTAGTAATAAATCACCTTTTCTTTCCTTTATTCTGTGCTGCGTCTGTTTTGCCCATTGCACTAATTGGAGAGTGATCCCTCTGTCCTTATCTCAAGTCCTAAGCCTCCTAATATGTATTTTCTCCCCCTTTTCGGCTGAAGGGGGGAGTGAGCGAGCGGCTTGGTGGGTATTTGGCCTTTGGTTAGGGCCAAAACCACCACACTGCTCTATCACCACCTCGTTGCAGGGGTGTAAGTGAGATCACTCATACTTTTAGAGCTCAAAAGGTTATGTGGCTGAAATTATGGTGCTGTAGAAGGTCAGAGGAGCTTTGTCAAGTTTTTCATGACCAAGGTTTCATTTGCTAAAGTAAGAGTTAGACTGGCAACTCTCCTACAAATCTTACTATCCAGTTCTCACACAAGATAAAAGGGAGGTGCTAAATGAGAACTAAATTGTAGAATATATATAAAAAAAAGAATTCCTTCCTGTTGATGTTTAACAAAAACAAGGAAAAAAATCCCACCAGATTCTTAATATTGCCTATTACTATGCACATCCTCAATTCATGACTAACACATTTTAATTCAGTCACAGGGTTTGCTTTAAACAATTCCATGCTGCTTTGTGTGTTGCACTTCAAATGTTCAAGATCTTAATTGTTTGTTCTCTTCAGTATCCCTCACCCGAGAAGCTAATGAAAAATTCAGTCATGACAGTATTGTTTATGACATACATAGCTGTGACACATGATAATTTCACAATCATTTCAAGACACCATGTGGTTTCTTTTGACGTTTTGTGACAGGCTGTGTTATCAAGCACAATTGTTTGCACAGGAAACAACTGTAACACGTGGTCCTTGGGACATTATGTTATCTCCTGATAATGATGTCATTAACATGTGTATACTATAATTAATGACTACAAGAGCGATTCATTTGAGTAAGGCTTATGAATCCATTTCATCTAAAAAGGAAAAGAAAACCTATAATCGTTTGGGCTCAGATCCTGAAAGCTACTTACTCGCAACCTGCTGCAGCTACACTGGGTGACCCATTAATTGAGGCATATTAACCAAGAAGCATTTATTTCTCAGTTATATTAAAGAAGCTTGGATTAGAATCATTATCATAATAATTGTTCTTGTAGAGATCAATGAGAGAAACAGGAACCTAGCAGTGCTCCAAAACCCTTTGTCACCCTATCTCCTACCAACGGTAGCCAAGAAACAATTACAGTTCATCAGTCTACATAGCTAACTCAACGAAGCTGAAGACATGTAGGTAGCAAGCCCACTGCAGTTAATGCCACCCCTACCCCCCAACACACTTCTTACACCCTTGTCTGCATAACAGGTGGAAAGCAAACTGTCTGAAGGGCACTTCAGACACCTGAAGCTTTCTTATTTGAATTTAATAGTTTCTATCATCTCCACTGTTATAACAGGCATCCTTTTTACCTTGTAAATACAGTGTATTTTTGTCATATTTTTGCTAATATATTTGATGTCCTGACATTAGTCATATCAGGTTTTTGTGTAATTACTGCTATTTCTGCTGTGTTTTCACTGCAAACTCAATTCTGCTTTCCATTGCTTACAGCTTCTTGGTGGAAAAAATATGGTCAGACTCCCTCAAAATTTGTTTGCAAGCTCCATGCTTCACTCCTCTCCCTTAAGGCTAGCAGAATCCCACAGAGACATTTTCATTTCATTTGAATTTCCAGAAGGCTGTGTTTGGGCACACAAAATATTTTCATGGAGATATTTGCATTCAGAAACAGCCACGAAAAAATAGCTGGGAGTGAATGAAATTTCCAACCTGCCACAGACATAGTCCTCAGGAAAACTGCCTACGATGTGTCTAAAGAGATTAAAATGAGACTGTGAAGACATTTGAAAATAGACTGCTTGCAGAAGCTACTACGGATGAAGCTGGATCATGCAGAATCCTCTAGACAGATTAAATCAGGACAGGAGGGAGACAGGGAACCCGCTCCTCCCAGCAAACCCCAAAGTGCAAATTGCATGGGGTTCAAGGATGCCTCAAGCACTAACCAGGCTTTTCCAGAACAGGGGTGGTGGTATATGTCCCTACAAAAAAAAATCAACAAACTGCTTTCTTTGAGAGACACCACTGCCTTATGTTGGATCTTTCTCCCTTCTCATGGCTCTGGAGGAGAGCAGTTTGGGAGACACAAACATACCCCTCTTGTCCAACTGTGTCATAACTATACAAGGTCAATCTCTGACTTTTCTGCTGCCTCTTACATATTGTTTCTATAGTGTGAGTGTACAGATTATGTGAGTATATTGCATAAATAATGACTTATATGCATCATTAACTCTGCTCTGAGGCTTGAAACACTAAATATGTACATACGTAGTGGCCCTTCTTACTCTGTAACCCCAGAAAAATCATCACTCTATCTATTTCAATGTGCACTATGCTTCTTAAATTAAAGTGAATAAAATAACAATATACATTTTCATGGCTTAAACTACAAAATATTTTAAAAAGAAATGAAAAATCAGAGTTTCTGGAATAACAAATTGGAGAACTATTAACAGCAGCTGTCATGAAAGCCATAATAAAGAGTTAACTTTCAGAAGTCATTCTCTCTACCTCACACAAATAGCTGTATTTGTACATGTTTGTTCCATACCTCTATTGTTTTCTTTCATAAATACCGTTATTTTATTAAAAATAAGCAAAATAGCAATGCTCCTCTTAAATGAAGCTCCTGATTCAGAACCACATGTCCTTTTTCTTCTATGCAAATGTTAAGAACTGTAAACTTCTCAGTTTTGGTCTACTGGAAACTTTTATGAGTCAAAGTCTACAATTCACATATACAATTATCTTTTCAATCTTCTTTTTTTTTTATAATTATTGACTATAACATCCTTTATAATAACACACTAAAAGCAAATGCTTCAAACAGGAAAAATAAAATCTCTATACGCACAAAAAACTATTGGAGCTGTAGAAGCAATCAAGAAGTATATATATACATGAAGTATTTCTATTGCAAGTAGATCACAGGCTTAATTCTGGAAAAGCAAAAACAAGTGAAAAATTTCACATAGTGAAAATAGCGACGTCAGAGTTTATGGCAAATTTAGAACGCTGACTTGCCTCAACAGTTAGAGGCAAACCTGCTGATAGAAGATTGCCAGCCCATAAACTTTCAAATGTTATGCAGATTGGCTTAGCATTTAATACTGTAAAAATATTAGCTGGAAAACTGAAAATATTCAGTGGAAACAATATATGTCAAGTGGTGCTATGAAGTTACTTTTGCATTCATTATTCATATTTCTTTATGTGCATGTGCATATATGACTACAAGAGACACCCTGAATTGTTCACCCTCATGCTTTGGGTTATCATGTTGGCTTTTTCCATACAAAGTCCTCTGTGGATTTACAAATTTTTTTCTCTGCTGGCCTCCACGAGGAGAACATAGAAGTTCCAGTGTATTAAGAAAGAAAAGAAAAAAAAAACCACCAACAAACAAAACTTTCAAGAAGTTATATGAATAAATCAGATTTAAAGCAAAGAGGCAATTCTTTGCTGGAAAAATATCACATGCTAGACACAGAGCATGCCAGACTTAAAAATTAGTATATGACTTGAAAAGTCCTTACTCTCACTTACTATCTTGCTGAAACATGCAATGACGTAAATCAAATGGATACAGAGTCCATATCTTAAGCTCCTTTGGAATGCAAGAATTAAAGAAGAAATCCCCTCCAGATCATTATCTCGACAAATATGTCTGCCTTGGTATCCAAAAGTACTTGGGGACAACCACCACTCCCCCCGCACCCGCCACTGGCTTTATTGGGAGAGATGAAAAAAAGCACAGTTCTCCCCTGACTTGAACCAGTTTGATGGTTTATAACACTTCATGTAGTGTGACTCTCTCTTTTCCCTTTTCTGGGCATGAAAGCAAGTACGTAAGTTACTCTGGTGTAAGAGAATAACTCTTAAAGGTCACTTGTATTTTAGCATATATGTGACATTTCCTGGGTTAGTTTACATCGCACTGCATGAGAAACTGGTTAAAGCACTGCTAAGTCAAGCTGTCTTGGTATAAGCAAGCTGGAAGTACATGATGTATCCTTTAAAAATACTCTAACTCCTGCGTGTTCCAGGAAAAAGTGTCCCTGGATGGTCCCATGTCGAATCCCTAGTGCTTCCAAGCTCCTACATTTCACATATGTGGCTTGCTCATTCAAATGCAGGAGCTGAAGCCAAACTTGTTTCAGGCTTATGCTTTGGGTTTCATCTGTCCGCTCGTGTGTCCCCTTATTTTGGAAGTAATTTTAACTAAACTGCAAAAATTCAACTCAGAAAATGTGTCATGTGAGAAATTTACAGTAATACAGGCAGGTAATTTCACTATTAGAATATGCTAGAATAATAAGCAAAATCAGAAGTAATCTGGAATATGAAGAAGGTCTAAGGAAGTTCCTGAGAACTGCAAGGGACAGCATGCATAGGTATCAGTGGTATATGTGTATAGGCACATAAACACACAGTTTAATTGTAACATCTAAAGAATTCACTGTGCAACAGCAAAGCCATGGTAACTTCACAGGTCCTCATGCCTACCCCACAGCAAATAGGAGGAAATTTAACCTCTTTGTCATCTAATTACCTTCTATATCCCACATGCTAGTCAGACACACAGACACCTACCACAGCTCAGCAGATGCCAAGCCACCAGCTCACCCATGCTGACTTGATTGTACATTTGAGCACCCTTTTCCAGAAGGGAGCCTGATTTGTTCTGCTACTGTACCTTAACAGGTGAAATAACTAGGTAGCAATGGTTAAAAGCAAAGCACAGCGGAAGAAGAAGCCCTACTCATCCTAGTCAAGCTGAACATTGGATAGTTCCAGATTTATTCCATCTGGCCAGATTGTACTCTTCTTTCTCAGTTTTGGGTACCACTTTAAGTGTTTTGGGAGGTCTACCAGTGTCACATTGAAGGGCCTGAGACCAAAAAGTGGAGAGTGTTTGCACTTCTGTGCAATGAGTTATCCTGGTAGAAAGGCCAAAACAAAGCAGATTCAGAAAGGCAATGGTCACTGTAAGCAATCAAAACTCTGAAGTCCTTGTTCACACCTGTCTCTCTGCTGGCAAGTTCCCTGAAGTGCACCTGGGAACAGACAACACAGAGTCAGCAAAATTCCTGAGGGTACCCAGGATTGCTATGCACTCCTCTAATGACCTTCCTCACTGTTTAGGTACATGCCCGTTTTCCTTACAAACTAGGAACTTCATTTAACTATTACTTAAATCTTTGAGATGTGCATTTAGGAAATGGTAATCAGATTTTCAACAACAATATGCAATCACTTATGAAAAGTCTGTTCTTCCTTATTTCAGCTTGGCAAGTCACTACTTAAAAATCTGATAGCAGGAGATTTTCCTTGCTGAAAGTATGAGTTTGTGGCTCTAAGTGCATGGCAAAGAGCCAACTTGTATGGGTTGTAAATGCAACAGTTACAGTGCATTGCAAAGTAAGACAAAAATAGTGGAGCACTGCTTTCTTATGGAGCACTTACAGTAATAGGCACTCATTTTAAAAGCCAGTTTTGAGATAAGGCCACAGAATTGAAATCCTGCTGCACTATTGTGTATGTACATGTGTGCAATTACCAAAATCAATGACTAGTAATTAAAAGTCAGGAAAAATAACCCTCCAACAGATGCTCTTTCTACTGCTCTGAAGATTTGCAACAAAATGTACTTATGTAATAGCGCAGTTGAGGTATTCTTTTTTCCCTCTTTCTCATTTTGTGGTCAAAAGTGTATCAACTTTCAGAAAAGACATTTGATCCTTTGAAAAACGTTGTCCTTTGTGAGGAAAGAGATGAAAATAAGAGGAGAACAGGACTGTTTCTCAGATACTTATCTCAATATGACAAGTCACTTAGTAGAAAAATGTTCTTGTTAGGCCACTAATTCCATGATTTAGGAGTTTATTTTAACTAATGCAAGAAAAGTTCAGAATGGGGAAACAGAACTGAGAAAACTTGCAGTGATGACCGAAAGCCAGATTACTGCTATTAACTGGTGTTTTACCATTCATTTCCAAAGCCTTGCAGCATTTGCTGGAGCTTGATTACATATTCGTACAGAGTACAGCATCAAATATATATGAGCTGAGTTCTCCTTAATAGTCTAAGCCAAAATTATAAAAAAAAAAAACCAAAATCCCAAACCAAGTCCTAACAATGTATGTTTAAGTTCCTAAATACCTATCTGCTTTGCTAAGCATACTTCAGCATGTCACTAATTACATGATAGACAATTGTATATGTCTTATTTTTATAAATCAAGATTCTGCCTCAACTAAGAAGAAATGGCTTAGGACCATAATATTTAGGATGCATGTTTTGGAGAATGTGTCTTTAGGGATTAAATTTAATGCAACAAAATTAACAGGGATGTCACAGACAAGAAGATCTTGTTTAATGGAGGCAGGCTTCCCCATAGCTCTAATTTTTTTTTCCTGTTAAAAATATAGATTTTTAATTTCTTTTTGTTACAAATATTTGAAATCAGTCAGCTCTATCCTATCAGCCAAATCACTTCATCTACCTCTCTGAAATGTGCATTACAGCTAAACAACATAAGAAGTACATTCAGGAAAACCCTACACCATCTGACCACATCTGGCAGGATTTTGGTCCTTTTTACACTCTTTCTTTTAGATGAGCTCCAAACAACATGCTTATGTGAATGCCCCCGTGTTCATGCACACGTGCACACAGAGAGATCGCTAACCAAGGCTATTAACTTATAGAGATCAATCCGAGAAAAAGATCTTGCTGAACTTTACCAGCATAAGGGCATCACGTGGTAATTTGCAAAATTGAGTTTTGAAGCTATCAGCAGGAGATTCAATTCTAAAAGCTTGGTGCTTAAACAACATCTTTGGTAATACCTGCCCACCCTGGGCCACTTCTTTGATCACCTGAGAACAACATCAGCGTGCATGAGGGGATACATCTGTGTGAAGAGTCACAGCTACCACAGCTTAAACAATTTCGCAACAGCAATGGACCTACTTGTACCTGCACAATAGGCTCCGTTTTAATGTCCTGGTAAATGCAGACGCTGGACAACTTTAATAAACACGTAAATTCTTAGTGTGTAGCATTGTTTGCTCTTTTGCAGGAGGGTTTGCACATTTCCAAATAAGGCAAAAATTTTAATGGATAATACCGTTTCACAAAGGAAGGACTGTAGTTGGAACTATAGCATTTATCCCTTCCTGAAGAATCTCTTTTCTGAATTTGGTTATGTCTTCACCTATATCCATAGTTACATGACATTGCTTTCCCAGGGGCTACCAGGAATTTGCCAGACGTAAGCTAAGCACTGAATAAATTATGATAGAGAAGATAAAGTGAATGTCACAAAGATATACATATTGCCCAGACAACACAATTCCTACATGATCAAAAAATCTAACTCAGTATGGAGAAGAAAAAAAAAAGTGAATGTAAGATTAATTATTCTGTGGCATGATGGAGACAGTTTAAAAAAAATAAGTGGATTGGCTTAGATTAATCATAAGTAATTGGGCCAACAGTAAGAGCTCGTTCTTTCATTAGCTCCTGGTTTGGCAGACAAAATCAATTCACTCCTTAACCCTGCAAGACCCTAGTAAGATTTATCTAAAAATGGAACCATGCTTCTTTAGTTACCTGTACTGTGTAGATACTTAGAAATCAATTGTTGTGGCCACAAGTGGACACTTCCTTTTTCCCCAGGAAACATAAAAGCAACAGATTATGATATGCTCAAGCACCAAACAAATACCTGAATGAACAGTGTGGATGGGAGCTCACATGCTGATGCAGAGGTTGCATCTTAATGATTAGGAATGCAAGCTGAGGTGAAGGACACCTCTTTCCTGCAAATTAAATACATGTAGACTGTGAAAGAAACTCTGCACTTGCAAATCTTTCCTTCTCATTATACCAGACATGCACAGTAGAAAGGGGTATAGGAAGCAGTGCCTTGAATTTTCCTGCGTACAGCTGCTTCAGTGTATAGGCAGCTCTTCCCACCCTGCATTTTCTGTTCCTTTTGTATGCCTCCCAGGTGTAAATTTAAGTTTTATTTTCATGTTGATTATCACAGAATCTATACACAGCATTTTTACTGAGTACCACTGACAAATTTGCAGAGGGTTGTGAACAAAACTACCATGTAATTCTTGAAAAACTATTTTGAAGAGAAAAATAAAGTACTACAGAAAAAGACACTTCCGTTATATTTGAAGGCAAAATTGCTTGCTTAAAGAACCACTGATGGAAGCAGTTATAAAAGATTGTCTCTGGCTAATAGTGACATTTGATACTATATTTAAAAAGAAATAAATGCTTCTTATCCGAAGCATAAAATATTTGCATATATATACATTTTACATTTTTCTTTTTCTACCGGAGAATTATAGAAATAAATGTATGCAATTGATTTGGTGTTTATATCACTTGATGCTCAAATTTAGTTTATATCCTATGCACTTTTTAAGAAATTGTATAATTTTTTTAATTATATCTCAATGGCTCTTTCCCTCTTTATGTTAAAGTTAGGTTTTTACATCAAACTGAAAATAGAGATAAACCATCAGCCATAATAAATAAATAAATGAATAGATATATATGAAGAATCATAATGCAGGGCATATGACAGCGGTCAATAAAAACCAGTGAATAAGCTTTTGAGACATAGGCTTGTGCTGAAAAAGACTGAGCTGAAAAGATTGAAAGTGCAGAAGAACACGTGATACATAAGAAGAAATGCTGTAATTTATGACCTTGTCCACTATTTTTGCAGTTCAGATATAGCATTCTACAGATCCTAAATAATAATCTGAAGCTGCGAAATGGATAGATAGGAGAATGAATAAGGGATGGAAAAGGATTTAAAAAAAAAAAAGAGGAAGTCTTGGCAGAGGTGTGAGGTTTGCAGAATGGCAACAGCAAGGAAGAGGAAGAAGCACCAGTGATATGAAGAGAAAATGGTGTGGGACATGAGAATATTTTCCTCTCTGATCTTGGGGCTTTGTCCTGCTGGAACACAGTTACTTTGTCAGTGAGATGTACCTTAAAGCTGGCATGGTGAGACTCAGAGTAGAGATGAGGGGAAAGAAAAAGAGAGAGGGAAAAACTATGGTACTGTAAGTGCTAGCTTTTCTGGAGTGGAAATAGCCATGTGTACTGAACATACCTGCTAAATTAATTTTCATTCCACTATTGCTTTACAATGCTCTCTTCATTTAAGTCTATTTATTCTTTGTTAGTGAGATGTAGGCCCAACTCTTGCTGACATTGCAAATATTAAAAAAAAGCAACAGTAGATCATTCCTCCAGTACAAGCCAACATTAAACCCAGCAAAAACACTGCATACAGCCACCACACTATAAATGAAACTACTATATTCACAGCAGCATCTGATTTTTTTTAAATGTCAGGAAAATTATTTGGCTTAACAAAACAGTAGTATGAAAATACAGGGACTTTTATACACTATAAGATTTAAATGCTCTTTAAGGCAAATATTCAGGAAAAATTTGAAATCAAATTGATTCTAAATAAACCAGTAAACACCACTACTGAATTATGGGTAGGGATAGTGTTTAGTTGTTATTCCTCTAACACATGGATTGACGGAATAAAAGAAATCACCTATCAAACCAATGTACTAACGCTATTTTGTATTAAGACACAGCTTTTTGTAGTTGGCTTTTCATAATTTCATAATTTTCATAATTTCTTTCCATAATTTACATAGTTTGCTATTTAAAAAAAAAAAAAGAAAAAAATTAAAACAATCTTTTCTGTTTGAGTGTGTTGAATTCTGATGTGAATTTCTGAGATAAACACTCAGATTTCAATACCGTGTCTACTCTTTCCTCTTCCAGGTTCATATGGAAAGGTCACCACCACCACTAAACACTATCACATCCAGCTACAACCAGCTAGTGCTCCACTGCTGTGCTTCTGAATACGATGGTCTGAGTGTGCCTTGCAAAGCAGTTCCACCCAAAGGAGCCAGCTGAGCAGCTGTGGGTCCAGCTGTGACTCACACCCTCCGGTGTTCTCTGGCCACTCTCCTGAGCAAGGCTCTGTCAGCGCAGATCCCAGGAGGGGCACAGCGGCTGAGCTAGGAGCAGTGCACTCAACCTCTTTGCAGCTGGAGGTGGAAAGGAAGATGACAATGAGCATCGGAGTTTTGAGGATGTTCAACCTGAGGAGTAATGTTTACTAAACTAAACCTGGTAGTTTAGTAATGAGTATCTCTGAGGTGAGTATTCCTGGAATTCTGGCTGTCAAATGTCCTGTGCTTACTAGCATATATTTTCTGGAGAAGGTTATTGAGATATAGAATGTTCCTAAAGGGTATTAATTCATATTTCACATGAAGACAAGCCTAAATCTGAATAGTTATGTTTTAAATTTTCTTTCAAGAAAATGTTCTTCCCAATTATCAGAAAGAATAATTTCCAGAATATTTCATCCTAGATAAGAGCCTCTCAGGAGTGCCATTTATTATATTCTAGCACAGTATTGTTCCAAATATACTGAAATTTTTGGGCTTACTTTCTCGATGAAGGTTACTATGAATGGGTTATCTATCTAGTATGTATAAATCACTGCAACACTGCCATCTCAACTGGAGGAGGAGAACAGAGCAGACATTATTTTCAAGTCCTATTTCATCAGTGTTTGGATACATAGGAGCAGGACCTGTAATCCTTTGTCTGAAATTATCTCTGTTGATTCAAAGTCTACTGGCCATAGCTGGCCAAACCTGGATACAGAGTTCATCACAATCTGAGAGCCATGCAAAACCTCTGAATAAACTAGCAGTTTAACAGTACGTGAGGTATTAAATTGAGAAGGGAGGATGTGCTGTTAAAATGTCTGTGGTTGGCTGTGTTTAAGTTTACTAATGTGTTCAGTAAAGGGAGAAAATAAAACAGTAGCTAAAGTATAGATCTTGCAAATCCTACCCCTTAGGAGGCTTTCTAAGAGAAGTGAAGATTTTAATGTATTCAAAAGCTGAAATGATCACAGCTTTGTTAAACTAATAATTTTTCAGGAAAGCCTCGGTATTGTGCACTCAACATGAAATTCCCATGGAAAGAAACCTTCTGAAAACAAACCTCACCCATGCTTTCTTTTGAATGTTGCTATTTGAGCAGCATAAAGCCGAGAGAGACAGCTATTCTGAAAAAAACCCCAAAATACCAAACCCAACAAGAAATACGATACTATTGATACAAAAGGAGAAGATACAGCAGAGCCTATGTGCAGTTTCTAAGTAGCTAGCTAGCTGGAGAGAAATCTGCTTCACCTTCCTGCTAGAAACATTGCTGTGCAGCCAGCCTTGAAGGAAAGAAAAAGGGCTGCTAAATTCTTTTTCTCCTTGCACCCAATTAGAAAAATGTATCTTTTTTTTTATAGAAAAGAGAAGTCCTTACCTCCCCTCTTTTCCTTAAATGAGAGTATTGCAAAGATTTGCATACAAAAGCACTTGAGCATTTGTACTGCAGTACATCTGGCAATTAACTTACAAGAGAAAGCATTCCTTTCAGCCAATTGCCACAGGCTTGGCATTACTGAGAGAAGTAGAAAGCATTTGAATGTACAGAAGAAAAGGGATATTCCAGCTTTCTACCAGTTACCTTGAACATACTTCACGTTTAATTTCACCCTGTTGCCACAGGCACTGTGTTGTTATGACAGCTGATCTGCCATTGAATAGCTGTAAAGGAAAATCAACAAAGGATCGCTTCAGCGATTTTCAGTGCAATTTATTGGAGCTTGTATCTTGCGGCTGCTGCCGCCTGTCGGGGTAATGACACATGATGGGTGATTAAAGTGCAAGTCCCTAAATCAAAGCTGTGCCAATGGTCTGAAGAGGCAGAAAACAGCATTCAGCTCCTGTTCATTTCTCATAGTGGGAGGACCTCATTAGGAAAAAAATGTGCTGTTTTACTAACAAGAGAAAGTACCTGTATCTAGGGAGAATGCTAGTGTTTCCAAGATTTATAGTAGTTTTCTCACAGCATCTTTTTGACTTTTAATGAAAATAAATAGTAATTAAAACAGATAGTGCTACTATCCATCACCACTGACTTGGAACTTAAACTGAGCTGTACTGTAACTGTAGTTCATTCACACCCTCATATTTAACACTGGTTTTGCCTTTGCCAAGAAATAGGTGGTGAAAGGGAGAGCTGCCTGTCATGAGGGTAAAGCAGGCAAGGGCAGCTCTCCAGCTCATGAGAAAAGACACTCTGGGTTACAAGAGTAGTTTCAGTTCACTGAAATTATTTTTGGGTTTCTTTCCTTTTACCTTATTCTTTTGTTCTGAGGAGATACGTAAGTAATCCAGCTGAAGAATTTTACCAATTTTGGACAAATATTTCTATTGGACAAAAATGCACTCTACCTGAGATAACCACAAAATAAGTATGAAGAAACAAATAACTGAAAAATTCCTTTGTTTAAAGATAGCAGACTCTCAGGAGAAAAAAATCCCAAACAAATGGTGGAACAGTACACAATCAGACCAGGGGACTTTGTTTTGTTTTGCCACAGAAAACACTATTTACAGACCATGGCACTGTGAAAAATAGAGCAAGAACAGATGAGGAAATATCAAAATAGTTGAGCTCAGGAGAATTTGACATAGTAGGAATGCTGTTCCTCTTGTAAGCATTTTTTAAGGTGTTAGAGATGGTAATTTTTACCTTCCTTTACTACACAGCATGGATAATCTATCTTTACAAATGCAGAGCAAGCAATACTATCCTTACTGACGTCTTGTGGGATATATGCATTTTTAATGAGGAATTTGGCATGAAGAAAAGGATAGCATCTGTGTGTGAATGCTATTCTTTCCATACCCAAGGAAAAGTAGCAATCGGGCAGATCTTGACATTCCTATTTTGTCAACAAGGAATTATTTTCCAAAAGACTACAACAAGCATTTAGAGGCATGCTGGTGAGGAGAGCCCAGCAAGTTCTCCATCACAGATTGCTGGCTTTACTGCAGGTGTTGCAGCAAAGCAAACTCATTTGCCTGGCCACGTGGGCAGTGTGCCTTTATCCTGCCCACATAAAGTTTCATGGAGGAAGCTGGGCATAGACTTTTATCTGTTTCAGTAAGCAAATACTGCCGTGTTTCAGCCATGTGGTGGAACAACTTTTAGCTAGCAGCGGAGGAAACAGCTTCTTTAGATTAGAATACCTTTTCATAAGGATCTTTTGGGCTTGTTTGTATTTATAACTACTATTATCTTTTATTTCCTTTAAAGTAGTGGCTAGCTACAAGATCAGGGGCTCTTTGTTCCATAGGTTGTTCGACGATGAAGATGATAAAAAAAAATCTAGCCTGGAAGAGGTCACAGTCAACGTGGACAAGAGGCACTGAAGGAGAGAAATACAGCAGAAGCACAGGGTGGTGAATTACCCCAGCCAAGATGCACGGTAGCTGCAAGAACAGGTCACTAGACTAATTTCTATACTGTGACCAGGCTCCCTTTCCCAAACGGCCTCTTCTGTTATTCCAATTCTTGTCATAGATAACATCCTCAGATGTTTTTTTAAAAAATGTTTAAGGGGTGAAACGTAGTGTTAAAAGTGTTAGCTGGTATTAGTATGTTCCTTCTGGAAGGAGATGCGGGACTGACTGATGGCTTTAGGTTCATGTATTAAACACATATAATGCCAACAGTTAAGAAGCCTATTTGGGAGGAAAGTGAATGAAGCAATTCTGGGGTTTTTGGCAGATAGGATTTTCTGGAAATGTCTTGGTGATCAGATTAAAACTTCTCCGTCTCCATGTTGACATGAAAAAAAGTGATGGATTTAGGAAGGGGCAGAGCTAGCATGACTGCCTCCAACAGATTATTTACATAGGAACATAAATGCCTTAATGAAAGCCTGCTTTTCAGAGGGATTTTTTTCACAATACCATTGTATCATGTAGCCCCTAAAGTGGAATTATGAAGTGTGACGTTTATTCAGATGAAGGCAGGCAGTCAGTCCATTTTAAGCAGACATGTCTTCCCTTGTGACTTCTAGGCAACCTTTAAATAATTTTATATCTTCCCTTCATGTTAAAGCTCATTATCTTTTCTAGAAATTCTTTAGAAGTCTTCTCATCCCAAGCACCAGGAGTCATTTCTCAAGACATCACTAGATTCCTTATTCCAGATCTTGCTCATAATTTTATAATATTGTATGTCTTGGTGAATAAGGAATTTGAGAACTACTTAACCTTGGTTCAGAAGAAGAAAAAAAAAATCACTGATAATTATTTTTGTGTCTACTTCTTGAAAAGAAAGGGAGAAGGATAATAGCTGCTACGTGAAGATTTTCTGCTTTCACTGCTGCCATTCTAGCCCTGTGGTTCCCGATTCAGCATCGACTCTGTCAGCTCTTTCTTTTCACATTTGTTAGTATTCCTGAAGCCTCTTTCTTTTTCTCTCATCTTTTTCTTTGCACTCCCTCCTCATACAATCTCCCTCCAACCAAGACATTGGACCAACTTCTCTGTCCTGCAATAAACAATGAGGCACTAAGTAAATCAGAGGATCACAGAATGGTTTGGGTTGGAAGGGACTTCAAAGATCATCTAGTTTCTACCCCCCTGCCATGGGCAGGAACACCCTCAACTAGATCAGGTTGCCCAAGCCCCATCCAACCTGGCCTTGAACACTTCCGCAGCCTCTCTGGGCAACTTGTTCCAACTCATCACCCTCACAGTGAAGAATTTCTTCCTACTATCCAATCTAAATCTACCCCCTTCCAATTTTAGACCATCCCGCCCCCATTGTATCACTATGTGCCCTTCTAAAAAGTCCCTCCCCAGCTTTCTTGTAGGGCCCCTTCAGTACTGGAAGGCTGCAATAAGACAAGGATGCTATGTGTATCTGGAAGCACTAACATTTCTTTCTTAGCATTAAGAGTCTTGTTAAGCAAGTCAAGTTGGTTTAGAGCTTGAGATGACTTTTCACTAAGAAAAAGTATGTCAGTTTTAGATGTAGCAAGTCATGGAATTATACTAGGTCAATGTTTATTCTGTTTACTGAACTACCAAACCAAAAAATTTGTCTATCCTCTTTTGACATCAGAGGCCAATAGCTTTTCTGTTTACACATGGGTGATGCTGGAAATTCTGGAAGAGTAAAGCATCCAGGCTCATTTAAGACATTTGTCACAGGATCTATGAAAGGCAAACATTTATCCAGCAATGTTAGTAACTGAGTAGGTGGAAGCTTTTATCAAATATGGACGAGAAGAATCACCTGTGCATAGGAGGTGTGGTTTTTAACTTCACAGTGATGTTATCAATGGTTAGCATCTGCAGACATGAGATATGTGAGGTATGAGGGACAGTTAAGAAGTGAAGGAGGTGGCTGTAAAGGGATTGCATGTTGTCATGTCTTTCTGAGGAGCAGTCTAGTTTCATAATCATTGACTAAATCCATTTAAGCCACTCTACATTTTTATCAGATGACTCAAGCTCATGGACAACTCACATACAGACTGAAGGAATGTGTATTGATGTACTGATGTTAAGCCTTATTAATGTTTTGGAATACTGTTTCTTACAAACTTTGTCACCCAGAAACAACTGCCTGGGCTAGGTCTCATCTTCTGCCTCTGACCAAAGGTGGCATTTAGGGCCACCTTGTGGACCAAGATTAAGTAATTAAGAACACTGTGAACTTCATGAAAGAAGTGCAAAGTTTTATCCAGTTGTAGGGCTATATCTGAGGACTAAGGTCCAGAAACAGGCTTGTAATGGAGAGGGAAAAGGAGTCGGAATGACCACAGAGGAAATCAACAAATAAGAAGATACAGTACCAGAGAGAATAAAGGTAGGTCCAGGCCCTCCCTTTGGAGTCATTCCACTTGACCAGGTGCAAGCATTATGTGCCATAACCATGCCACCAGAACGGGGCATCCAGCTTGATTAAACTCTGCCTCCTCTATGCCCATACTAACAAGTTAACAGCGTTTGCTCTAACAGCCGTGTAGGGAGCAGTACATGTGTTGGTGTGGATGTGTGAGGGTGTACAGACGTGCTTGCCTGCTATCTCAGAGCCAGAGGGGTTTTCATTAGATTCAAACAGCAACTGACTCTCCGGGGAAGCTCCTGCTCTTATTTGATAAGGGATGCTCTTTTATCACACATGAAACTGCATGCAGTGATCAGACAGGCAGTGTGCATAGCTGCCAACCAGAGGAAAGCTGTTTTTCTATAGCATATTATGGCAGTGCCTTGTTACGGCAGTGCCTTGTTACTGCAGTTGAAGATTAGTCCAAAAATGGCGAGTTACAGAAACCACAGAAGCTGGAACTTCTACTGATCCACAGAAAAAGTAAGCAATTAATATACTTGCTTAGCAAGTTGGGATATCATGTTATTTTTCAGAAGACGAAGACACTACAGTAAATCAGAGCAGAGAGGACATCTGAGGTACTGGGGCTTGCAAATCTAACAAAGTTGTCACTCGTCCTTTCAAAAAAAATTATTGATTTTCTGACATCACAACAATGAACAACACCCTTAAACCTAAACATCAATGGTCTACAGGGCAGCTCTCCAATAGAGAATAAATTGTATTTTCCTTCCATTGAGAAAAAAATATCTTTTTTACTTTCAAGGACAAAACTTTTTCGAGCTAATTAACTTTTTTAAGCTAATCTCTGAACTTCAAAGCACTCAGTCAGTCCTCAAAAATCCTATGAACATGAAAGCACATGGCTTGATGGCCTCCTTCAATACTGATCTAATAGGTCATTGTCCTGGTTTTGTCTAGGATAGAGTTTCACAAGGAGCCCAGGAAGGTGACCCAAAGTGACCAGGAGGGTATTTCATACCATGTGACGTCATGCTCACCATAAAAGGGGGCTGGCTGGGGATGAGCAGTTTGACATGGCTCAGGAATGATGGGACAGTCTGAGTGTGGGCTGAATGTCCAGTCAGTCGTTGTGCCAGTAAATTGCCTTGTGTAATCCCTGTTGTGTATATTCTGCTATAAGTACTATTGTTGTTACTTCCCTCTCCCTCTGCTGTCCCAGTGCACTGTCCTATTCTAACCCACAAATTTAACTTTTGTGTTCCCATGCTTCTGGGGGAGAGGTGAGCTAGCAGCTGCATGGTGCTCAGCTGCTGGCTGGGGCTAAACCATGACAGCCATCCAGGAGCATCTGGTATGCCGAAGTGTCAATAGTCTATCTTTTCTCTAGCAAGAAAATATATTATCTCTACAGCTTTGTTTTGATTGTGGGTTTTTTTTTTTTAGTAATATCTTCTCTATATTCGCAGCCATGTTCACATTTGAAGGAGTTATAGCTAACATGCCCCCAAAAATGGAATAGCAATAGATAGGTTAAGGTTGTTTATGCACTCCAGATTCAACATAATAAGATGTATTTTCTGAATGTTATCTGATGATGGCTAAGTCAAAATGACTACTGTAACTGTATCTGTAATATATTATAGTGTGTTATAGCATCTTGTGGTATCTGTTGTAGTTGTACCTATAGTATTTATCTATAGTATCTTCAGAATTGATTAAAGGATGTTTTTAATCTCTATTTTCTTCAACTTCTGAGATTTGTAACAGTTACTGTGGGTATTTCTCTTTCTTATTTTTTTGTTTACCCTTGACCAAAGAATTTTCTTACCTCCCCTTCATTGCTCCAGTGTAGCTCTTAGACATGATACAAACTTTTAAAATAAGATATTAAACCTTTTAATCTTTACCCCCTTTTTCTCCCTCTTCTAAATAATGTTTATTATTAATCATACTACCTTCCAGATGCTACCACATGCAGCTGAACACCAACATTAAAGTAAAACCAACAAAGTTAACCTCTCCACTCTCTCCCCACCTCTCCTCCCTCCAAACTAAGGAAGCAGTAGACAAGGCTTTTCTACTCAATGGTAATATCTGGATCACAGAGAAGTGTTTTAGTTCTTACTTTTAACAGTGAGGTACATGGACTTGCTGACGTCTGCTCCCACATCATTGCTGACCTTGCAGAGGTAGTATCCACTGTCTTCTTCCAACACATGTTTAATCAGCAAGGAGCCATTTGTGAGAAGCTGGATACGACCGTTCAATGCAATCGGCTGGAACTGAGGAACCCCAGCACCTAAAGCAGGAACCCCACAGAAATAAGATAAATAGGAAAGCATACCAGTTTGTGGTTTGTTTGTTTGCTTGCTTTAAGTAAGGCAGAAATGATATCATTCTGGGTTTAGAAGCTCAATTAAATTAGAATAAAATCACTTCTGACATCATCAGAACAAATGGAAGATTTTTTTTACCAAAACTGAATTAATTAAATGAAAAGAAGACCGACTTTTGGAGTGTAGCAGTAGTATGAACAGTAGCAGTAATTTAACCATGTTAAAGGTAAAGAGGCAAAAGGATCATGAAGCAGAAGTGCAAGAACCAGAAAAAGGGAGAGAGAAAATGAAGGAGATTTTCAGACCACTCATGGGTAAAAAGGCACATTTGTTGTACATTTAGAGGCTGATAAATTATTGACAATTACAGCTGAACAGTCATAAAAGTATGCATCCCTAATGCATAGATGAAATGAATTTCTTATGACTAAGAGGGATGTCTGTTGTAGTAAACATGGCATACTCAAGGGACCTCTAGGACCTTGTTTACAAAACTCTGGGTAATGTGGAAAACCACATTGGTGACTGTGTTGCTTGTTTCCTCCTACAGCTGACTGACTGATGACACATAAAGTCTCTATTCTGCCATGTTTGTAGCCCATATTTATTTGGGCAGTTAAAAAAAGAACCAAAACAAAGTAAGAAACAGAAAGCTCAGATTACTAATCAGGCCTGAGAGGCCATCTTTGGTGTTAATGTAAAACTGGAAGGTCCATAAAAAGACAGGAAGACAAGGAATTTCTCTATGAACTGTGGTTTTAAGAAAGAACCTTGGAAATAAAATCCTGGGTGATTTAGGGAATAGGAAACAGGATACCGCCATCCTGTCGGTGTGCCATACTGTGCAGAGACCCACCATAAGTTCAGGCTGCTGTAGCATTAGGGGCTATCTAAGTGTATGTTAAGGTATGGTCCTTATAACAAAGGGTGTTACAACTTTGGTAGCAGGAGATGGGATTTTTCAGGGAAATCTTAAGATAGTCTTTTTCAAAGGAACTCTCTTATACTACTTTCTGTACACGAAGTTAATATCTGTCAGCATTAATTACTATACGCAGTTGGCTGAGTCAGCCCAGGAGGAAATACGATGAATAAATACCGTGGGGAATGATTTAGTATAAAATAGCAAGCTTTAACAACCTATGAATACAACATCTAGAATATTAAAGAAGATCAGACATGAATACTAAAAATCCTTGTAGTCCTATAAGAGTTTGCTTTGGGAACCTACACTTACACTGAAGGTCTGGTGGCCAATACTGTGAGCTCAGAAACGTTAAAGGGATAATTTTTTCACAAAAATCACATGCGCTGTCACTGCTATCAGAGACAAAGTCCTTCCTGAGCAATGACAGCACAGCCACATAAATGAATCTGCCAGAGGACTATGTGCTCATGAATCATGGAATCAGTCTGGTTAAGGATGGAAGGGACCTGTGGAGGTCATGTGGTCCAACCCTTTTGCTCAAGTAGGGCCACCTAAATCTGGTTGCCCAGGACCATATCCAGACTTTTAAAAAATATATTGAAGGATGAGACTCCATAGCCTCTCTAGGCAACCTGTGCCAGTGGTCAGTCATCCTCACAGTAAAAAAACTGTTTCCTTTTACTCAGAGCTTTCTGCATTTCAGTGTGTGCCCATTGCCTCTTTAAATCCGAAGGACTTAGAACATCAGATTCTTGCTGATTATGGGTTGTCTGTAATGATCACTGGCATTATTCTTTAGAGACAGCAAGTCCATTTTCATTACTTGTCTATCCCAATGTACAAAACCCCCTCTTTTTCCATTTTTCACTGACACAAAAAGCCAATGACACCAACTTGCCTGCAAGTCTACAGAAACCCTTTCTACATTTTTTGTGGTACCTACAGATGAACTATGATCTGATTTGCTTTACTACTGCTGGCCTCACCTCAGTAATTCTTTGAGTATTTGCCACAAACCTTGCTCTCAAATCAATTATATAATGTATCTCCTTAAAGGAAGTTGCAGTACACACCCTATAGACCTGTACAGCATCTTAGTTAGACTACATATGGAAACTGCAGTTATCTGTTAGCAAAATATGTGCTTTCGTAAAAATATTGACCTTTTCACCTAGTTATTTTGTCCAAAAAGTGAAACACTAATTTGTTGCCTTTGCCTACATCACATATCTACTAAAAACTTCTCTGACTTAAAAACTTCAGAGCTTTTAATGGAAAACCTTAAGAACAGTCTTGATAGTAGAGTGTCACTAAAACCAACCACTGTCCCTTTCTCCTTTATTAAGATGAGCTATTTATCAATTTGCAGTTAATTGCAACTCAGCCAGCTTGACTTGGCCTCTTCCTTCAACATGTAAACACAACAAAACAGAATTACTTCTTTGTGACATATTCATAATTAAAAACCCATATACAATTGAGATTAAAGGCAATTGGAGCTCTGCAATCCTTTTGCCACAAAGTAGAATTTATCAATGAAAGTAATAACAGTCATTAATATGAACATTTATCTTCTCTCCTCCCCCCCCCCAGCTTTTCTTCAAATACAATTTAGACTTAGATCCTAAGGAAACCAGAAGTGACATGGAGCATTACATAAAGACTTTTCAACAGCACCTAATTTTGCTTTTTAAAGAGTTAGCTCATATGAATTGGACACAGAGCTTGGAGAGTTTGTTTTCTTGCTAAAGCCAATCAGAAGACAACTGGGCAGAAGACGCAATCTAGCAGGCAGCACATTTTAATTAAAAAGCAGTCAATTTCCTATGGTTACTGAGGGTCAAGTGGGGCCAGTTTTAATGTTCTGTTACATGAGAAGAAAATGTTAAAGCATTATGTAAAGCGCATACTGAATTACTGCTTATGCTAATGCTACCTGACCTTTCTTCTTTGCTGAAAAGATATGATTGGCCATGTTATCATGAATTTTGAAGGGGGGGGGGAAAATCAGCTAAGTGCTGCTGGTGAACCTTGTTCTGAGGTTGTTTCAATTAAAGCAGTATCTCTTTTCTCTCAGCTGTCCATTTCATCACTCGCTCACTAGGCCACAGCTAACAGAGGCACAGATTCTCCGAGGCACACCAGAAGTCCATCTAGCTCAGCTTTGTCTCTATGACAATGGCCAGTACTACATGCTTAGGGAAATTACATAAGAACAGTATAAACACGACTGATACTTCTGTTATTGCACACCCTGTCCCTCCGCCTCTGATAATATGGAGATTAAACCAGTACCTTACAGGTGAGTAAGCTGTTAATAAACCAGAATTAATCTGTCCCCAGTGAAAACTGGAGGAATCATTCCTACCTTTTGAGTACTTCCAGACAATGGTAGGAACAGGATAACCCTCTGCAGAGCAATTGAGAATTACAGCTTTTCCATAGATCCCGTCCTGGTCACTGGGCTGAACCACAAACCTAGGCGGCACTGTGGGAGGAAGCAAAAGGAACTGTGAGATTTTGTGTGGCTTTTCAGGTACCTAAAGACGGCAGACTAGTTAAGCAAGGAGGTATAATATTTCGTAGAGGAAAGCAAAAATTAAAACCAGTTTTTTGACAATCCAGTAAGATAGTAAAGTTGGGTTTACATGGTTATTTACTTTCTGTGCACAATCGCAGTGTATTTCTTGCCAGGTGCAACAAAAGCACTAGTCTTTAATAGGATACCAAAAATTAGTTACAAAAAATCCATAGGAGAGGTTATAAAATGGATAAATCTGTCATGGTCAGAAAAGAAATATTTTCTAGCAAAGGCACAAGTTTCACAGATGTCTAAAACCAACAAAAATCTTCTTTCTTCTTTATAACAGTGAAATAGTAAACTTTAGAAAAAGAATTAAATTATGTAGCACAAGAAATTTTTAAAGATAATGCTTTTAATAGCAACCGAATAACTTCGTATTAAAATGAGGTTGTTTGACCCATAACTTCTGATGGGAATTTTCCTTCCAAATAGCCATAGAAAGGTTAAACACTATTTTTTTTGCATTAAATTGAGGAGAATTCTTACTGGAATAGATATATGTGCATCAATATAGATGTATTATTAGCATAAAACCACCACAGTGAGTCTCACAGACATAGGAAAGTATGTATCTATCTAGACATAAATAAATCAAGAGCTGCTTATCTCAAGGAAATACTCTACATGTTCCAAATACAGACACTCCATGAAGAAAACAACTTCTAACAGTGCTAGACCTACGGTTTACCATGAAGGCTGGATAATAAATGTCAAAGTCTCAATAAAATCTGCAGATCTGACAAAATTTTGAAAGAAAAGCTGAAAACTATGAAGAATGCTGAATGACCCACAAAAGTTTCTGAATAATAAATTGATGACTCTAATAGAGTCAGTTAAGATCACAGTTTTTTGTTGACCTCATGTTCTTTGGTTCAGAACATGGAAAAGTAAATACCTCAGGAAAAAAAAAAAAATTTTGTATCCTTATCCCAGGTGTTATTTTTTTTGGTCATTTCTTACAGTGCTACAAAGAATATGTAGCAAGGCAAGTGAGCCCACAGCAGACTTTGTCCCTCTCAAATCAAGTGCAGCAACACACTCAGATCTAACGCAGTAAAGGAGAAATCTGATAGTTCCTTGCTTTCCTTGCCCCCCTGCAGTGTCTGCAGACCACAATGCACATGTAACCTCATGGATTCACAGCTCAGAAGGTCCTGTCAGTGCTGACTTTGTCTGAAAGTTGAGGGAGACAGAACAAAGGGCCCAAGCATGCCTGCTTAGTCTGAACCAAACCCCCATCAGACCCCACCACCTGCTTCTCCAGAAGTTAAGAAAGGCTGTAGCATGAGGAAATATAAGGTGGCACAGAAAGAGGTCATCAGAACAGTGCCTATTTGCTCTGGGACCTGAAGCAGCTCTTAATGGCCATGAATATAGTACAAATTATACTTCAGAAAAACCGTGTGGTGGAAGCACAGCAGAAGCACCAATACTCTACTGTATGACTTTGAAGTTTTTTCAGTATAAACTCTCTCATAGATTATAGAAATAGCACATCCCATTATAACAGAGAGTGCCAAATTTTTCTTAGGGAGAAACCTGGCCTGCTGGTGTTTCTATAAAGACTGCTGGAAGCTGAAAGTGTCTAGACATACTTTCTCCAGGTTTGGAGAACCGTCCTCACAACAGCTTGAGCCTTCCTCCCCTTGCTCTGTAATTCAGATTCATCTCCAACTTTCTCTTTCCAGGCTCATAGGTACAAAAGGAAAACAATTTTCTGGAGAGAAAACAATACCTTTAGCTGGACCACTTGTTCATTGAATCCTACAGCTATAATGCAAAGCTCTTTATCACCTAACTATGTACAAAGAAGCTCCACTACTGTTTGGAACATGACTAGAAGAAATGGAAGGAACTAACAGTGATAGAGGTAAGAGACACCTTTGTACTGGGACATGTATTTACTGCTGTCAAACATTTCAGCTTTCCAAAATATATATCATATGTTAATTCATGACAGGTAAGCATCAAACACGAAATCCTGGCAAAGAATCTTTGGGCAATCACCCACCCATCAGAGAAGACATTTGCTCTTTTCTGTGCTCATTTTGTCACCAAACACAAAAGGAGTCCCAAGTACATATTGTTCAAAACAGGTGAAAAGTACAATTAGTTGCACAACTGTTGGGGAATGGTGCTGCTAAAGCGTGTCCTTCCGCCGTCTCGTTTTACACAACTATGTTTGCATGGTGGTATCAGCTTGTTTCACTTTGTAACTGTAAGTACATTTGTATTTACAGCTTCTGAAAAGTCAGTTATAAGCTGGTTATCCATAAAGAGGGCAGATGCACCAAAAACCCACCACCACCACCAAAATATTCTCAGTGAATGATTACAAATGATGCAATGCAGTGACTGATAATTATTGGCTTTCTTTACCACTGAAAACTGTGAAGAGTGTAATGTCTGTTAAAATCTCCCTTGCAATAAAAAACTTTTGTAAGTCCTTTGTTTTATTTGCCTTCTCTTTGGAAACCATTTTCTTTATATTCTTCATTTGCTATGAATGACACCAGCAAAAAGTGCTAAATTTTCAGGAAGTAATTTATTATATTAAATGGGTAGGCATATGTGGAAAGCTTTGGAAAGTTAAATAAGATCGCCTGGGATGGAATAAAGGCAATCAGCCTTTAAAATACTATTTGCATTGAAGTAATCTTTTAAAATACATTTTTTATCTAATACCCTTGGGCATATATAGAGAAAAATGGATGGATGTCAAGTGTAAATGTTGTTTGAGCACTTCTGTGGAAATGCATCCTTCCACATCTTTAATGAACTCATGTAGATATTCTTGATGGGTTGTGCCTTTAACGCTGACAAGTGCTGAAGAGGGCTTTTTATCATATTGATTTCACTGTATTTTGGTTACATATGAGACATAAGTTTTTGCTCTGAGAGTCTCGATAGTCTCATTTTTAATCATTACTTTCAATACAGAATGATAACAGAATGGTAACTGTGGAAATTAAATTTTGCCATATAAGTTCAAGAAACAGGTATATGATTAGCAATAATGGTTTTCCTGCAGTGCTCCATAAACAAAGCATGGTTCAACCTTACTTGGCAAAAAAACTCTGCCCACATCCAGTGATAGAAACAATTTCTCTATTCAGTAAAGCTTTAGCAGTCCTTTAGGACTGCTTATAAAATACCAACTGCTAGTCTGATTTTGAAGACATGAACCCTTGACACTAAGACTGCCAATAGAAATCAGAAAAGTTGCTACAGCAAAACAGAATTACTCATTCAATGACCTTTCAATTGTTTCGGTATTGCTGTCTAGGTTAAACCACAGGAATTTCTTTTTATAGAAATGATTAAAAAGTAAAGAGAGGAGACTTTTATTCTTCTGATACTTTGCTTCTCAATTTTATTTCAAATTAATAACTTGTTCAGTGCTATACACTACCATATTTGGGAAGACAATGCAATTAACTACTTGATCTAGATTTTGATACTTTGCTTTAGATTATAAAGCTATATTAATTTTTTTCATTATCTTTCAGCAGTTCATTAGCCCTTAAAGAAAACTTGCTTAGTAAGAATTCAACAAAGTTAATTTGGCAATACGCATAAGTAGAGTTAATGCAGAAAAGGAAGCAATTAGCTCTACTGCTCTCTCTTTAGTTGTAAAGGTGTGGACCTCCTCTGCCCCTTTAGAAGTGGAACTCTGAAATGGCTCCCGAATATGTCTGAACAGTTCCACTTTTATTATCACCTTTGTTTCATCTGCATGGTGCCTTGAGCCCCTAAAGGAGGACATTTAAAATAACTTGAACAGTGAGTTTCTGTTAGGCTCTCTCATTTAATGCAGCTGACAGATCTGTGACAATAAATGAGCTGTTGAATTGTTTAGCGTACAAGCAACAAGTAGATGTGTAAACTATTTAATGGCTGAACTGGAAGAACCTAAAAAGGTGTCAGTGTTATGACTCACAGTCTCAGGTTCTCACAAAGGGGAAAGCAAAGGATGAGAAAAATCAGAATAATGTGTTGAAAATAGCATGAATTACATAGTACCATTTTAAGGGAAGAAAAATGCTTTTATGATCTCCTTGTGTGAAATAATCCCAGTAAAATCATAACATATGAGCTGGTACCATAAGAAAACATTTCTTAGCAGTGTCATAGCTGCTCACAATGATGGACTTTACAAGCTACTAACCAAACAAAATCTATGAGGTCCAGCTAAGATTCTTTGATTTAATTTTGTTTTATATAAAATCAAGGATCCTTTCTGACTGTGATTATGCCGGGGACCAAATGCAAAACTCAAACATTCCATCCTAGACTCCAAATATATGGAAGTCCTTCTGCCTCCCAAGTACAGTGATGAGTACATTGCACTGGAGAGCCATTCTGAAGGCTCCCAACATGAACTCCTCCTGTGGGCTACTGCAGAGAGTTAAGAAATAATCTATGACATTGGCCCAGAATAAAATGTTTCATTTTTACATGGAATATTTGTACTTTACATTTAGATCATACTGTCAAAATGATGGAAGAAATTTAATCAGCCAAAGCAACCATTGATGTATTAACGAATGAGATCATTAAACACTGTCCTTTAGCAAAGATGAACAGTTATTAAATTTGGTCATTGGACGTAAGGGGTCGATTTAGCTGGTTTAGTGAAACCATTTGCTATGCAGTTCAAGAAAAAAGATGTACTTTTTCAAAATTAGACAGTGCCTAGTGGTTTGTGTAGATCAGGTTTGTCTAATGAGGACATTAGATAGGAAGTGAATCATTCACTCTTTGAAATCCACGGTGTAAACACCAGCAAAGAAAGTAAATGAATTTTGACACCAGCTGCAACCATAAATCTCCTCCCCCTGCTTTTCTACTTCTGCTGCATGACACCAGCGCCACCACCAAACATCAGAAAGCAGACTGATACCCACTTCCTATCTGGAAGATTCAAAGCTCAGGGCCTCCTCATTGGGTACTTAACTGTCTAGTCATATTTGACATTCCTGGCAAGAACAAAATGAAAACACACTTACATTTAATGCATGCTGTGCACAAGGGCTGCCTGGAGGCCTGGAAGGCCCCAAAGGCCTTCCTCCCAAGGGTGTTGCACCAAGGGGTGGTAGGTGGGGCTGCAGTGGGTGGGGCCGCAGTGGGTGGAGTTGCAGTGGGCAGGCCTCCATGGGTGAAACTGAGGTGGGCATGGCCTCTACGGGTGGGGCTGTGGTGGGTGGAGCTTCGAACCATACATCACTTCCACCTCACAGTGCTGTCACCCAGCAACACAGCAGTTGCCATGTCCCTGGGCAGTATAAAAGGCAGCAGCTTGCCCTAGCCTGCAGACAGAGCTGCTGCTGGGGCAGCTTGAAGAAGACAGCTCAGAGGATGTCCTCAGGAGCTACTGCTGGAATCCCTCAGGGACGAAGGCCTGGATGAGGCTACTGGAGGGGCTGTACTGCAAGGGATTCTGCAGCCAGGCTACGCTGGAATCTTATCTGATGGATATAAATCCTGCTTCAGCCTTGGGGAACAGGCAGAAGCTCTTCATGGCATGGGAATCACCACCTATCCCTGGAGGTACCTGAGGCTCTCATGCCTATTCTGCTGGAAAGCCATGGCCAGATCAAGGGAATGACTTCTGGAGGAGCACTGTGGAGCTCACCATCCTCGCCTGCCATGGAGCCAGGGGCAGC
>VZTU01009959.1:3199-24316 GCA_013400835.1 Zapornia atra
AAAATCACAACTGTAGATTTTAGAAAGACAACTGTAGATTTTAGAATCCAGGGAGACGTACATGTGCAGTTTAAGGTACATGAGTATTAGTATTCTGTGGATTGAATAAGTTTTTGCTTTATAAAACGATGACCCTCAAGTTTTTCCCTGAATGCTATTTAAGAATCTTAATAATAAATGCATATTGAGAACAAGCAGTATCTTCTTTAATTGTTTTCTTCCAGTTCTGCCTGAATACTCGCAATCCCAAACAGACACATAACTTCAGGCAGAGAGGAAGGAAATAATTTATAGGGCTCTGAATTCTATATGCCGTCGATTATGTAGTCTCTATGAAGCCTTAAAATAGAATAGACACTGAATTTTAAAAGTATGTACATTGAATACTTCTTCTGATATATGAGTTATAAAGTTTTGCGACAGTTTTGGAAGTGCTGTAAAATTAAAATGTCAATAAGCTATTGTGTCATATATATGGAAATTTTAAAAAAAGTAAATTCAGAAAACATACTAGAAAAGGGTAGAAATAAAGTTTTAAAGAAAGGAGAAGAGATAAGTCTGGATCCACAGGCTGTATTTCTCAAGGTAAGAACTGAAGAAAGTTCTGGGGACAGAGAACTGAAAGTAGAAAAAATATTAGTCTTTTGAAATGCAGAAATGGTGAGAGAATCAGAGAAATGAGGCTCTGACCTCTTACTCAAAAGCTAGCTAGGATAAGAAAATCCATGTTGCACAGTAATATCTACAAAGGTAAAACTTTTTTTTCTTTTTAGTAACAGTGTTTCTAATTCTATGATCAAGAACTTAAATCTTGGGTTTGTGGTTTTACCAGCACTGCTGCCATTTTCATCTTATTGTGTAATTCAAAACAACTCAGATAAACCTGGGAGAGAAAATAGACCAATCAATAAATTCAGAGAAGTTAATGTGGAAGATCAGTTCAGGTGTCAGCAACACCACACAAGATCCAAAAGACTGGAATGGGTTCCCTGTTAAACCGCCAGACAGAAGCTGGAGAGTAGGAAGAGCCAGGTGGAAAGTTAGAAGTTTCCACTGGCAGATGTGGTTTGGTGATTAATAAGTGTTTGAACCGTTACTGTGCATTATTCAGACCACCACGTGGTCTTTCTCTATTACACAGACCACAAATTCAGGTTAAAATATGTACTGTCACAACACTACATGGCTGCAGTGATCTATCAAATACCTGTGATAGGCTTTCTGTGCAGTAGTGACTTCCAGCGTATCCTTTATACCAGACTGGGGAAAGCAATATTTCAATGTACAGTGGCATACCCACCAACCACAAGCACAGTTTATTAGAATTTATTTTTAGATTTTCAGTATTTCATGGACAGAACTGCATAGATGAGCAGGCAATTGCAGTCTAATTTTGTGTACAATTACCACAATTAAGTATGAAAATCAGATAATTGCACATAAAATGGCCAATTATGGTAATTTGTGCCTACAGTTACTGTAGGCACATATCCAATCGAAATACTTACACAAAGGAATTAGATGTATAACTATCCACATTCTATGAGGTAAATAGCAAAACACAGGTCTACTGTGCAATTGTGAAACAGTTACATCTACCTATCCAATATTGAATTTTTCCCAGCATTTCTGGATAATATATGAAGTATCTGGGATCTTGTGCCAATAGTCTAATGTTGTAGTTTAAAAGTATTCCGATTAAATTTTCAGAGAGACATCAACATTAAATTGCCTATGGTCTTTTTTTCTCAAAATGTGGTGATTGGCCAAAATTTCAGCTACAGATATAGACACAGAGACCAACCAGTCCAAATCACTGCTGCTGCACAGCAAACTGGAATTTGTTCACTCTAAACAAAGAATATCCAGCTGAATTTTTTTAATGCAAGGGCATATTTGCAGAAAAGTATATTTTATAGCAGCATGGTGCATAAAAGCATCTGTAAATCTGAACAAAATGCTATTATTTTCAAATGAACATCATTGAACAATTTTGTATGGTTTCTTTGCATTTGCCAAATTAAAGTTACATTTCATTTAATGACAAATCAAAGTGATTCAAAATGAGAAATGACTATGTATCACTGAAATAAAGTAGAAGAGTCCAACCTGGAAAAACATGATAATTAAATTACCTCAACATATGCACACAGAACAGGCATTGCATATGTTGTGTTATCAGAGCTGAGAGGTACTACCTAATTAAAACTTAATAATACAACATCCTTCCCTCTTTAAAATGTAAATTAATCAACTCAATTCAGACATAAAAGATAGAATGATTTCTAACTTTTAAAGAGAGAATTACAACTTGTTTAACTGCCCTCTAAATTTATCCACTTTGACAATTTAGTACCACACACATAAAATAAATCACCTTGGAAGCATGAGATTTTGCTGAGGAGAGAGGATAGAGTTTTTAAGTAGGTTTTGACCGAGTCTGCCACCTTTAAATTTAGGAAAGGAGGGAATGCCTACCAGAGAAACACAGTTGACTGAGCATTCCCAGAGAAACACCTAAGATGGAGAAAGCTGTGACAGTGGATTTCTTGGACTGGAAGAAACATTAACTTCCTACCCCTCATAGACAGATGGATATGAATGTCTCAGTTGCTGTAAAGAGCTTCCTCTTTAAGCCACTTGTTTGTAGAAGACATAAGGTAAGTATGAAAAAAAAAACCCCAAGAAATAACATGATGATATTTTAAGAGTTTATATTATGTGATTTCCTTGGTCCCAAAAATGCTGTTACTTCTGACTCTTCACACACAAAGATAACCCAGGTGTAACTACATTGATTTTAAGGTCATGTTTGTCCTTCTATCTCTAAAATAGCTTATTATTTTTTAAAAATATTTGAAAGACATGAAAAATTATTCTTTTATAAATTAATAATTATGTAGTATTATTGCCTACGTTGTAAACAGTTGTTTCTGGAGTACAGACAGTGTATGAGCTAACACTCATTGCCATGACCAGCAACAAGTTGTTATGAACATACAAATGTCTGCATGCAAGTTAACACTGAGTGATTAGATCTCCAAATCTGATACCCAAGGGCTAAATAATCCATCTAGTGCTGAAAAAACAGACTAGAATGCTTTTTGAAATTTCATATACTTCATCACGTGTTAGAAACTACAAGATAGATCCTAAGACTGAGTCCAGAAAAGTAAAGATGTAGAAATCAGAACTAAGACAGACATACAAAATGTAAGAAAAAGTGAAAATTAGGCCAATATTATGCAAAAATACTACAAACCAGAAGTCACTGTCATAATCAATACTATTTAGTAGTTATTCAAATGTAGTTATTAATCTAGCCCAGTAGACCTCTTTCAGAAATGAGGAAGGCATCTTATGATTTGGCTTTTAAACTTTGTAATTTTTTTTTTCATTGTTACATTGCTCTCTTCATAGGCATGGTCCTGACATTTTCTAGCCTTCTTCTGAATCTGTTCTCTTCCATGTATAGCTAGAAATCAGACTTCTGTTGCTGCAAACTGAATTGTGCCTTCAGAGCATTGCATATGGTCAGTACTACAGGGTGTACTACAACATTTAGCTACTGAGAGTGCATGACACTGCAAAACCTCAATCATCTCCTAAGGTCTATTCATTAGCAGACAGATTAGCAAACATGTTATAGACACAGTCATTGCAATTTGGCAGTCTGATAGTGAGGAAGTACAGGAAACATCAAGAGAATGAATGGCTCTCATAAATATTATATAGGTCCTTAAAGCCACTATTAAACAGTGGGTATATTTAGGACATGTACTACGTAGTTGTGTAGTTTGAAGCTCCTAAAGTTCATCCAAGTACTGTACAAGCAATAATGACTATCAAGTAGTGATTTTACAGATCTTTCCAAAGAATGCTCAACTATTGTCTAAGCATTTTTATGATGAACGTGAAAAGGGAGACTTCCTAAATCACTGAGCCATTTCTTTGTCACATAATCCCAATGTCATAGAATTATAGAATCATTCAGATTGGAAAAGACTCTTAAAATCAACAAGTTCAGCTTTTAACCTTGCACCACCAAGTCTAACCATTAAGCCATATCTGTAAGTGCCACATCTTCTAAATACTTCCACACAAACACTTTTGCTGGGCGGCCTGTTCCAGTGCTTGTCAACCCTTTCTGTGAAGTGATTTTTCCGAACATCCAATCTAAACTTTCCCTGGCATAACTTGAGGTCATTTCCTCTTGTCCTATTCCTTGTTACTTGAGAAGAGAGACCAACACCCATCTCACTACAACCTCCTTTCACAAGGTATCCCCTCTGCCTCCCTGTCTCCAGGCTAAACAACCCCAGTTCTCTTATCTGCTCCTTATAAGACTTGTACTCTAGACCCTTCACCAGCTTCACTGCTCTTCTCTAGACATGCTCCAGCACTTCAACATCTGTCCTGTAGTTAGTGGCCCAAAACTGAACATAATACTTGAGGTGCAGCCTCACTGGTGCAGAGTACAGGAAACGATCACTTCCCTAGTCCTGCTGGCCACACTGTGTCTGATAGAAGCCAGGATGCTGTTGGCCTTCTTGGCCATCTGGGCACACTGCCGCTCATACTCAGCTGCCTGTCCACCAATATAACCCAGTTCATTTCCTCCAGGCAGCTTTCCAGCCACTCTGTAGCACTGCATAAGGTAGATGTGACACAAGTGCAGGACCAAGCCCTCAGCCCTGTTGAACTTCAATATTGGTGGCCTTGGCCCATCAATACAGCCTGTCCATATCCCTTCCCACCCTTAAGCAGATTAACACTCCCACCCAACTTGGTGTCACCTGTAAACATACTGAGGGTGCACTCAATCCCCTCTTCCGCATCACTGATAAAGATATTGAAGAGAACTGTCCCTAGCACTGAGCCCTGGGGAACACCACTTGTGATCACCCCCCATCTGGATTTAACTCCATTGACCACAACTCTTCAGGCCCAGCATTCCAGAAAGTTTTTACCCAGCAGAGTCCACTCCATGAGTAGACAGTTTCTCCATGAGGAAGCTGTGGGAAATGGTGTCAAAGGTTTTATTAAAGTCCAGGCAAACAACAGTCACAGCCTTTCCCTCATTTACTAAGTGGGTCACCCTGTCATAGATTGAGATCAGGTTAGTCAAGCTTTCATGAACCCATGCTGACTGGGCCTGATCACCTGGTTGTCCTGTACTTGTCAAGTGATAGCAGTGAAGTTTATTTGATCCATAAAATTTGCCAGTACTGCAGTCAGACCAACAGGCCTGTAGTTCTGGCACATCTTGTGGATAGGCATCACATTGGTTGACCTCCAGTCAACTGGGATCTCCCCAGTCAGCCAGGACTTCTGACAAATGACAGAAATGGCTTGATGAGCACTTCTTCCAGCTCCCTCAGTACCCTTGGGTGAATCCCATCCAACCCTATAGACTTGTGAATATCTAAGCAGTGTAGCAGGTCACTATTTCCTCTTGGATTATGGGGAATTCATTTTGCTCCTCTCCCCTCTCTTCCAGCTCAGGGGACTGGGTACCCTGGGGACAACTGCTCTTGCTACTAAAGACTGAGGCAAAGAAGGCATTAAGTACCTCAGCCTTTTCCACATCCTTTGTCACTGTGTTTCTTCCTGCATCCAATAAAGGATGGAGATTCTCCTTAGCCCTCCTTTTGTTGCTGATGGATTTACAGAAATATCTTTTATTGTTTTTATGGCAGTAATCAGATTAAGATATACTTGGGCTTTGACACTTCTAATTTTATGCCTGCATAACCTCACATCATTTTTGTAGTCCCCCTGAATTGCCTGCCCGTTCTTCCAAAGGCCGTAAACTTCTTTTTCACCTGAGTTCCAACCAAAGCTCTCTGTTCAGCCAGGCTGGTCCTCTTCCATACCAGCTCATCTTTTGGCTCATGGGAACACCCTGCTCCTGCACCTTTAAGATTTCCTTCTTGAACAATGTCCAGCCTTCCTGGAACCCTTTGCCCTTCAGTACTGACTCCCAAGGGACTCTGTCAACCAGACTCCTAAACAGACCAAGGTGTGATCTCCAGAAATCCCAGGCAGCAGTGCCACTGAACCCCCTCCTTACTTCCTCAAGAATCAAAACCTCTGTAATTTCATGATAGCTATGTCTAAGATGACCTCCAGCCTTCATATCACCCACAAGTCCTTCTCTGTTCACAAACAACAGATCCAGTGAGGTGCCTTCCCTAGTTGGTTCACTCACCAACTGCGTCAGGAAGTTGTCCACACACTCCAGGAACCTCCTGGACTGTCTCCTCTCTGTTGTGCTGTATTTCCAGCAGACGTCTTGTAAGGTGAAGTCCCAGTGAGAACAAGAGCTAGCAATTGTGAGACTTCTCCCAGCTGCTTACAGCACTTACAGTAACTCCCAGGACGTACAATCACTGTGTTTAATTTCAATGGGAATTAAAATGCTTTCCTGGATCTCTAGGACAAAGGCTGAACAATGTTACAACAGAAACTCTAAACACAGCCAAGAATGAGGGGAGCTCTTAAGAACAACATTGTGACTTTATTGCCCATTCTCTTTGAGGAAGGTGCACAGTTTTTACATGGTGCACAGTTTTTTACATTTTATATGGAAAAATATCTAATGACATCCTTCTTATTATCACACATCAGCAATTAGCCTGTCTAATTTGAAAGTCATGAAAGAAAGAAAAAAGTCCATGACTACTTTATAAAGTACTCTTAAACACAAAACCAAGCATTAGAATTTAGGTATCCCTAATATTCCAGATATAGTTTCAAAACTGAATTAAAAATCAAAGCATTTAGATAAAACTAGATGTGTTCTTACACGTTCTGCTACCACTGTAATTATACACAGACAAAAACTTATAACTTTGCTTCCATTCAAAAATTTGGAAGTCTGAGAGTTGATACCTATCACACACTTAAAAGAAGCTGTATATTGGATCACTGGATATGTTTCTCTAACTATATTCAGACCAATTCCCTCCCTGTCGTCAGGGATACAGATAGTGGGATTGAGTACACCCTCAGCAAGTAGATGGATGACACCAGCTTAGTGGTCCATCTGATTCACTAGAGGGAAGGGATGCCATCCAGAAGTACTTTGACAGGCTTGAGAAGCAGGCCCATGTGAACCTCATGCATTCAACAAGGCCAAGTGCAAAATCCTGCATCTGGGTCAAGGCAATCCCCATTATCAATACAGAGTTAGTAATGAAATGATTTGGAGCAGCTCTATAGAGAAGGACTTGGGGATGCTCACTGATGAAAAGTTGGATACAAGTTGGCAATGCGTGCTTGCAGCCCAGAAAATCAATCCTATCCTGGGGCTGCACCAAAGAAGGCATGACCAGCAGGGTGAGAAAGGTGATTCTGCCTCTTTTCTTTGCTCTGGTGAGACCCCACCTGGAGTACTGCATCCAGTTCTAGGGTCTCCAGTACAAGAAAGACATGCAGCTGTTAGGGTGGGTCCAGAGAAGGTCCAAGAAAATGATGAGGGAGAGGCCAGGACACCTCTCCTGAGAAGAATGGGAAAGTCTGAAGGTCCCTTCTGACAAAAACTATTCTATGAATACGTTCTAATGAATATGTTTACCATATAAGAACAATATAATAACAAATAAATATGCCACTGTCCCATTACACAGTGAATACTTGGATTTAGATAGTAATATTTTTTTCAGAGAGACAATCTGAATCAAAGAGATGATTGAACTTGGTGATCTTAAAGATTTTTTCCAACCTTAAAGATTCTATAATTTGTGTAACAGTTATTGGGAAAAAATCTGCTGCAAATTTCCCAGTGTGAATCAATATCAAACTTACTGAATTCCCATTGAACTTCACCTTTACTTTACAAAATTAAAAAGTAATTCTGTAATTTGGTTCACTACTTTGAATGAATGCTTTCTTCAAATTTATTGCTGCAATTGGCTCAAATAAAAAAGATTGTCTCTGCACATTTTTTTTTTCTTCCTTAAAAATGTATAGTAAGAGTCCCAGGAGAAATTCAGAATTTCATCTATATTCTCTAATTTAAGAGGAGAGGGTGAACATCAAATCCAGAACATGAAAATAATTATTTTTGCAGGCTACTTTGGTACTGAATTGTAACTCTGGAAGTCCCTGAGATGTCATTGAGAGCAGAATATAATGTCTGTGCTTCATTTTGATGATTTAGGGAAGACAGTAAATATGTTAGATGTATTTAAATATTATGAACACATCCTGAACTTTTTTCCTTCATATTTCAGAAGAAGTGTAAAACAGCACTAAGAATATGTGAGTGCTTTTAATTGCAATTAGAATTTGATGCACAGGAAAGATTCTAAAGTAAATTAAATGCATAAATGTAAGAAAAAAATGTGTGCATAAAGAAAAACAGGTCAAATCATAAAACAGAGAACAACATCACCAAGAAAGTTCACAAGTATTCACATTTTCTCTAGTAAATGCTTTAGCATTCATATTCTGTCAATATGGATATTCTGTCAATATGTATTCAAAATATATTTTAAACTTGATATTTATTCCTGATGTCCTTCACCTTTTTGCATGTGATTTCCTGCACTAATACCAAACAGTACTTATTAACCTATATGTGGCTGTTACTTATTAACAATGTTTTTCCTAGATTAGGATTTCTTACCAATTATGTAACTAATAAGTCCGATCTCACACTACCGTCATCCAATTTATAATTTACATATTTTCAAGTCTTCACCAACAAAGTTTAAACACTTAAATTTCACCATATTTTGCAATTTAAAACCTACACCATTCAAGTCAACTAAGACAGCTGTCAAAGAGTGACAGAATTATTCTTTCTTAATTGTTATGCTGCAACCATTTTCGGTGTGTAGAATTGCCAGTCTACATTCCACCACCCACATAAAATAATTGTCATTTAACTGTTCACCTCTTTACAGGTTTTTTTTTTTTTCATTTTATGTAATAGGAACAGTAGGGGGCATTCAGAGCTTTAGATGCTGTATATGGCTGGATATGATCCTATGATGCTAGTTAACTGCATTTTAAATGTGTGGAAAGCAATTGAATTAATTTACAGTGTGCCATATTAAATCCATTAACTTGTGTAATACACTTTTATGCATCATGAGATTCTCATTTCATTCTTTGTTGTGCTATTCATTACTTTCACTGAAATTTTTGGATGCATTTCTTTCACATAGAATTTTAATAAAATAGATGAAAAGCAAAGATGTATTAAATATATATATATTTAATAATGGACAAAAGTATTTTCTTAAACAGAAAGAATATACATCTTCATGTGATCAGGAAAAAAGTCTGGAGAGTATATTACTTGCCGTGGTGAAAAAGTGTCAGGAAAAATGTCTGTCTTTCTCCCAGCCCTTAGAAGGTAAAAGAAGGAAGAAAAATATCCTGGGATTTCTTATAGATTATAGCTTCAGTTCCACAGATCCAAGAGAAACTATGAGGAGCTACCTGTTGCTGTTTGCCTAGCAGCAAATAAGCAAAAGCCTCAGAAACCAACGGACTCGTAAGAGTGTACAATAGTTATTAGAGTGAGGATGCCACTTGGCTTTGTATCAACATAGCATTTCCCTCATTCCCTGATATATATATTATTCTACTGTGTAGAGTGCTAATTAGAACAGGGAAGTTCGTGCCAGAAAAATGGTCCACCTATTAAAATTGGCCACTGTCTAGAGTGTCCAACATTTCTTGTGAGGATTGCTCACTGTTTTCCATTCCTGGTTTTGGGTAAAACGCATAAACACCAGGACATCTAATTACAAGTTGTTTTTTGAGTCAGTGGGTTATAGAATTAGATGCATCCCTGCTTATTTGCTTCAGTGATCAAACCAGAGAGACTGGACAGCACATCTAATCAAGCTCAAGAATATTCTAGTAGTTTGGATGTATATGTGGGATTGGAAAGAAGCAAGTATGAATTACATATCTTTTTCTGGTCCTTCTGAAATTATCTTTTTCACTATCCCTCCCTCTGAAGTTCCTGCATAGCTTCCAGTTTTCTGTCAGTACAGTACAGTGAATTTCTTCAAGCAAACTGGTATCATGCAATCACAAAATTGCTTTTCATTTTGCTGCAGAAAGAAAACAAAAGTAAAAACCAAACCCCTTCTCCTTCACAAAAGGTAATCCTACAATTCAACTGGTTTCATTGTACATGCAACAGATGACAAGAATGAGAATCTTGGAGAAACTCCTAGTCTGCAACTCGAAGCACAGAACAACTCTCTTTTTTTGTATTTTTTCTTGGATGAGCCAAGGTATTACAGGATTTCCCAGAAGACTGTCACATAAGCATATTTTATTACTTTATTTTCCAGTATTTCCTGCACTAATACCTGATATTCATATCATAGTTATTGTATGGATTCCAATGGCTAAGTATATAACCTCAAATATCAAGTAGATTATTTAAAGAATGCCATATCACATTGGTTAAGTATTTGCAGTTTAGATCTAACATTTCTTATTTTCTCACAGTTTGCCTTCCAGCCACACTAATGCAGACACTGAGAGTCCAACTACTTTGTGAGACTGTAGTCTGTTAAATTTGTACATCTGAGGTGCTGTACTGTACCCTACCTGGAGGCCATCAGCTGCTCCACAAGGACATGGAAATTCTGAGCACCCTCTGTAATACCACAGGCCCAGGCAGATGTCTCAGTTACTGTGAGGCCTTTGACGGTACTGGATTTCTGTTTGGGCAAAGAAATCCTGCCTTACTTTTGCTCAGCTGAATAACCCTGTTGGTTCCTTTGATTACACAGATTAGACCTCTGTGGAATGAAATGGTGTGTCTATAGGCAATGTAGACAATGCAGACACTACAACTCAAGTCTGAATCCCACCTTTACATCCTTACTTATCACCCTGCTATATTCAATAGCTTCTGGTTACTACTCATATTTCACAGCCAACTTCCAGGCCTCAAACAGTTCATCTGACTATAGATGTGACAGATTTTAATTGCCTTCTATTTCTAAGTCCTAACCTTACAAATGGACCATATAAGAATATACAGAATGAAAACAGAAGGTGTGCCATATGTTTGACAACATAATGCAACATATTTATCCTGCCCTTACCCACTGTAATACTCTCATTGTTTTTTCCTAGTATTCATGCCTCCTTTCTGCTGCACATGCATACGTGCAGTCCATCTGGTTTGTCATTTATCTCTGCATATCAGTTCATTTACAGTATTCTCAGGATGTACAGAGAATGGTAATTTTATCTCAAAGGTTGTCAAGAATTTAGTATCTAATAAAGTTTGAAAGACACAGAGTTGATGAAATTTTACATCAATATACATGATGCATAGAGTATGTCTTCATATGATTTTTCAGAGACAAACAGAAGGTTTTTTTCACACTGTTTAAATCTAATATCCTTTAGGTCAGTGTCCATCCAGAAGGTAGACATCTGGTATGCTTTTATTGGAATATTTTATCAGTCTTGGAAAAGAAATTACTGAAAAAATGGAAAATAGTTTTTTTTAATTTTAAACTTTTCCAGACCTAAAGAATATTTGCTGATTTTTTTCTGATGATGTACAGAAATATCTTTTGTCACTTCACCTGTTCATTCACTCTGGAGTGTGATGGCCCATGATGGATGAGTATCTTCACAATGTCTACATCTCCTCTCCAAGCAGCCAAGTGAATAGGAAAATAGCCTTTATTGTCTGCCACATTAGTTGATGCTTCATACTGAAGTAATTTGAGAACTATATCTCTGAAAAAAAAGAGAAAAAAAATCTAAAAATTGGCAGGAAGCTTATTTCATTGTTTTTACATGAACATATATATAACCAAAATTCTTACCCTAAACAGAAACACCCCCCCCTATATTTCAAGTGAAGCTACTACAAAGATGAAGCCAATCATTTCTAAGAATGAAATATTAAAGCATAGCCAAAATGTTACCCATTGTAATGAGTAATTGAATGTTACTTCTTATGAATACCCATCAACAATTTTATCATCAGTTCTCTGAATCTGTTTCTTTCAAAAGGATCACCTGGCCATAGAATAATTTTTAGAATTTGTCAGTCAAGGCCATGTGCATGCTCCTCAAAACAAACCTTCCATACACTAAAGGCAGAGAAATACTCCTATCCCCATCGTTCCTGAGTTCTGGAGGCAGAATGTAGCTTTATGGATATGGTTCTTGCATTAAGGCTAAAAAAAATACAAGTAGGTTTTCTTCTTCTTTAGGGTGTCACCTCAGAGAGTTCTTTGGAAGGAAACCATTTCATGATGATCTACTTAGATATATACTATTTTCTATGGAATAACTGCTTCTATTTTCATTTTCCACACACAGTTTCCCCAGAGAAGTGAAGAAAAAATAAATTTTTGTTATTTGAATTATTATATTCCTTTCAGTATTTTCAGTGTGGCTTATCATACATTAAATGAAAGATTAGTATAAGCTAGTATATTGCATCCCTGATTTATAAGCAGTCTCCTGTACTTAACTTCAAAGGTTAAGCTTAAAAAGCAACTGTGTGGTATGATTGTTGGTTATCAAGTGTGTCAAAAAGTAAATCAATTCTGTCTTATCTCTCCATTTGTCTTCCCTTTGTTTGACACAGTAGGACTTATTAGTTATTAAATTAATTGCATCTGTGATCCAGTGTAGGCAGTTTTATGCACAGTTTTGCTGAAGATGAAAACAGTTTCTTACTGATTTTGCTCAAAAAATTGGGGGTGGGGAAGGAGCTTGATGCAGCCTATGTTATGACTATCATTTAAGACCCTGAGTACAAATTAAGACAGAAGGTAAATCCCAAGGCAACTGTTCTCCCAACCTTGATGGAACCTTATTTAATTGCCTATTGAGACAAAAATGTGGCAAGTAAGAGTGAATTTATCCAGGTCAAAAGAAACTCCCTATTGTCTCCAAAAGTAATCATAGAAGTACCGAAGTCATCACATCTAAGGTTTGAGGGAGACTGTAAGCTGGATTTTGCTTACTCCTGACAAGGTCAAATAACATGAAAACCACCAAGAAAGAGCAGCTGTACTACACAATGCTTTTTGCTACACCAAAAGCTCCAGAAAAGTGACTCCAGAAATTTTCTAGTACAAATACATTTTGAGGGACTTCTCATGGCATTATAATTGTTCTTGTAGTACAGACCAATGAAGGCTAGAGATACAGAGTAGTTTGAGAGGGATACAAATCAAAGGAAACATGAATTGAAATATGTGGGGGGAAACCAGGAAAAACCCCATGACAATGATGATACACAGCAACTGTTGGGAAGAGTCTGTTGCAAAATTCAGACTACGAAATAGAACCTAGGTCTCCTTCATTATTCAAGAACACCCTGACCCATCACACTTTTCTAGGGTGAGATTTTTTTAGTGCTCTGTCAGAACTTTTTCATTTTGTAGAAACAGATTTCAGAGAAGTCCTTAGCCCAGTAAGATTATTGGGCTAACTAAAATTACTTAGGGAGACTGAGATTCAAGTCCCTGCCCCAGATATAACTTAATTACTTATATAATGCAGAATTATTTTCCAAAAGGAAGGAGAACTATCCCAGAATAACCAAGGACGAGGGACTTCATCACATGCAATGATCAAGCAGGGACTTTCTAACACAGGTGCCCATCAAGTGTCCCAGCCACAGATTATTAGTTGGGTCATAGAGTCTTCTGTTCTTACTCTTCCTGAAGTCTCTCAAGTTCATCTTAATGAAATGTGTGGAAAATGAATACCCCCAATGTTTTCAAAGGACAAGAACTGCTAAGTGAGAAGGCTCTCATGTCAACAGACTATACCAAATATTGATTTTGATTATCAAGTTTCATATCTGAAAATTGAAGTGGGAAAATGGGAAACAGGAATGGAAAAAATAGCATGAGTGTAAAGCTATTTATTCAACATAAATAGCTTGAGTGTAAAGCTATTTATTTGTTATTTGTGGTGACTAACAAAATTACAGCCAGCAGGTGTCTGTTCAATTCTCTTGCTGACAGTGCTACCATTGTCTCTGGATTGGTATGATGGCTTGGATAGCAGGTCCCAAAACATCATGATTTATCACAAAATACTTCATGATGTATTTCAGTTTACTATAACAAGCAATAAATGCGATGTCAGTAACTGCTACTTACCCTGCTGTGAGGGCAAGGGGTCATAGCAGCCAGAGGCAATTACAACCTTTTTAAAAGCTGCAGTTATAACAATAGCTGTACATAAGTCCACAGTTTGAAGTTCTCTCTGACTTCAGCAGAAGTTTGGCCAAAACTGTGTTTGAGAATGCTATTTGGCTTTTGTGTGTTTGGGGATTTTACAGTTTATTTTGCTAGGATTTACCTGAAGTCTGTGATAGATTCAGTGTTTATACAGCAATATTTTTACTTTGCTGGGTAACTGTTGGTTTATTGTCAGTATTAAACATACTAAAACCAGTTTTCATCTATTTTAAACCAGGAGTCTTTGCAAGCTAAGGCTTGAGCCAAAAATGTGCAGTGGCACAAGAAACAATCCATAAACTATAAACAAGAGAAATGTGATTTTCTCCCTTTTTTAAAAAGGGTGAGTTTAATAGACTATATTAAGGACTTAGACCTAATTCCATGGAGGTAAAATATATTAAAGGGTTATTCTGAACCTGGCTACAGAACTGAAATCTTGGAAAATGCATAATATCTAGTTTAACAGTATTTTAATTTCATTTATTTATTCAGAAACAGAATATCCTATGTTCACCAAAAGATTCATCTGGTCTAAAGGAAATACACAGGTTTCTAGAATAAAATTAAAGACATGTCCTAAAGTTTTTATTTTTCCAAGAAAGAATGCAAAAATTGCAAAATGAGTAAATTAAACATGTAATTATTATGAATTCATATGTTATATTAAGGACAGCCCAAAATTGCATTAAAGTTAGTGCAACTCACTCTCAGTTTCATTTGGGTTTTGATCAGTTCCTTACTTCCCACCGAGGAATAATCCAAATCCTTAAGTATAAATCTTCCTTGTTGAAAATCCAGACAGTGTTAACAGGGTCAGTTTACAAACAAGATAGCTGTACTGCATCAAGAGGGGCAGCTCTTACTTTGGTTACAGTGGGGTTCATCCCACTAGAACTTCATAGACCTCATTAAAACCTTTCTCTCTTGTTCTTTCTTAGTAAGAACATGCAGTTGGCAGCTGTACAATGGAGGTAATCATGTAGCAAGGGGCAACATGCAATAACAGAGGTAAAGCAGAACAAATTGCAAGGTGCAATAGTGAGCTCCCAGTTTTTCACAGACTGGACAGTGCCTTGAAGAGTTCACCTCCACTGGTGTGGCTGTGCAGTACCCCTCACTGGGAGTTTTCCAGGCTTTCCCCAAGCGTGTTGAGACATGCATGTGGTAACTTCGATGCCAGCAGGGAAGGAAAAACATTTTTCTGCTTTCAGGTATATAAATAGTAAATATTCTTATCACGCTACTTTTACTTTGATAATCATTAATCTATACTGTTCTTATGTTCCAGAGTATTGTTTCCTTAAAGTTTCAGCACAGTATTTTCTGTGATTATTTCCCACCAGCTGAAAAGCACTGGAGTCACCACTAGCAATAACAACAAATTTATTAAAAATCAAGCCAGACTTTGGAAGAATTGGTAGAGAATCAACAACTTCTAAATAGCATTCCCATTTTTACATGCTGATATCAACGACAGTGTCAAAAATTCTCACATTAATATACCCCCTGGGAAATAAGATTATTTTAGTAAAACAGGTCCTGTCAACTCTCAGTGAAAATCTCAGTGCTGTGTTACATGTTTTTGAGTTACACAGTTAAATATCCAGCCACATAAAAGCAAACCATGAGGCACTTACTTGTGTCCATTTAAAGCCGCGTGGTGTAAAGCAGTATAACCTGAACTGTCTGTGCAGTTTATATTTGGTCCTCGCCAGATGCTGCAAATAAAGCACAATGGTAAAGTTGGGGGGTGTTTTTTGGCTTGGCAAGAACAGAAATGTCAGAAATGTGATGTATCAATAATCTAAAGATCACAGCAAGTAGTGAGATTAAACTTTAAGAGACAAATCGTCTTGAAAAGAACTTAAAATGTCATGTTGATACCAATATCATTTATTTATAAAAATAATTTTACACATTCATCTTTATAGCAGTCATGAACCTTATGTAGGGCAGACTCAAAGACTAATAACCATTCTGTCATTCCAATTAGATCTGTTCTCCCAGTACTACTGTGGTAATTACAGAGTTTATAATCTGATTTTGCACTACTTTTTTCACAAGTATCGGTATTGACTTAAGTCAGTTTGTTGAGATTCATACAAACGTGAGATTAGTGAGATCCAATTCATGTCCTTTAAAGAGACAGCAAATTTAGTCTTTTAACTTGGCCCAATATTTTTGCTACTATTTTAATTAATTATATATTTAAATTAATAACATATATAAACCACTTTTTTTTTTTAATTATGGGGTTTTGGTGGGTTTTGTTATGTTTCTGTATTTTACAGCACTTTTTTCACAGTCAGCTTCATTGTATGTCCCAAGTATCAAGTTTCACGGTCTATTATGGACTGTTCACAAAGCAGGAAAGGAGATTTTTTTTGTTTCAAAGTAGAAAAATGTGACTGATGATCTACCAAAAAACCTCAAAACACCAAAGCCTGTAAATTGGATACCAGGGGCATACCAAGTACCTGCAGTGTTTTTGTTAACTGGCTTCATTTGAAGCTGACTATATCCTTTGTGAATGCATTTTCTACCTATTTCTTTTATTAGTATTATTATTCTGTAACACAGTTTTCAATCATTAGTATTCCAGATTCTAGGAAACAAGATCCCGAGTCCTGAATTACAGCCTAGTTTTTTCAGGTTCTAATACAGCATTGAACAGTCATTGGCAATTAATATTTTCCCTTCAGTTCATACCTTAGAATCAAGTGTTGCAGTTTAAAGAAAATAATTGGAAGCCAATAGGTAAAAAGAGTTTTTCATACTGACATTTTTCATGATCTACATCAATAAAATGACACGTTATGCTTAACATACACTTTTAAAGAATTCTTTACTACTGAATCTGTATTTTATTACCAATGGAATCCTGCTGTTGCAGACTGGTCTCTTTTTCATTGTATGTTTGAATGATTAATTAGCTCATAAATTTAAACAGTTGTTTTCCCTTAAGTAATACTGCATGCATACAGCATTACTTGTGTAACACATTGTGTTCTGCAATGAATGTGATTATAGAGCTGGGTGCCTCACCTCTACCTGCAACTTAATTTCTTGGAAGAACAGGACTGAAATATTTTCTTGGGTTCAAAGAAGCAAAAAAATGAAACAATATTTTTATTAATCTCCTGAAAAGGCTAAAGATGTTCTTTTCTACAGAAGGCGAGTTCCAGTTGTGAAAGTCACCCTAATCTTTCCAATTAAAAGAAATTATTTTAACTTCATAAACAGTAGCTCTTCCATAATAGACATATATTATTTATAAGGCAAAGACAGGGGGTCCTTATCAATTGGAAGAAGTCTTTATCTATCAATATTCTATAACCTCTTTTATACTTTTGCATACTTTATTAGTTATTTTCTTATTTATTGCATTCTACTTTTATCCTTTGATTTGTACCAGCTTATAGGAGAAAGAAGCAGAAAATGGAAAATGGTATAAAAAGTAATATTTCAAATTTTAAAATAAATACATAAAACACCAGAACATTCATTTACTTTTTTGCTTGCTTGCTTGCTTGCCTTGGTTTACAATTGTTAGGATCTGCCTGTTGGTTGATTTTTCAAACTGCAAGGGATCCAGGAGTTCATAAATTATTCATGGTGCATTAGGCTTTTAAAAAAGCATTTTAAAAAAACCAAAACAACAACAAAAAACCCCAACCAAAACCTAGTTCTTGTCTACCCTGATTTCCTCCATTGATGTGCACACTATTTAATGCATTGGTTTACTGCCAGACTCTGGTCTTAGGAAATATTTTTCAACTATACTTTTTAATTATTTTTTTTAATGGAAACTTTACTAATTAGTATCCAAACGCACCTATGGGAAGCTTCTTAGGATACTTGGGTTGGAAGACAAAGGACAAAAGGACAGAATAATCACTGTCAGCTCCCCAACAGTACAGAAAGACATGCTCAAAATCAGAACCTGGTTATCAATCTAAATAACACAGGAGATATGAGCAGGACTCAGCTGCCGGCATTTCTTTTCCCTTGGGCTAGTGTCATATTCCCCTCCTAGGAGGTCTTGCATTGCTAGGAATTGCAACATGTTTTCCTACAAACTGAATGCAGGTTCAGTATATATACTGGATACTTATGCTTTAATAGCTGACAATCAAATTCAAATTGGGACAGTCTGCAAATAGATATTCTTACACCCTAAAACTCCCAGTTGTGGTGAATAGCTGTTCTCTTGTAAGCAGAATACAGCAAGGCAAAGGCATAGTGGTGTATTAGGTCCATAAGAAAGCATCTGATTTCATAGAGAAGTGGGGCAGAGAAAGAAAAAAAGCCTAGAGAAAAAAAGCCTTGGCACCATAAACACCAACTCTATTTGAGCAATTATCAAACATATTGATTTATCTCTGTATTAAAACACTACACTAAGGAGAACTTGGAACTCAACAACCTCCTTATTATGATTTGCTCTCACTGTGGACAAAGAATATTGACCTTTGAAATCATGTCAAATATTAATTGGAAATATTCTACTTGGAAAGAAAATTAACATTTTTCCTTTTTTACGAGCTGCAGATAATTGCATATAAAGAGTAGCACTTCAAAAGTGATATGAAAATGACAGATTAAAGAAAAAGTTGGTTAGTTGATTGATTTGTTATTTTGCTATGCTTTTTTCATATATGCAAAATAAATTAATTGTGACGTGGCTGTTGTTACACACATATGAACACAAAAACAAGGAAATCAGACATTAATTCAGCTAATCTTCACAACACAGGCCCTCTCAACAGTACAAGAACCATGCAGACATGCACAGGATGTCCATTGTAACTTTCAATCTGTTTCCACCATATTTCCCCTCTGTACATATATTTCATTATATTATTTCTTCATTGGTATGATGATTATTTCTTCATTGCTACAATTATTATATTATATTAATTAATATTTAATTATCCACGCACTAATACTTATGGTCCTTATATTGTTGTTTTGCTAAGGTGAAAAGAAAATATTTTGGTAAAACAATGAGTCTTTATAAGCTTTAGAAAGCTACACAATGACATTAGTGTCTGTCTGCCCATTGGTTTTCTCTTAGACCTGATCTGACAAGCAACTAATAACTCTCTTTCGAGTTCATTTCTTCTCTGAAATGAAGCGTCAAGGAAGACGATGATACTGGATAGAATCAGTTTGGCCAGCAGAGATTGACAGAGCATGAATATGCCTAGTGCTCATGTCTCCCACTCCTTTTCCCACCTTCCTTCCCAGGTCTTCAATGTCTTTGGAAGCTCTTCCTAGAGGACCCCTGGCTCTTCAGTATTATAGAAGTAGTAAATCTCATCTTGCCAGCTCATTTATAATAGTGGGAAGTCCTAAGCATCATCCTCTTGCCACTGATGTCAGTGGCAACCACGAAGCAGCACAGATAAATCTAGTTTCCTTATTGTTCCTGTGTTGCATAGAATAAAGACATATTACAGGAATTCATGTTGTTCTGAGCCAAAATCTTTCAAAATTTCCATGTTTATTGTTGTTAATCTGACAAGAACACATTGCCTGAAGTCATTAGAGCTGATAGCCAGACTCCTGTATTCATTGGTGTTCTGTTTTCACACACATTTTCAGCCATGTCAACTGAGCTTATACAAAATATATAGACAATTTTACAGAGCATTTTTTTAAATTAAAACTTTCACACAGTAATATATATTATCAGTTATTCAGACACAAATAATAATGCTACTTATTGTGAACAGCTGCAAAATATCTCCCATTCTCTATTTTGTTCAGAAATAAAACAAATTGACAACCATGTTGCTGTAACCTGTATAAATTAATAACATTACTGATCAAATATAGAAATGTTTCATTTTAGCAAATGTGGTATATTTTTCTTCCTACATATTCTTCTTGGATGGAGTCCAGTGTTATAAAAAATAGATTATCCTGTAAAATAATGCATGTCTTTTTTAGGTATGGTTTTACTTATTAGTTACACTACTTCACTGAATTTGAGATACATTTTCAAATTACGTAAGTGAAGTAAATTTAACAATTTGCCTTTAGTGATAGTAGGAAAAAACCCTTTTTTAGAAAGTCACATTTCAAAATATACATTCTAGGTTTCTTTTTCAGCAAGTCTAGCTATAGATCTTAAATTGACAAAAGTAGATGACATCTTGAGCAAGGCTATCTTAGAACTTTTCAGTATTAAAAACAGCTGTTGTATTTAGCAACGGAGTAAAAAATTCAAAATGGAAATAAATTTTTTTTTTATTTAAAGAGAAGGGCAGAGGGATTATCCATTCAATTAATATAAACCATATTAACCATATTTTTAATGCTTATTGTATATATATTTCCAGTTGTTTGTTGAAGTGCTTTTGCTTTGACAGCGCCAAATGTGACTCAAAACCACTTCATTTTTGAATGTGTGGAATACGGTTATGTTCTTTTGAGTCCTGCTGTTTACTTGTCTCAGTATAAATAATAAAACAAAACTTGTGGTCCAGAAATTAATGTGCTTAAGTATTTTATTCAAGTGCAGGCTTTGAAGCAGCTTATTCCACTTGTTTTCTTTAACCTTGATCTGTTTACCATCATGACCATAAATAGAAGTCTGGAAAACTGGGGAACTTCATTAAATTGTGATTTTATTTTTATACTAATTCTGATCAATTGAAAAGTGGTTTCTACTTAACATGGAATATTGAATACAGTAAACATTATGAGGGTTTTTATATATTGTACAAGTTACTTACTGTTATACTTAGAGTGGTGACCTATACAAGCAGTCTCACACAGTGGTGACCTATACCAAGTAGTCTCTACACAGTGGTCTGATAATGAGGTAGAGTTATGTTCAAAAAGCTACTTCCTTCTTCAATAGTTTATGCAAAATTTTATAAATATATATATATAT